>CM024202.1:5196981-5462676 GCA_013435755.1 Amphilophus citrinellus
CAATCACCTACCTACACGCAGACCAATACTTTTGAAATAATAATATTATAAAACCTGCATGTCCTTATACCTTATATTCTTAAACGCTCCACCAATGATTGAAATGATGGCTAAATGGTGGGTGCCACTGGGGTCACGCTCTGCTCCAGTCCTCCTCACGTTGATCCACAGAGTTTGTAATGGTCCTGATTTTCATGATGTTCAGCGTGTGGTCAACCTTCTCACGTCTCCCCTGAGTCTGCCATCTATCAAGTAGTAATTCTCTCTCCAAGCTGTCCCGTTTATGCACCTACAAGAATCCCCAACTCCTTCAGAGTAGATTGGGCCTCCAATAGAGAGGGGAAGGTTTTAATACCCTTGTCCAGGAACAATCTAATTGATGATTCTAGTCTATGGTCATTAAATGCAAAAACATCCTTTCTGGAATTTGTATTTACAACTTTTTTTTATTCTAATAAGAATAATCTAAGAACCTGAAAATCATTTGGTTCCATTGTTTCATGAGGCCTTGAAGCCCTTAAAGTGCTTACTGCTCTTTTATCTGGGTAACTGAAAGGAGCATCAATATAACATTTTATTGCTGTGTGTAATTATTGTAATTATTGTTGCCATGTTTATGATTGTTTTGTTGCAAAAGAAATCTACAATATTATACACTCTGTCATTAACATAACAATAAATACTTGGACTTATATTTATGGGCTGTTTACAATTGAGACTTACAGGAAGAAATGGATAGAGAAAAGATGAGGATATACAGCCAGGTCTGTTGAATCAAACCAGAGATCATCAGCCACAAAGAGGACATCTTATTGCACTACTTATTCTGTAAGCTAAGGCAAGAAAGGCAAAGGTCACTTAGCATATATACTTTAGCAAGTAGGGTGGGAGAATGTCAGTGGAAATTCAACTTTTTCTTAGAATAAATGTCAGTCTTAAATCACCTTCAGAATGTGGAGCTTCTCTGAAATACAGCAGGCACCCCAGGTATGCTCTTATTCTGTCAAACATTTTTCCTTTACTCCCCACCCCCCTCTCACATGTGTCAAGGTTTGTCCTCTCCAGTCTGCAGTTTATACATATTTTGTACAAGAGTGAGAGGTCAGAGGTCAGGCTTTCTCATGTTATGCTGACAAGTAAAGTTGCATAGAGTGATGATTATGTCTAGGCATTGAAGGAATTTAAATAACAAGAGTGTGTGCTGCTTAAGCCTTTAGGTTTATCGAACAGGAGTGACACAAACAAACGGAATAAGGAGTCCAATTATTAAATTTAATAAAACCATTTCAAACAGTTTACAGATATCTGGGTCAGACTGCATGCCATGCCTGTGTGAGATGGCATGAAGTACTGGCACATTCTAATTCAGCTTACAGTTTCATATAGTCACAGCTTATCTATCTTGGTTTCATTGTACAAAACAAGAAATGTGCAAAACAAAGGATTCCAGCAGCTGCGTCTTGACATGACCTCAGAGTCTCATTTTGTATCATTGTGTAGTCTTCATCAGTGTGATTCACTGTACAGTCAGAACACAAAGTTCATGATGACACGGAACATTATAAGCTTCTGTATTTTTAATCAGTTATGTTTATTTTCCAGACAAATTTCTCAGGGAAGTAAATGTACATAAGATATATATGTGGCATATATCATGAATATTCCTTCAATCCCCCTTTTGACCTCAGAGTTTCTGAGGTCAACTTCACCAGCCTGACCTGGGGTGGTCAGCCAGGACTGCATTGATGTTAAGAGCCAGAAGAGGATTTTTGTGAAAACTAATCTTATACTACTGTGACTGTGAATTTAGCAAAAAGTTAAGACGGTTTAATGTCATACTTATAATGGATGTACCTATTTTCTATACTTTCTTATGGCCTGAGAAACAAAAAGAAAACAAGCATTAGTCTTTCATATGTCAGTGTTGTTTAGTGAAGTGGATTAGCATTTAAATTTAATAAATCCAAAGTAAATTCTGCATATAAATTGGCCCACATGACGAACAGTGACATAAAACAGTTACTATCTAATAATTTTCCTCCAATTCATTAAAAAATGTGGATTGCATCCCTTCAGGATCAGATCCAGTTCCAGTCGATGAAAATCTTACTGCAAACATAAAGAAATGATCACTGATCAATGCACAGGTAATAGTTATATATGCAGCCTTCTTTCAGCCTCCAGCATAGCCTGCTCATATTCACCAAAGCCATGGATGTTCAAACTAGGGATGGCACGATACCACTTTTTTATGTCCGATACCGATATTTTACATTTAGATATCGGCCGATACCGATATAAATCCGATATTTAAAATTGATCCAGGCATTTAAAAACATTAAAAAAATAAAAATAAAAATAAAAAATAAAAAAGAAGAAGTCAACAGTCTCTCACATAACAAAATCAAAGTCTTTTAGTTGTCCCACATACAAGACTAAGGACCAGGGCGGGCAGAGCTTTTTAGGCAGTGGCACCAAAGCTCTGGAACTGTTTACCACTCCAGGTCCATTTAGCTGACTCTGTGGCGTCATTTAAAAAATAGTTGAAAACTTTTCTGTTTAACCAGGCTTTCTGGTTTCTGACTTTATTTTTATTCTTTTTCATTTAATATTGTAATGTTATGTTTTTAACATAGTGTTTTCTGGGGGTGGGGGGGGTGATATTGTGTTTTAATTATTGTACAGCGCTTTTCTGTCTGTGAAAAACGCTATATAAATAAACTTTACTTACTTAAAACAATAACTATCACCTGAATCCTGTTGCTTCTGTGTGAGAAGGTGATGCTTATGGCATGTTGCAAATTTCATTAGGGCTGCAACTATCGATTATTTTAGCAATGGTGTATTCTATTTATATTGATTACCCAAGTAACTGGATAAGAAATACTTTTTTCATATTAACAGTTCATCTGCATATTTTAACTTCCGTACTGCAGTTTTTCCCTGTGTGAAACAAACAGGGTGGATGGAGCAGCTACAAAGTTCTCTTTTCTTCACTTACTGATCAGGTGGTTGATGAAGGATCTCCAGCTGTTTCCCAGTAAAGGTTTAATGGAGGTTACAGGGACGAAAAGGCTTCTTTTGGACACTAGAAAAACATTTCCTTCTGCTCCATCTGAGCGCGCCGGCTCCGCCTCTTTGCGCTTGTGCAGACGGACTGCACGTAAATCAGCTGACTGCTGCTGTTGCATCATCAGTGTTCACGTGAAAAACTAGGGGCTGCGTGAGCGCAATCTTGTAATGCTTTATATTTACAAGCATTCTCCTAAATACGTTTCTACTGCAGGTCTATATTTAGTCACAAATCAGGGATAAAGTATCAAAAATATTTTGATGGGGAAGGGGTTCTTCCGGTACCGGACGGTCACTAGTGCTAATAGCTGCGCTCGCTAGCAGTATGTCCGGGAGCTGAAGTAGAGAGAAAAATAACAGCTGATCTCAGCACAGCAGCACAACACACAAACAAGGCAGAGAGCGGTGGAGGCGGAAAAACATGTCAGCGATGATCGCTCAGTGTCAAAGGGAATCCGTCGCAGCGACGGAGGATCTGAGGGGGTTGTTTTCTAACTCCTGATCCCCAACATTCCAGTAGGTGGCGGTAATGCAGCTCTAAGCTGGTTTGGTCAACTGCAGATCCACAAGAAGAAGAAGACGACTGAGCCCTGTAATGCAGCTAATGTGAGCGAAACGTTATTTAATGTATCGGATTACATTTTTTTATTTCTTTCCGATATCCGATCCAGTAATTTAGGCCAGTATCGGACCGATACCGATACTGAATATCGGATCGGCGCATCCCTAGTTCAAACCACAGTAGTCAGCACTCGTCCCTGAGATGCATTCCTGCACCTCTTTAGACACAGCTGTTCACATCTGGCCGTCATCCTGGTTAGTTTCCTGTTAAAGGCCCATAATGTCTCAGGTATGATCTCAGGTACCTGTGGAAAAAGTCCAGTGAAGAAAGTTCCAATTTTTCCCTGTCAATTAAACAAAATACCATGCACTTAGGTCTTGTGGGTCAATAATTAAATTTGCACAAACTAAGACAGGACATCAAAATGCCCATAAATATTCTAAGAATCTATTTATTCAATGGCTTTTATTATAAATATTTTATTTTGTTTATCAGCCTGAGAAAAAGGTCTTACAATTTTCATATACCACTAATTTACTAATTTACTAAGTGGATTCAATCCACCAAACGTGAACCAGATTTAATGCACCTAGAGTTAAATGTCAGATTAAGCAAAAAGCTAATATGAGTTTCTGTCTGTGAGTGAGTGAGTGTGTGAATGAGTGTGTGTAAGCTGCCTCTTCATTGAAAGTATTGTGTTTTTTTTTTTTTTTTTTTTACAAGGTCAGTATCAGCTGTCTCATTTTTCATCCAGTTGTAAAGTTAACTTTTGCATTTTGGTCTCAAACCCATCAGGAAATTCAAAATACAAAATTCATGTCCTTAAACTAAAATTTGACACACCTTCTATGTGAGCTGGAGTGGAACACAAAGAACACAAGAAAACAAAAAACAAAACATGGGATGAATCTCAAAATATCTAAAAATAATCATTTTAAAGTTCTCTAATTTTAAATAGCTCTTGGACAACTTTGTCTGTACCTGTAAAATTACTGTTCAATTCTGACTCCTTTGGCATGAAAATCTGGGGAAATAAAATATCTTAGAAAGATTAACAATCAAAATCATTTCAAAGGATTATACTGGACTCAAAATTATATTTATTCTGTAAGGGTCTGTACGCAAAAAAAAAGCATAATTATGGCAGACAAAATATGGCTTTAAAACCTCAGGTTACTAAATTATGAAGGGGAAAAATGCATAACCTTGACCTAAAACAACATCAGCAGTTGTTACTAGTTCAGCAGTGTCTCAATAATTTACCTTAATTTAGCTTATTTATCTAAAGGGCATTACTGATTTTTATATTATTAGCTTCTGGGATTTTTCCTTTAATGCTTGATTCAATATCAAATTGTTTAGACATTCAAAAATTCAAATGTTCTCTGCTTTTCTCTTATAATCTTAGCTTTAAAAAAATCTACCAAATGAAGAAATGTAAATGCAAAAGAGTGTAAATCAGTAACTTGTATTTTATCCTGCATGGGCAAATAAATCGTTTTTTTTAGTTCTCTGTGTTTTAGTTTGTAACAGAGCGGCAGCTCAAAGTTTGGCACTTTGTTTTGGTCTCAGATTCAGCTGTTTCACAAAGTCTTTACATGCACTGTTTTTTTCTAACATTTCTTTTGAGATTTTATTAAAACTGAGCTTCTCACGTAGACTTTTTCTTGAAATTTAGCAACAATCTTCTGGAAAATGACTTCTAATAATTTGCAAAAAATACTTCAACCTGGGATTTTCAAGGCATCTATTATACTGACTTTGTTTATTTATTATTTATTTTTAAAACAAAAAAACTCCTGACTCCCTTTTTTTGTGATTTTTTTTTTTTTCAATTTTTTTTCTTTTTTTTTTTTTTGTCTTTTTATCCACCTATAATTGGTTTATCTCTCATATGTATCAGAAGCGAAACCTTCCTTCTGAGATTTTTTAACCAGCATACCCTTATCAACAACCATCTCTATCCAAATTAAAGAAAAGAAAAAAGAAGAGAAAAAAACTTAGGGCTATAACTCTCATCCACACTTCTGTCTCTCTGACTCTCACTTAGATTCACACGCACACACATCCTTGAGATAGAAATGCACACACACACAGCAATGCTAAAACCTTGGCACCATTCTCTTTTCCTTTTTTCCTTTTTCTTTCCCACACATACTGACACACACACACAAACACACACACACACACACACACACACACACACACACACACACACACACACACACACACACACACACACAGCTATGACATTACAAAACAGCTAATATGACCACTGGAAAATTGTCCTATTCCTCTAAACTCTATTCCTTTTTAAACAACAAATGACACCATACTTTGCAAAGTAATTCACCTCAAAATATTTTGTCCTTATTTCCTATTTCTCTCTCCCTCTCTGTCCTACTGTTACACTTAATACACACAGACACGCAGACCGTTGCACACACATACTAAATGAAACACCCATTTTTCTTTTCTCTCTCTCTTAAACACACATGGCAATACAAATACACAGCAGTACTCAGTCACACACACACACATGGAGGCCTCCTTACACACAAACACAGACATACATTCATGCATCCATCAGTTTCTTTCAATATTCATTATTGTTATAGACTTTTCTTTCCCAAGTGACCTAATTTTGGGATTGCTTATTGAATTTGCTGACCTTCTGTTGTCAGATGGGTGAATCAAAGTTTCTGACCCAAACATCAACTTTTACCTAATTAGGATGGAGAGATTTCTCCTTTAAACTTAGCTTTCAGCTTAATATCTGTGGTTGGGAGTTTACAATAAAATAATTTTACATCACCAGTTATTTTGAAGTTTCACCCTCTTTTTAATCGGAGCCCCTTTTCTACACCCAGTGTCGTCAGTCATTTTGTCAGTCAGTCCAACCTGCAACAACAAAAACAATGTTAATAACAAGGTACCATTTGTATTTTTTCTTTTTTTAGGGATTTTATTTTTCATTACAAAAAACTATTTTTTCTCTTTATCTCTTTATTTCTTCATTTCTCTGTATTCTTTTTTATTCTTGATCTCTATCTTTTGAGGCTTTTAGTTGCTTTTATGGATTTCTGAAGTGAAGATTCTTATGAAAGAACCATATAACCATAAGCTATTACGCTCGTCAACTTTTACCAGAAGTGCTATGTCTTTACGCGCGTTTAACCAGCCTCTCTATATTGGGAGGACATTGGTAAAAGACAAATGGCCAGTTCACTTCAGAAAAACCAAAGGCCCTCTAAACCTAAAACCCCCCTGAAAAGGGCATTAATTTGGACCGTTGAACAGACGGTCCTCGGGCTTATCACCGTCGCTATTCGTTTTGCCTGTATTTTTCTTTACTCCTTTAAACTCTTTTATTCTTTTCAGCTCTTTTTTCTTTCTCTTAAACTCTTACACCTGTGTGAAATGGCTTGTATTACACCTTCCTCCTGTCTTACCACCAGTGACCATTATAATTTGATACAATTCACTATGCAGATATTTAGAAAAGGTCTCTGCCAACCTTTAGGTGGAGATCTCCTGGTCACTGATAGAGTCTGGAGGTCAGTACTGTCATGCGGATTATCGGTGGCCAAATTCACTTCTTATTCCCAAGAAACTCAAAAAACACAAATAAAAACATCTGAAAATCAAAAACATTCCTGTTCGATCACGTCGGGCGTCACCAATTGAAGGAATTTAAATAACAAGAGTGTGTGCTGCTTAAGCCTTTAGGTTTCTGCGTGTTCGTTTATCGAACAGGAATGACACAAACAAACGGAATAAGGAGTCCAGTTATTAAATTTAATTAAACCATTTCAAACAGTTTACAGATATCTGGGTCAGACTGCATGCCATGCCTGTGTGAGATGGCATGAAGTACTGGCACATTCTAATTCAGCTTACAGTTTCATATAGTCACAGCTTATCTATCTTGGTTTCATCATTATACAAAACAAGAAATGTGCAAAACAAAGGATTCCAGCAGCTGCGTCTTGACATGACCTCAGAGTCTCCATTTCTATCATTGTGTAGTCTCCATCAGTGTGGTTCATTGTACAGTCAGAACACAAGCTCATGATGACACAGAACGTTATAAGCTTCTGTATTTTTAATCAGTTATGTTTATTTTCCAGACAAATTTCTCAGGGAAGTAAATGTACATAAGATATATATGTGGCATATATCATGAATATTCCTTCAGCACGTAGCTTTGCATAAGTCACAATTCAGAATCTTCGTTTGTTGCCTTTGACCAGCCCTTGGTGCAGCCCCTTGGTGTAATGCATTTATTTGTTAAGTTCTCATTATGGTAGGAGACATGAACAAAGGGGGGTGTTGAAACTGACGCCTTCTGTAATGTGTGCTCACTCAGTCTCCTTGATATCAGGTGAAATTCCATTATAAAGTATGTGTATTTCATTCTATTCATCTTCATCTCCTGAGCAATTATTTTTGCACAAGAGTCTCATTATATGTCAGAAGGATTCAAGGATTCTTTACTGTCACTCACGTCACATTTACATTCAATGGAATGAAATTTCTGTTCTCAGGTCCCAGTGTTGCCCTTAAAGAAGAACAAATATAAACACTAAAAGCAGTGCTTTACTTACACGGTTTATAGTGTTGGTGGGGCACTGCTGACTTCAACTGAGGCTAGAGTCAGGTGGTGGCAGGAATACTTTGAGGACCTCGTTAATCCCACTGATACACCTTCTGTAGTGAGAGTCTGGGGATGAGGGGGACGACTCACCCATCACTGTAGTTAAACTGTAGTTAAACAGCTCCTTGGTGGTAGGGCCCCTGGGGTGGAGAAGATTCGCCTTGAGTTCCTGAAGGCTCTGGATGTTGTAGGGCTGTCTTGGTTGACACACCTCTGCAACATCATGTGGAGATCTGGGGCGGTGCCACTGGATTGGCAGACTGTGGTGGTGGTCCCCATCTTTAAGAAGGGGGACCGGAGGGTGTGCTCCAACTATCGGGGGATCACACTCTTCAGCCTCCCCACTAAGATCTACAGTGGTGTGAAAAAGTGTTTGCCCCCTGCCTCATTTCCTGTTTTTTTGCATGTTTGTCACACTTAAGTGTTTTGGAACATCAAACCAATTTAAACAATAGTCAAGGACAACACAAGTAAACACAAAATGCAAGTTGTAAATGAAGGTGTTTATTAGTAAAGGTGAAAAAAAATCCAAACCATCATGGCCCTGTGTGAAAAAGTGATTGCCCCCCTTGTTAAAACATACTATAACTGTGGTTTTTCACACCTGAGTTCAATTTCCCTAGCCACACCTAGGCCTGATTATTGCCACACCTGTTCCCAATCAAGACATCACTTAAATAGGAGCTGCCTGACACAGTAAGGTCCACCAGAAGATCCTTGAAAGCTACACATCATGCCGAGATCCAAAGAAATTCAGGAGCAATTGAGAAAGAAAGTAATTGAGATCTATCAGTCTGGAAAGGGTTATAAAGCCATTTCCAAAGCTTTGGGAATCCAGCGAACCACAGTGAGAGCCATTATTCACAAATGGCGAAGACATGGTACAGTGGTGAACCTTCCCAGGAGTGGCCGGCCGTCCAAAATTACCCCAAGGGCGCAGCGACGACTCATCCAAGAGGTCACAAAAGACCCCACAACAACGTCCAAAGAACTGCAGGCCTCACTTGCCTCAGTTAAGGTCAGCGTTCATGCCTCCACCATCAGAAAAAGACTGAGCAAAAATGGCCTGCATGGCAGAGTTCCAAGAAGAAAACCACTGCTGAGCAAAAAGAACATTAAAGCTCGTCTCAATTTTTCCAAAACGCATCTTGATGATCCCCAAGACTTTTGGGACAACATTCTGTGGACCGATGAGACAAAAGTGGAACTCTTTGGAAGGTGTGTGTCCCATTACATCTGGCGTAAAAGGAACACTGCATTTCAGAAAAAGAACATTATACCAACAGTAAAATATGGTGGTGGTAGTGTGATGGTCTGGGGCTGTTTTGCTGCGTCAGGACCTGGAAGACTTGCTGTGATAAATGGAACTATGAATTCTGCTGTCTACCAAGAGATCCTGAGGGAGAATGTCAGACCATCTGTTCATGTACTCAAGCTTAAACGTACTTGGGTTCTGCAGCAGGACAATGATCCTAAACACACCAGCAAGTCCACCACTGAATGGCTGAAGAAAAACAAAATGAAGACTTTGGAGTGGCCTAGCCAAAGTCCTGACCTGAATCCTATTGAGATGTTGTGGTATGACCTTAAAAAGGCCGTTCATGCTCGAAAACCCTCTAATGTAACTGAATTAGGACAATTCTGCAAAGATGAGTGGGCCAAAATTCCTCCAGAACGCTGTAAAAGCCTCATTGCAAGTTATCGCAGACGCTTGGTTGCAGTTGTTGCTGCTAAGGGTGGCCCAACCAGTTATTAGGTTTAGGGGGCAATCACTTTTTCACACAGGGCCATGATGGTTTGGATTTTTTTTCACCTTTACTAATAAACACCTTCATTTACAACTTGCATTTTGTGTTTACTTGTGTAGTCCTTGACTATTGTTTAAATTGGTTTGATGTTCCGAAACACTTAAGTGTGACAAACATGCAAAAAAACAGGAAATGAGGCAGGGGGCAAACACTTTTTCACACCACTGTATGCCAGGGTGCTGGAAAGGAGGGTCTGTCCTGGTTGTTGACTTTTAAGCCTCTCGAAGCTATTCGAGTGTGAGCAGGAGTTTGCCCATCCAGTCTACATGTGTTTTGTGGACTTGGAGAAAGCATTTGATTGGATTTATGGATATCCTATGAGGGGTGCTGCGAGAGTATGGGGCCTGTTGTTGTGGGACATCCAGTCCCTGTACAACCACAGTGAGAGCTTGGTCCATATTGCTGGCAATAAGTTGGACTCCTGTGGGTGTTGGACTTCATCAGGGCTGCCCTTTGTCATCGATTCTGTTCATAATTTTTATGGACAGAATCGGTGGCCTCAGAATCTCATCTCTGCTTTTTGCAGATGATGCGGTCTTGTTGGTTTCATCAGGTGGTGGGCTCCAGCTTGCAGTGGAACAGTTCGCAGCCAATTGTGAAGTGGCTGGCATGAGAATTAGCACCTCTATGTCTGAGGCCATGGTCCTCAGCCAGAAAAGGGTGGAGTACCCACTCCGGCTCAGGGATGAGTTGCTGCCCCAGGTGGAGTATCTTAGGTAATGTGAGAAGTAAGCAGGAGATTGACAGACAGATTGGGGCTGCTTCTGCAGTAGAGCCACTGCTCCTCCACGTCAAAAGGAGCCAGTTTAGGTGGTTCGGGCATCTGATTAGGATGTCTCCTGGGCGCCTCTCGGGTGAGGTCTTCCGGGGAAGTCCTACCAGGAGGAGGCCCTGGGGTAGACCCAGGATACGCTGGAGAGATTATGTCTCTCGGCTGACCTGGGAACACCTTGGGGTTCCCCCAGATAAGCTGGAGGAGGTGGCTGGGGTGAGGGAGGTCTGGGCTTCTCTGCTTAGAGTGCTGCCCCCATGACCCTGCCCCAGGTAAGTGAAAGAGGATGCATGGATTACAATTATAAAGAGCACAGATGGCTACATGTAATTCTTTCATTGTAATAATCTGAGCTATATTTGTTACTTTGTAAGAGACAGTCTGACTGGACCGCTATTCTACACAGAAACAATATCAGCGTGTATTGGTCTGTTTCAGGTGTTGCAGTTTTGACCAGGAAGATGACAGAGTTTCATCCACGTTTGCATGGATAGCAGAAATAAATGTAACTGAATGTAACTTTGCAGCAGTCTGAAGAAGGCTTTTACATGCTAGGCTAACCCTACCTAACTCGACATTCTTACAACGGAGTTTCTTCTCACTTCTTTGTTAACTAAAGTTTAAAAAATACAGAAGGCTTAATGTAGGTGGTAAAGCAAAGGTCTAAAGCAAATTGTAAATTGCAAAACCCCTGTATGATAACAGCATAAGCTTTTCCACACAATCTAATGAAACAAAGACAGTGTGATTTCCCTACACTCACTGTCTATGTGACAGACTACAAGCAAGAAGACTGGGTGAAGATAAAACACATTCACCGTGGCTCAAACATTTCTTCTTCCACCTTGGTGTTTGTACTGTGTAATCCAAGAAGCAAACATAAAGCTCCCAAACAGCCTCAACTTCTTTACTTAGCACAGCGTACACAGTGCAAAAATTGGACCTGTTATTTAGAGATAAAAACTGAAGTGCAACACTTTTTATAACAAAGAAATAGGTTCTTAAGAGATAAAGTTTTTCTTTTGGGGAATTTGGTTCTAGGGTACAAGTGTGCCTCAGAGGCTTATGTAGACTTTTTCCTAAATTCCTCTTAATTATAAAAAGGTGTATTCTATTTGGTTATTTTAACTCATACTGTCAGATTTGCACAGACTAATGTTTTCTGTTACTGATTAAGTGTATTCAAGTTCAATTATCTGCATGCACATCTACAGAGTGGCTGATGTATCCTAGTCTACTGCTTGCTTTCTATTGTCCATTTGTATTTCTTGTAATGAGGTGCTGTTCACCTTGTAGCATGCCTCTCACAGATTTTTTTACAGGAGCGTCACTAAGACAAATTACAGTGCAATTAATGTCATCATTTTTTCCAATTAAATTGACTGTGATTAAGATTTTTGTCTTTCTTCACATTCTCTGCATTGTGTTACTGTTTTTGTAACCCTGAAGTAATTGGTGGGCCTGTAATAGCCTTCATCTATCAGATCTGTCTAGAGGCAATCTTGTCCACCCATTAAGGGATCGTTAACACTGAACCAAATGACTCAAATGGACATTCCCACATAGATTACAATCCACTCTAAACATACATACTGCACACATGCTGGGGACAGGGTTCACTCTGTTGTCATTTAAGTGAGGCAACTTGTCAAATCTTCTTACTGCTGGAGAAATGAACAGAAGATAAGTTCAGTGAGGGACTGAATAGCAAGTCATCAAAGAGAGCATACAAGGCACTCTGCTTACCTGAAGGTCTTAGGTTGTTTTGATTGATTCATTGTGAAAATCAAGAAATGAATCCAAACAGGTTGAAAGAACTTATGTTTTAAAGCAAACTTTATAGAAAGCATAAGATTAATATTGCCCATTTATTAGTGAAAACATGTTAGGAAACCGCAAGGTGAGTGTTTTCACCATCACTGTCTGGGTGTTTTGATAGCAGTGAGCAACGTGTGGACTATTAAAGTGAGGACATCCCATGTTCATTGGATGATAACTTGTCATCTTACAAATAATTGCAAGTCAGTATCACTTCAGTATCACGTCTTAATCTCAACGATTTGTAATATAACTGCATTAAAATCAAAAGGCATCAACACCACAGGCCACCTGTTAGGCCTGCAGTCGTGTCAAACACCAAGCCCATGCACCTAACTTTAAGTCTAATGGCATCCATATTCAAAGAAATTGCTAACAGTTGTTATGAAGATTATCCATAGACACCAAAATTTTTTTTTTGTACCAGGCTGTAAACATGCTTTTTAATGCCATGAAGTTGGAAATCTATGGGGATTGAGCCGCCAGCCTCAATGGCCACTACAGACACTGCAGCACACTCTTTTTCAAGGTTCTCACTTAGTGTAGTTAGCAGATATCTGGCCCAAAACGTCCTGCATAATCAATCTTTGTTAGTGAATGTAGATAAAGATTTAAAAGCTAAATCATTGTCATACAACAGCCACTGGCCTTGAGATCCAATTTCAGGGATGCAATCTCTCTTTTGCCTTCCATATGGACTGTTTACAAGCATGCAACCAAAACCTTCTCTCTCATGATTGGTCAATAGAACTTGGACTACAAGCAGACTACAAATGGAAACCAGGAAGCTTCACTGCATGAAAAGTGGGGTTTTCGACATTTTCTGGCATGTAATATTGCCGCACGCCCTAGACCAGAAAACTGTAGGAAACTGCCATAGACTCTCTGTGTCAGTGCTCACCCAGCTCCCCCCTCTCCTCAGGTCTAGGGCAGGCTTTCATATGTAAAGGAGGTTTCTGTGAGTCATACAAATGCAAATCAGGTACTGACCAGTGGTCTACCCCTCCCAACAGTTGTAACCAACATATTTTTATTTTGAGATATATATAATCAAATTTACATTATCATCTTTTAAGCCTTTTTCCATTACAATGTGACTACACATAAATTATTATACAGTGAAACATTCAAACAAGACTAAATTCACAAGAAATCATTCTAATTTATAAATTAGTATTATCTAGTTGGAAATATACTTTTGGACGTTTTCAGCTTTTGTGCCTTTTTCCAATAAGGCTGTGAGCTTCTGTCTTGTGAGCTTCTGTCTTGTGAGCCTTTGACATGGAGTTTTTGTGAACCCTGAACTTTAGTGGACTGAGGGAGATAAACAAAGGCTACAACTTGATTTTGGTGACACCACAAGCATTATTTTCATTGAAAAGCAAACTCAGTTTTCAGTCTAATTCACTGTAACAAAAAGTCTGCCACACCTGTACCAAAAATGTTCTTTGCCTACAGCATATTAATATGCTTATTGAGATGAATCCAGAAGGCCATGTCAAAGATAATAACACAGTGGGACGTGAATTTCTACCACAGTCATGATTTCATTCACCACAAACTGGACGAGTCATGAGATTTGAGACAACAACTATTATTTTGAGGATGCAAAACTAAATTGTCACCAGATTTTTACTAATAATCATATTAATAATTTAAAAAATGGACTCATTACAGTAGAAAAATATAGGGCAATATATCGAGTTTTTAAGAAATGTATTAATATATTTTCATACGAGATATAAGATGAGACAATATTGTTTATATCGATATAGTCTATGTCGCGTTACAATCATACTTGTAGATCCACCAGTTCACCATTCTCTTCTCCCAGTTTGTCTCTGCACAGCTTCACACTGCCCCGCCTCTCTCCCTCACCGCTTCACCGTAAATCATGCAGGAAGCGACAGCATGGCAATGTTGCCAACTCAGCGACTTTGTCGCTAGATTTAGCAGATTTTCAGACCCCACTGGCGACTTTTTTCCCAAAAAACGACTAGCGACAAATTTAGCAACTTTTTCCAGTGACGTCGGCAACTTTTGGAGAGTTTTGGAAACCTGAAATCCTCTGCTGTGTTTTGTGTATATACAGCCTTCATACTGCGTCCGTTTGTACGCTTTGGCATCGCCAGGACCCCCGAGCGTATCTGGCTGTAGGCAAGAGGGCACCGCCATACCGCAACTCCAGAAGTTGGTTTGTACCATAAGTCACGTGACCTTAACAGTGGAAGTGGGTCTTTTTTGTGAGTTTGTGATGCAGCCAGCGGATATGTAGACGCCACATTGAGCGGGTGGGCCCGTTGCTGTAATACATCAGCACATGTCTATGGATTTACTGAGCTGGCTAGAATCCTGCTGACTAAAGGATGGATGTTTGTTCATTCAGTCTTTTTACATGTTTTGTTATTTGCGCAGAGTACTAGATGTACAGGAGTACGCACGGGAGGAAGCACGTTGGTGAAGTCTACTTCACTGCAGACTGGCTTTTTAAAGAATCAGTCAGCCTTTTGCTGTTTTTGCTCTGGATCTTTTCTGTTTACATTTTAAAAGCACAGCTGTGAGTCTTTTGTTATGGAGGAAAAAAGCACTAATTTATTTGAGGAGTATTATTATTTAAATATGGCAATAGCTTATTTTTTAGCAATTTCTCATGTACATCTGAATGTTAATAAAAGTGTCTATGTGACATTTAGGACATGTAACTTTGACTCAGAAGTGCTTTTTTGTTTATATCTTTGGGGAAGGAAAAAAAAAAAAAAAATATATATATATATATATATATATATATATATATATATATATATATATATATCACTATTCAGCTAAAAAATATTGCAACATTCTTTTTGGTCCATATCGCCCAGCCCTACATTACAGTGTAATTACAACAGTTCAAACTGGCATTGTTGTTATCAGCATAGTCAAACTAAGCCAATAACTGCAAAAATGGTAGGTTTGCATTAGTGTGACTCAAATGACTTTGATGTGACTACCTGCTGTTCCACCTGCTGCCCTGACTGAACCACACTACGGTATACAAACACACACATATACAAACCTTCCACACACCAAAAACTAATTAGTTCATTTTGAGATGAATAAGGCATATTTATCACCTAACCTCCAACACAAAAACACCAAACTGACAGCATGAAAAATAATTAATGGGGCAATCAGCCTGCATGAACCATACCTCTCATTGACACCCCGCTGCTGTACGTGATGTTAATAATGCTGTTTAATGATATGCTCCATGTTGGCTGGCAAACGTAGCTCCATATGTTGTTATGGCTGTGGGGCACAGAGAATCTACATGATCTACACAGCTTCAGAGCATGGCACCTGCTGGGATAAACAAACACATGTGTGTGTGTGTGTGTGTGTGTGTGTGTGTGTGTGTGTGTGTGTGTGTGTGTGTGTGTGTGTGTGTTGGCAGATAATGCTCTCCACAGTACTGCCTTTGACGCTTTTACTGCTTTGTTTGTGTTTTCTTGTGTGGTGAAGTAAAGTAAAAATGCAGTGGATGTGCTTCAAGCATTTTTGAAGTCCTCTTCCAAACAAATCTTTCTCTACCATCAACGTTCTGTTTGCTCAAAGTTTCAAGTTTCTGTTTCTTGCATGCAGCTTTGGTCCTCATACTCAGATATAGATACAGAGTCCAAACTAAAGTTTTCAATATATGGTTAGTCAGAGGAAAAAAAAATTGAAACTGCCTTGCCGCTTAAAATAGGAACATTTTGGCTACCAGACTGCCACAGCTGCCTATCATGAAATCATGCATTAAAAACACTGACTTGTCTGCAAATACTTGCCATTTACTCTCTAGGCTGCAGTAAAACTTAAAAAAGTGCAACACAAACCAGGAATGAATGTTTGCTTTCAAAATAAAAGTTGTTCCTCACTGCTGCAACCAACATATTTCAGAAGATACAGCTTGTTGTTGTTGAAGTGAATTGTCTCTATTTCCTGTTTGTGTTACACTTCACATTTTCACTACCATTTGTGATGTAGTTTGGGAGTGTTTGCAGACAAGTCTGCATCTTCCATGCAAACTACTGGCAGCCACAGCAACCTGATAGTAACCAAAGTATTAACAAGGAGGCTTTCGGTGTCGTACAGTATATCTCTTTGTGAGCAATTTCACATTAGTGACTGTTTGAAACCTCCAGCAACCACTTGTCAGTTGGTTGGGGAATCCACATTTTAACTTTGTGACCAATGTTTGCCTGATGCTTGTCAACCTATCTCTAGGCCTGTGTGACTGGGCAGCCATTGTAAACACTTGATTATGATAAGATCACTTTTTCTGGCATCTCCTCAGTGTAATTTTTTATAAAACTTGTCATCCGTTCAGTTCGACAGTTCCGTTATTGTTGGTCATTATAATAAAATAGAAGCTTTCTATGATACAAACTAACCATAGCTATTACAGAATCAGATTTGGTCTGGTAACACCAGTTATGAGATGATATTCTTAAATGTTTTGTATGTTGAGGAGTTGTATTTATCACACATGAATAGCCCGCTGAGTTAAACAACTGGCTGTATATGTGTGAGATGGGTTTTAATGCTAATTGTAGTCAGTGAAATGTGTTGATACTGCAGCACCTGTGGTTTTACAGCCTTGCAGTGGCAGTACTGTGCAAATAAGAACAAAGGCACAGGCTGTACACATAAACCCATAAGGAAGCCTGAAGCTCTTATTTAGCTCTCGTGCTCTGTAATGTACATTCAGTTGCCCTCCCAACCCCCAAACCAATTTTCTCTTTATTTCATTATCTACTTGTTCCATTATTCATGTTAATGTGCCTTCCATTTGGCTGTGTATTAATGTCTGTGCACATTGCTTATTTGACACATAGCCTCAAAATAAATTAACTTTAATGTGAGCATGTGTCTAATGTGAATGAATAATGTTACTTCTCAAAGGCTGCAAAACTTTTTACTTTTAGAAATTGTATTTAAATTAAAGAAAGTGCCTGAAATGTGTTTCCATAACTCTTAAGGTAAACTGAGTCTAACCTATCACTGCTACTGACATAATGAATTGAATTAAATAAAGATTCACTGCAGACCATAAAGAGAGTCATTTTTGCTACTTTCTCAGCAAACACTGTAAGTATGGATGACTGCTGTTTGAAGAAAAATTACTGGGCTGTTCTGAAATTTCCCTATTGTGGGACAAATAAAGGGATTTCTAGTCTATTCTATCAGTGTCCTTTCTGTATGTTTTAGGAATTTATTATTTGAATATTATCCTTTCACCATTTAGAATTAAAATGCAAAGGTCTGGTGTGACAGAGGAGGATACTAGGTATTGAGGCAGATGATCCCTTGTGGTGACCCCTATAGGAAGAAAGGAGACCAGAATTTAAAAAAAAAAAAAAAAAAAATGAAAAACACACAAATAGCAAGACACACAATAATGCTATTTTTGTCACAGTTTCATGAACTCAACCAACACATCTTATGCAGCAACTATATGCAAGTCCTGAAACCCTGTTTTAAAGACTCAACCTGAGCATTTCACCCTTTGCCTTATTGGTGGACATGATAAGTGAAGGTGGGACCTGAGTCTGAACGTGCAATTTACACTTCATTATCTGTGCAATATCCACTGTGTTTGTAACACTAAGTGTGCAATAACTGCTGTTCAGTCTCCATTAACCTGGTATTCTGTAATATATATTTATTATGAGCACCGGATAAGAAATCTCTAACCTAAGTAACCGTTTTTATAGTTTTGTATATGTATGTGTGTGTGTGTGTGTGTGTATATATATATATATATATATATATATATATATATATATATATATATATATATATATATATATATATATATTTTAAAAAAATCCCAGCTTGCCCCTACGGGCGGTCTATTTTGTCCTCCAAGCTCAGGTCCTCTACCAGAGGCCTGGGAGCTTGAGGGTCCTGCGCAGTATCTTAGCTGTTCCCAGTATTGCGCTCTTCTGGACAGAGATCTCGGATGTTGTTCCAGGAATCTGCTGGAGCCACTCTCCCAGTTTGAGGGTCACTGCCCCAAGTGTTCCGATTACCACGGGGGCCACTGTTACCTTCATCTTCCACATCCTCTCCAGCTCCTCTCTGAGCCCTTGGTATTTGTCGAGCTTCTCGTGTTCCTTCTTCTTGATGTTCTCGTCACTTGGTATTGCAACGTCTATCACCACGACTTTCTTCCTTTGTTTGTCCACCACTACAATGTCCGGTTGGTTAGCCACCACAAGTTTGTCTGTCTGTATCTGGAAGTCCCACAGGATCTTAACTCTGTTGTTCTCAACCACCCTTGGGGGCGTGTCCCATTTTGACCTCAGGACTTCCAGGTCATACTCGGCACAGATGTTCCTATATACTATGCCGGCCACTTGGTTATGGTGTTCCATGTATGCCCTGCCTGCTAGCATCTTGCACCCTGCTGTTATGTGCTGGACTGTCTCAGGAGCATCTCTGCACAGCCTGCACCTGGGGTCTTGCCTGGTGTGGTAGACCCCAGCTTCTACTGATCTTGTACTTAGAGCTTGCTCTTGTGCTGCCATTAGTGCCTCTGTGCTGTCTATCAGTCCAGCCATTGGTAGGATTTCTCTATGTCAGCCACTTCTTCTATCTGCCGGTGGTACATGCCGTGCAGAGGCCTGTCCTTCCATGATGGTTCCTGTTCTTCATCCTCTTCTTTCTCAGGTTTCTGCTTCCTGAGGTACTTACTAAGCACATGATCCTTTGTGGCCATCTTCCTGATGTATTCATTGATCTTCATTGTTTCATCTAGGACAGTGGTTCTGACACTCACTAGTCCTCGGCCACCTTCCTTCCGCTTAGCGTACAGTCTCAGGGTGCTGGATTTGGGGTGAAACCCTCCATGCATGGTAAGGAGCTTTCTTGTCTTAACATCAGTGGCTTCCATCTTTTCCTTTGGCCAGCTTATGATCCCAGCAGAATATCTGACAACTGGCAGGGCGTAGGTGTTGGATCTTGTTCTTCCCATTCAGCTGACTCTTCAGGACTTGCCTTACTCTCTGCAGGTACTTGTAGGTTGCAGCTTTCCTAGCGGCCTCTTCGTGGTTCCCATTTGCCTGTGGGATTCCAAGGTACTTGTAGCTGTCCTCAATGTCTGTGATGTTGCCTTCTGGTAGTGTAATCCCCTCAGTTCTGACTACTTTTCCTCTCTTAGTTACCATCCAACTACACTTCTCCATTCCGATATCATTGCTGTAGACCCTGGTGTTGTGGATCAGTGAATCGATATCTTGTTCACTCTCAGCATACAGCTTGATGTCATCTATGTACAGGAGGTGGCTGATATTTGCTCCATTCCGTAATCGGTATCCGTAGCCAGTCTTGTTGATGATCTGGCTGAGGGGATTCAGGCCTATGCAGAACAGCAGTGGGGACAGGACATCTCCTTGGTAAATCCCACACTTGATGTTGACTTGTGCAATGGGCTTGGAGTTGGCCTCTAGTCTTGTTCTGGGGAAGAGCTGGAGCTACAGCTGACAGGATAGTGGCTGATGAAGCTGCTACAGTTGTGGACAACAGGGACACTGTGGAGTGTTGCCGTGGCTTGGGGCCTGCTGCTGCTGCTGCTGCAGGCGGCTTGGAGCGTGGCCATGGCTTGGGGCCTGCTGCTGCTGCAGGCAGCAGAGACAGTGGCTGAAGAGGCGCTGCAGGCGGCGCTGAAGACTGTGGTTGCCTGGAGATGCTGCAGCAGGCTGTGGCAGCAGGGGCTCTGCTGCAGGCGACGGAGACTGAAGCTGGGGCGGAGGCTCTGCTGCAAGCGACGGAGATCGAAGCTGGGGCGGAGGCTCTGCTGCAGGCGACGGAGACCAAAGCTGGGACGGATGCTCTACTGCAGGCGACAGAGACTGAAGCTGGGACGGAGACTTGAGAGTGGCTGCAGCAGGCATGGACGGCTGGAGGTGAAGGGTGGTGATCAGAAAGTCCTTTACTAACTCGTGTAAGGAATCCAGCAACCATGGAAAGCCAGCAACCAGCCCTTGAAGCTTGGTTGTAATGGCTTCCTGTTCTTCCTCACACGGGTCAGCCAACAGTTCAAAACACAGAGTGTCCACTCTCTGAATGATGGTTTTCTTTTTCTCCTCAAACAGGGCGAGAGCAGCAGAGTCCATAGCTTGACGATATGACATGGTTTCAGGGGTGTCCACGTGAGTCTCACTGACCACTGGATTATTTAATACAGTCCGTGATTTAATGTTTTTTTCTGAGGTCAAAACAGAGCGACTCACTGTGTTGGTGGGCTGTGATTGCCGTTTTGGATGCTGACAGCGATGCTCCTTCCCCACTAAAGCAGGCTGAGGAAATGGCGGTGCAGACTGGGTGGAATTCCATGGTGGTGGTGATGAAATCCGCGGCTTTATACCGCACAGTGCTGGAGGTGATCCTCTCCACTGCTGCTGGGAGTCTAGCTGCCTGCCCTCCGGAATAGGCTGAGGCGGCAGTGAAGTGAGTGAGCTGGGTGGCCAGGGACCTTTACATCCCAGGTACTGGGAAAACGCCTCCTCTGGCGTCATCCCACTTGGCTCTGGAGAAAACTACCTCCGCTGCTGCCGGAAATTCCTCTTCCTCCGTTGCTGCTCTGACTGTGAGAGGGAAGTGGGGCGAGCGAGCGGAGAGGCAGGTGAGGGAGCGGCTGAAGCCAAAAACAGTCCGCCCACACGATAAACCTGCGGCTTAAACTGTGGAGGTGAGCGGCGTTGTCGGGGACCCTTCCAATATGCGGGTCCCCCCAGAGCTAGGCAACAGGAGTGTTGATGGAGCAATGCAGGTGACTCTGAAATTAATCACTTTAGTTTCCTTTTCTTTAAGTAGGCGACCAAGTAGGGGCCCCACATAGTGGCAGTTCCCCTACATCAAGAGGAAATAAGAGATCCTCCTAATTGGAAGACCTGTTCATCGTCATGACAAGTTCAGTCATTGTGTATTATTATTTTTGGTTTGTTTTGAGGGCTAGGAGTGTTGTTACACAAGTACAAGGAACCATGTTAATAGTGTGTAGAAGGTATGCAGTATTATAATATTCAGTCTCTAAATGTGAATGGTTTAAAAAACCTATTAAGAGAAGCAGGATCATCTCAAAGTAAAAACGAGAGCGGGTTGACATTGGTTTCTTGCAAGAAAAACATTTATCAAATGAAGAACACAAGAAACTAAAGAAAATGGGTTATAAAAACACATATTTTGCATCCCATAGATCTGGTAAAAAAGAGAGGGGTAGCCATTCTTATATCAAATAATAGCAGGTTTGATCTTACTGCTGAACATAAGGATAAAGAAGGCAGATTTGTGCTGTTAAAGGGGAAATTAGAACAGGAAGAGGTCACTTTATTTAATGTCTGTGCATCCCCCTGGTAGCAGTATATATTTCTTTAAGGAGGTATTCAGACTTATTGCTGAAAAAGCAATAAGGCTGTATATGTGTATATGTGCAGGTGATTTTAATTTGCTTTTGTTGGGGTAAGGCCGTAAGCTAAAGTGAACCCAAACGCAGACAAAATAAAGGCAATAAACAAGAGGGTTTATTCTCTTAAAGCAGGGAACAAACATAACCAAGAGATAACAGATGTCCCCAGGAAACTTCTACTGCTCTAGCCAGACTCAGGTAATGGGCAAAGGTGCTATGGGTTGGAGGAGCCAGTCTGAGGAGAGAGAAATAGTTTTAGGGCAGGAGCGCTAAACAGAGGGAGACACGGCTATGTGAGTGAAAGCTTACGTGGGGAGAGCGTGGTGGAGCTGCTCAGAGGGGGGAGAGCGAGCGGGGTGGTGTGTTGATGTCTTCTGGGAGGGCAGGCAGGCGAGAGACCAGATAATCCAAGACGACAATGACAGGCGTCCGTAATCTGCCACGAGCAAACACAAAAACTGAAACACGAGAGATGCACCCGAAAAAGGACAACTTAACAGACACTCATCAGACAGCAGGTGACGACCCTTTAGTACCGTGGATGTACACAGACACTCTGGCAAAGGTAGGAGGCTCTGGCGCAGTCCTAAATACTGGGCTGATAGCTGGGAACTCGCTGCAGGTGTGCAGGATCTGTGTGCCTCCGCCCCCTGCTCCGCCCAGTCCATGAAGAGACACCAGCCTGCCAACCCCTGAAATGAGACAGAGAGCACACACCACCAACCCGCTAACACACACACACAGCAGCTTTTAAGCCCAAAATTTGATACAACCAGCCATGAACGAAGGACAACTCACTTGGAAAAGCAATTTAAAAAAATTTTGCAAGAACTGGGACTCACTGATATATGTAGATATATTCATAAACATGATCGTGAATTTACCTTCTATTCAACTAGACATAACATACATTGATTGTTTTTTTTTTATGTTCAGTAAGGATCTCCATAGAGTGAAGGACTGCATGATTGGACAAAGAGACATCTCTGATCACTCAGGTTTAACTATGAAAATTAGTTTAATCAAAAGCCTTAAAAACACTTTATGGAGGCTTAACACAAGTTCATTAAATAGTACCTCATTTAAAGCGGAAATGGCAGAGGAACTAAAAATCTACTTAGAACTTAATAATAATGGAGCAGTTAGCCCTACAATCCTGTGGGATACATCTAAAGCATACAGTATATTAGGGGCAAAATTATTGCAAAATGTGCCAATTTGAAGAAGATCAGAGCAAAAAAACTACTAGATTTACAGGAAAATTTGAAAAGATTGGAACAGATGCATTCGATTATTAGAAATCTCTCACTGTTGGAACAAATGAGGCCTGTTAAACAGGAGATTCACAAAATTCTAAATGAAGAAATTGAAAAAAAACCTCAAATATATGCGACAAAGATATTATGAGGCAGGGCCTAAAGCTTCCAAGCTGCTTTCATGGAAACTTAGGAAACAACAGGTGGAAAACACAATTTACAAAGTTCGAGACGTAAAGACAAATGAGATGACTAATAAACTGGAATAAATTCAGAGTTCATTTGAAGAATATTATGCAGTTTTATACACTCAGCCAGGCAAAGTAGATGATCATATAATTCAAAAATTCCTTACTTCATTGGATCTTCCATCCATAGGGAAAGAACAAAATGATAAATTAATGGCAGAAATATCAGTCGAGGAAATTGACCAGGGAATATCAAGTCTTAGGACCAACAAATCACCAGGCTGTGATGGATTCCCTCCGGAGTGGTATAAGGGGATGAGGGGACCCTTACTCCCATTATTAATGGCTTCTTTTAACCATACTCTGAGAGGTGGTGCCCTTCCACCATCATGGCGAGAAGCATTTATATCGGTCATACCAAAGGTGGGGGAGGAAAAAACAGATCCTAAAGGATACAGACCAATTAGTGTGTTAAATATAGATTTCAAATTATATACCGCAATTTTAGCTAAGCAATTGAGTATCTTGATGCCTTCTCTGATAGATGAGGATCAGATGGGTTTCACTGGTAATAGACAAACACATGACAGTGTAAGAAGGGCCATTCATATTATTGACCATATAACTAAAGGAAAAACAAGTGCAGTCCTTCTCAGCCTAGATGCCGAGAAGGCGTATGATACGGTAGGGTGGGAGTTCCTGTTTCAGGTAATGAAGAGATTTAGGTTATGCGATAGATTTATTCAATGTATAAAAATGATTTACTCTTCCCCAACAACAAGAATTAAAATTAATGGAAGCCTTTCGAATCGAATAGCATTACAACGAGGATGTAGGCAGGGCTGCCCATTAAGCCCACTACTGTTTAACCTCTTTATTGAGCCACTGGCTCAGGCTATCAGAGAGGAGACAGGGTTAGAGGTTGTGACAATAGGGGCTGTGGAAAACAAAATATGTCTTTACGCAGATGATGTCTTGGTGACAATTAAAAACCCTGAATCTGGTATGCCACTGCTTATGAACATCCTGGAATCTTATGGTAGACTTTCCGGTTATAGACTCAATATACAAAAGACTCAAGTCATGACATTTTCTTTTGTCCCCTCAAAACAATTAACGGCTAGCTATCAATTCAATTGGCACCAACCACAAATAGAGTATTTGGGTGTTTTTATTAACAAAAAATCTCGCTCAGTTATATGAAGTTAATTACAAATGGATAAATAAGAAAATATATGAGGACCTGGATAGGTGGAGCCTGCTTCCCCTCGACCTCTGCAGCAGAATTCGAACAATAAAGATAAATGTTCTCCCAAGACTGCTATATATGTTTGCAGCACTCCCGGTAGAGGTCCCAGCAAAACAATTCAGGCAGCGGGATAAGCATTTTTCAAGGTTTATATGGAGTAATAAAAGGCCAAGAGTAAGATATTCAACCCTGCAGCTGCCTGGGGAGCGGGGAGGGATGGCTCTCCCTTGCTTATTGGATTGCTATTTGTCTGCCCAACTCAGACCACTAGTGTGCTGGTGTAACCCAATCTATGAGGCAAAATGGAAGGACATTGAGCTTTCCTTGCTGGACTTCCCTATACAGTCTGTTTTGGGCTGCTTGGACAGGCTACCCCAAGTATACCAGTTACAAAATCTGTGTGTAAGTTCCTCCTTGAAAAAGTGGGCAGAGGTGGTTAAAAAAATCTCATCTCAGCAAGCAGATAAGGGTGTTAAGTTGACCTGCATACCACCCTTGCTTCCTTCCAGCATTGATAGATCACAAGTTTAGAACTTGGGTAAAACAAGGAATCACCTCATTTTGTAAAATAATAGAAAACGGGGAGTTATTAAATTTTGAGGATTTGTGCCGGACTTACGACGTGGGCAGAGAAGACTTCGATCGTTACTTACAGATCTGGAGTTTCTTTGAGAAGGAAATCAAGTCCCCTGATTTGGTTGTAAATCCAGGAATAATACAATTATTCATGGATGCATATTCAATTCAATTCAATTCAATTTTATTTATATAGCACCAAATCACAACAAACAGTCGCCTCAAGGTGCTTTATATTGTAGGTAAAGACCCTACAATAATACAGAGAAATGCATATGCTGCCAAAAGTACAAAAGGCATCATTGGTAAGCTTTACACAAATTTCTCATCTATGAATAGGAACTCAACAGATTGTATTAGGCAACGGTGGGAAAAAGAAGCAAACATAACAATTTTACAGGAAGTTTGGGTACAAATCTGGAAGAATGCACTGTCCACCACAAATTCTTTAACATGGCATGATTTTTGCTGGAAGAATCTAATCAGATTTTTTATTACACCAAAACAGAAATCGAGAATAGGTGGCTCACAAGCTGCGTGCTGGCGGGCGTGTGGGGAGGTCTGTGCGGACTGCTTTCATGTCTTTTGGGCCTGTCCGAAGTTGAAGATTTTCTGGAATGTCATTAAGCAAGTAATCTATGAAATTCTGGGTATAACTTTAGCTTTTTCTTTTACTACTATGTACCTTGGAAAACTTCCTGAAGGTCTTTGTCATGCCTGAAGGGTTTTTGGTGTGTGTTTGTGTGGATGTGTTGTGTTTTTCCCCTGTCCTTCCTCCGTGATGTGGGCGTGTTTGGAGACTGGCTGACGGACCTCGAGGCGGCTACCACCTTAGACTCCTCCTTCTTGGGCAGGCACTCAGCGGCGCTGCTCCACACCTGTGCTGCGTTGGGTAATCACGCAGACTTCTTAAGCTGCCGGCAGACCTTCAGTCTTCGCTGGATCATTGACTAAGTCACAGTCAGTGTTTGGCCGCTTGTATATTGATTCTCTGCTCGTTTGTGCTTTGACTTACCTGCTTTTCGCTCCTTGCCCTAGACCCGCTGTGGAAGTTCCTGCTTGCTTTTCCCCGTCGCCACCTCGTCTCCAAACGCCGCCTGTCACGCTGCCTCACTACACCCCTGCCTGAGTCCTGCCTGCCGTCCCTCACACCACCCCTGCCATCGCTCACTCTCTCTGGATTCCCCTCGGCGAAACCTCACGCCACCAGCCACCGGGCAGCCTGCGCTCGCCCAACCCCTTCAGGAAACTCTCATATTCCACACTATCAATAAATCACATTGTCATCTTTTAAGCGTTGTCTGTGTCCCCTCCTTCTCCACGTCTTGACAGTCTTAGTATAAGCGATACATATTTGCTGAGGATATTTATGATTGCAAGCAAGAAGGCAATTACTAAATGTTGGCTCCAGCTAAGCCCTCCCACCCTGAACCTCTTTATGAATATTGTAAACCTGATTCATAACATGGAGATGTTGACTTTTTCAATACGTCTTCAGAGGGAGAAAGGAGAGAGACTCTGGGGAAAAATGGCACTGTTATAAGCTCAAAGACTTGGAATAGTTATCTGTTGTGAACTGGGAGTATCTTGCTTTTCTGGTTGATTTGTAACCTGTACCTAGTGTATATGTAGAATAGTAATGTGCCTGTAAAATATGATGAACAATGTGATCGCTTGTTACCTGCCCTAGCCCTCTTGTTTGTTTGTCTGTTATTTTTCTGCATCAAAATAAATACAAATAAAGTTAAAAAAAAAAAAAAAAAACCTGTTGGAGTCTGCAAAAGACTTGAGACTGGGGCAGAGGTTCACCTTCCAGCAGGACAACGACCCTAAACATAAAGCCAGGGCTACAATGGAATGGTTTCAAACCAAACATATTCATGTGTTAGAACGGCCCAGTCAAAGTCCAGACCTAAACCCAATCGAGAATTTGTGGCAAGATCTGAAAACTGCTGTTCACAAACGCTCTCCATCTAATCTGACTGAGCTTGAGCTGTTTTGCAAAGAAGAATGGGCAAAAATTTCAGTCACTAGATGTGCAAAGCTGGTGGAGACATACCCTAAAAGACTTGCAGCTGTAACTGCAGCAAAAGGTGGTTCCACAAAGTATTGACTCAGGGGGGCTCAATACTTTTGCACACAGACCTTTTCAGTATTTTATTTGTAAAAAATGTTTTGAATCATGTATAATTTTCTTTCCACTTCACAATTGTAACCACTTTGTGTTGGTCTTTCACATTAAATTCCAGTGAAATATATTTATGTTTGTGGTTGTAATGTGACAAAATATGGAAAAGTTCAAGGAGTATGAATACTTTTGCAAGCCACTGTATATTGCTTATAATGGAAGGGCAGAGGGATGATTTTCTTTTTATATTCGTCTCTCTTTTATTTAACAAGGAAGTGAAATACTTATTAAGAAAGTCTTTGTGAGAGTGTGCTGGGTCCACTTGTGCAGCATTAGCCCAGCATATTATTTTTTGACAATGCGAGAAACCAGAACTCCCAGAGAAGGCTCCACACAGAGGGGCCATGCCTGGGTTTAAACCCAGGACCCACTTGATGTGAGGCCATATTGCTAAACACTGAGCCACTGTGGTACCAAAACACAATATTGGGATCAATATTTTCAGGTTCATAAAACAAGGTCTGACTGAACCACTATTGGTTGTGGAAACAACAGCCATGGTGGCAGTCTACCTCATAACCATGGTGACATAGTTGCCATGTTAAGATAAGCTACATTTGCAATATGTATAATATCCAAGAGCTAAAATTTCTTGTTGACATTTTTAAAACTGTAATAATACTTTGCTGTTATTTCTAAAAAAAATAACAGAAATTGGGGCTGCAGCTACAAAAATGGAGCTAGTTTGTAAAACTGGTATTTTAAAATAAACATGAAATACAGGCCTAATGAACATGATACACATACACACACCCTGACACACTGACACTGCCTTTGCTCTCTCGCACAGCCCTCCTTCTGTTCACTGCAGCAGCAGCTTAATGTTGCATCAAAGACCCAGCCGTTCACAGAGGAGCCTCTGATGGAGTTTTTTTCTTTTTTATTACTCTCTGTGTCTCTGATGGATCTTCGCAGCATTAATGCAACATGCCAAGCTGCCGCTCCATCATTAACCCCATAAACTATTTCACCACTCCTGAGCATACCAAGAAGAAAGAGAGAGCAGAAAATAACAGAGAAGAAATATAGAAAGACACAGAGAAGAGGAGACCAGCCACCATGACCAGCTGCACTCTCTCTGCACTGCAGCACAACACAGGGTGTGATTTATCCATCAGCTGGCCAGGGAGAACTGAGCTTCACCATTAGCAAATGAGCCCTAAGTCACCCAGACAGCTGAGAATGTGCTTCCTCTCGTCTCTTAGTTTTTTTGCCTCACAGCCCAAAGCCAAATGCCAATGTTGCGCTCTCTGAAACTCAGTTCATGGCTTTGGATAGCTCAAGAGATATGTTAATATTTAGGTGGCAAACTCCTTCTGGCCTCTTGTGTCAAGTGACAGTAATATATTAAAGTCTATAGGGGGTGGGAGGAGTTTGGGTTAAGTGTTGCTGTTGTCACACTTCTAGCCACCAATCAACAGTGGTTTCTTACAGTGACATGACAGCAACACAATTTGTATCTGGGAGAGAAGGAACAACGCTGATACCTGTGATTTAATTTGGAAAGCTTATTGGTTCTCTCAGTCCAGTACAGAGCATTTTAGTATCTGGGAGTGATGGAGGGCAGGGCAGCACTGTACACAAACAGAACCTTGAAAGGAGCAGAAAATGTTAAATGAGATATGTGGTTTTTTTTATTATTTTTATAAGACAATTTTTGAACCTTTTGTTCACATCATTTCAGGTTTAGAATGGAAGATTTGGGGTCTTCATTTTCATCATGCTCCAAGTTTGATGACAATAAAAGCTTTCTATTCTATTCTACTCAGAACTGCAGTGCCTGAAACAGCATATTGTTATAACTAAACCCAAAAGACTCACTGACAGGATGTGCAGAGAAAAACTTATCATGTTTGATGAGACAACTCAGGTAAGTATAACAAGTCCAAAGTGCTTTTCAATGAGTGAATTAAATAATAGAGTTCTCTTCTGTTTCTCTTTTTCCAGGCTGATCAAGTCCAACAGCAGATGAGTTTGATTTTCTCATACACGGACACATATTTGCTTCTGAGGTCTTCTCTTCTTTCAGCAGGTGTGTATCTTTCCAGAGGGCAGGCTGGGATTTTTGAAAGCAGGCAGGCAGGCTGGCAAGGCAGGTAGATTTCCACACTGAGAATGAAAATGATCTGGTGATGAGTGGAGAGGTGAGCCAGAGTTAAATACTGCAGGTCAGTGTTAATGTGACACAGGTGCACCAGCAGGAGCCTGAGGAAGCCATGCTTACTCTAAGAGGAAGTAATCAGAGTTCATGCTCACACACATGATAGAGGCAGAGAAAGAGAGCAGGAAGAGGAGAAAAGAGAGATGGCAGCAGGGGCAACCATAACACATTTATTTAAATAGCCAGTCACAGCATTCACAGAAATACTCTTAACTGAATTTCTCATACCCACTGTAATTCACTGGACTAAAAAAAAAAACAAAAAACATGGTGGTAACACAAATCTTTCAACTTAAAGCACCCATCAGAACAACTAATTAATGATTACTGAAAGACAGGAACCATCAATACCAGTAGCTTTTATTGTATACAGTTAACAAGGAAAGTGAAAACAAGCTTTAAAAGAGTTACTACTAAAAGCTAATAGCGTAACAGTGCCGAGAAGGAGAGGCTCCAAATGTAGGTCACGGGGTGAAGACGGGGGGGGGGCGCATCCCGGGCAGGGTGAGAAACTGGTGAGATGAGGTGTTACAGAAAATTGGAGGGAAAGGAAACAAAGATCAGAAGTAAAACAGGAATGCGCGGTAATCAAGGACTACAAAATGAAACTGAAATTCAAAACTATGATAAACAGGCTGTTAGAGGCATGAAATATGCATAAATCAGTGACAGTCAGATTCAGAATGCTGAATGGATGTCCTAATGGTTTATTCTTTTTTGGATTTTCGTTGTTCATTATGTACTATGTGACATTTTTTTGATATTTGTGACAAAGGAGAACAGCTGATCAGGACCTCAGATGTGTTTTAGAGGTGAAATCATTCCCAACATCAAAGAATGAGCTGGAAAAAGGAAACACTGTATCACACACACAAATTTTCATGAAATTTGCATTGAAGGGAGCTCGGGTCTTGATTAAAAATTCCCATCCTGGGCTGGCATCTCCCTGAACATGAGATACAGGCAATTTTTCGGGTAGTGGTATGAATTTTGATTCTTTCCATGCATCAACTGAAACCAGATGGATCCCTCCTCTGCATCCTATTCCCCGCTGGCCTTCTGAATGACAAGTGTGAACACAGACACATACACAAAATACGTCAAGCCGAATGTTATCAGAACTGGCTGGATGCAAGAGGACTGTTATTAGGGCCTACATACACACAGAGACATACATTTACACACATCTATCTAGCAACACATCTGATGTGAGATTTAGGCTTTCAGTTAGCTCATGTCAGAAAGGAAAGGAAGGTAAATGGAAATGTCAGACACAGGGGTAAACAATGAATTCTCACTTCTGTTTGGTTTTGTGGATTTACTCTCAAGTCTTCATGGCTACCAGAGTTAGACTGTAACACAAACATCAAATGTTCTTCAGTCACTCCATCATTCACACTATTTTATGAGCTTGAAAAACTACAAAAGCAGTTGAGAAGAATGAAAAAAATTAAAACTTCAAAAACATAAGGATGTTGCAGCTCACTACAAGCTTCAATCATACCTCCAGTAAACATAACAGACAATGACCGAGGCAAGATGGTAGCGCGTGGACACAGCGGCTCACAGCTCCCGCGTTTATATTTTTGTTTACATTCACCACGTCACTGGAAGCTCGGACACTATACAGCCGGTCTGAACTGTGGAACATTGGGGCACAGTTCGGACTACATACACCACCTGAACTGGACTTTATTCCACCAGAATTGCTACGGACTCCAGTGCCCATGATGACCATCCACCCCATGCTGACAAAGCAACGGAGGAGACACCATAAACAGAAGAGGGGTAAGAGAGCTGGCATACAGGCTAGGCTACAAGCTAACCCCTACAGACCAGCGTTCCCCAGTCTCTTCCTTGCCAACGTCAGGTCTTTCACCAACTAAATCGACGCGATGCGTCTGAGGATTATCTCACGCCAGATGAACAGCTGTGTGACCGTTATCACAGAGACGTGGTTGGACGACAACATCCCAGACGCAGCGGTGTAGTTAACGGGGTGCTCTCTGTTCTGGGCAGATAGGACTGCAGCTTCAGATAAGAGCAGAGGCGGAGGTTTGGCGCTGTACGTACACAATGCCTGGTGTACTGCCACACACTCTGTCAGCACATCCTGTTCTCCTGATCTGGAATACCTGGCGGTGAAATGCAGACCCTTCAAGCTGGTGAGAGAACTCTCATCCATAGTAATCATGGCTGTCTACATATCACCGCGGGCTAATACTAAGTCAGCTTTAGAGGAGTTGTACTGCCTGATCAGTGAGCAGATAAACGCCAACCCGGAGGCGGCCGTGATTGTGGCGGGGGACTTTAACCATGTTGAACTGAAGGCTGTGTTTCCCAAATTTCACAAGTTCATAAACCTTCCCACCAGAGACACTAACATTTTGGACCAGGTCTACTGTAACATCCCAGGTGCTTACAAGGCTGCAGCAGCCCCACACCTGGACATGTCTGACCACATCTAGATGGAACTGATTCCTGCCTATAAGCCTCTGGCCTGCAGAACAAAACCAACCACCGGGACAGTGCAGGTTTGGACTGAGGATGCCTCCTCTGCACTTCAAGACTGCTTTGAACACACAGACTGGAGTGTGTTCAGTGTAGGGGCAGACCTGGTGGAGTACACATCGGCTGTACTGTCTTATATTCAGTTCTGCACCAATGATGTTCTCCCTGTCAAGGCCATCAAAGAGTTTCCCAACCAGAAACCATGGCTAAACAGCAGAGTACGGTCCCTGCTGAAAGCCCGGGACACTGCCTAGGTCTGGTGATAGGCTGGCTTATAGCAGGGCCTGATCAGAACTGAAGAAAGGAATTAAGCAGGCCAAGCTCCGATACAAGCAGCGCATTGAAGAACACTTTAATGGCAACAACCCCCGGAATATGTGGAAGGGGATCAGGACCTTGACAGATTATAAAAACAGCAGTCAACTGGCCAGCCACGACCCCACCTTGCCTGACACTTTAAACAGCTTCTTTGCACGCTTCGACAGGTTGGGCAGCAGAAAGGCTATGCATCTCCCCCAGCTGGAGGAGCAGCACCAGCCCCTTGTCCTGCAGCAGCACCAGGTAAAGTCCACCCTTAGGAGGATCAACACCCGCAATGCTTCGGGACCGGGCAAGGTGTCAGGCCGGACGCTGAGAACGTGCACTGACCAGCTATCAGGAGTGTTCCTGGACATTTTCAATCTGTCCCTGCAGCTGACCATGGTTCCTGAGTGCCTCAAGTCCTTCATCATCATACCGGTACCGAAGAAGAAGATTTCCATCACCTGCCTGAATGATTACCGGCCTGTTGCTTTGACCCCGGTAATCATGAAGTGCTTCAAGCGGATCCTTCTGAGGTATATTAGAGACTCCATCCCCGCAGACCTGGACAGAGGGAATCGGTCAACAGAGGATGCTGTCTCCATCACCCTGCACACAGCCCTGATCCACCTGCAGCATCCCAACACCTATGTCAGGATGCTATTTATAGACTTAAGCTCAGCATTCAACACCGTCATCCCAGACAAGCTGGCGGTGAAACTATGTGAGGTGGGTCTGCCTGTGTCACTGGATCAGCGACTTCCTCACCAAAAGGTCTCAGGTGGTGAGAATAGGTGAGGCAACATCATCCCCACTGGTCCTTAACACAAGCACGCTGCAGGGCTGTGTGCTCAGTCCAGCCCTCTTCACCCTGTTCGCACACGACTGTGTTGCCATCCACCCCACGAACATAGTGGTGAAGTACGCAGACGACACCACAGTAGTGGGTCTCATTGTGGACAACAATGAGACCCACTACAGAGAGGAGATCCAGCAGCTCACCCAGTTGTGTTCAGCCAACAACCTGGTGCTGAACACAGGAAAGACCAAGGAGGTCATCGTGGACTTCAGGAGGTCCATTAAGACACTACAGCCACACACTGCACCCCCCCCTCCCCCCGCCGCACACCTACTCCCCTCTTCAGCTGCGCACATAATCCCTCACACTTAATAAGGGGGAGGCTGGAAATGACTTTCTTCCTGCACAATTCTGCACATTTTATTCTAACTTGATTTTATTGTGTATTTTACTATTGTTTTTATGTATAGTGTATATATGTCTTTTTAAACGGTAGCTGCAATGGAAATTTCACTGAATGTTCAGTGACAATAAAGCAATCTAATCTAATCTAATTAATGATGAACTGCTGTTTCTTGAAGCTTTTGATGAAACCCAAGTACAGGACACAGAAGCAGACTGAAGATAAACAAAAAATGAGCCTTTAAACAGATAGTCAAGGCAGGTGTATAGGAAATGCAGCCTAAGGAACAAGGTGCTGACAAACAGGATGATCTGACAAAGGGCTAAGGGACAAAAACTATACAAGACACAGATCGGGGCAATGACCACGGTGCACTCAGTCACAAAAAATTGAAAGTAAAACCAAGACACGTGAGAAAACTAATCTTCAGTGAAACATATAATAAGCAAAGGATAAATAATGAACACCAACACTAAATATGATGGCAGAGATGGGGAAACATAGAACAAAAATATACTAGAAGTAGCTAAAAATCAATTAAACCACAGGGACTGTGACATTTACCCTTTGTCTCACGACAGCCATCAGTCCGTTTTAATGCTTCCCAATGAAAAGATGCCTTCTGGCTCAAACGAGGGGAGCTCTGTGAAGGATCTCAGCATTTTGAATATAAATATTTAACCACAAAACTTGAAGGCAATTTGAAACTTAACAAAATTTAAAGAAATTATCCCTGTTATTTGAGCTTTAAGATTTTTATTTATTTGTTCATTTACACTCTGTACAGCATCCTTGGTTTTCTTGAATAGCGCTATATAAATCTAAGTTATTATTATTATTATTATTTAATTTAGAATTAATGTTTTCATTCGTTTATGTGCTGGTTTGTTCAGGTCTTTCTGAAGAGTAACCTCAATGACAAAACAATAAAAAATAAAGGAAGAAAAACTGAACTAATCTAGTACAGAAAGGATGGAAATTTTAAATTTAGAAAAACAATACACAGGTGTAATAATGAGCAATTAGATGTTATTGTGCACATAAAAGCAAATTCCACACTGAGAAGCATCATCTTTTTTTTTATTTTACACTTCATCCATCTCCGAGCCTCATTACCTTCATCCTCCCACCTACAATCAATCAATTTCACACATCTAAACCCAGAGCTGAACGAAGCAAGCGATATAATCTAATTGAAAAGGGTAAACAATGCTGCAGTGAGCTGTCTTCAGCATAATCACTTCCCATCACGGCTTTATCTTCTTCCTTTCTCCCATTTCTCCAGGGAGGGTTATTCTTTTGCTCTTTTAAATGGCATGTGGGTCAATCCCATTTAACTAGGTGGTGTAATGAGGTGTGACACATCTGATTTTTCACACAACAGATAAAACACTGTAGACTTTGGTCTGCATTGGCACTGTCATCTCAGGTTCCCGAGAGCTATTTCTAATATTAAAATGTGAAAATTTGTGCAAATTCAAGTTGTAAGAATGAAGTCTTGGGATCTTACCTCTGGAAGCTAGATTTTAATGTCGTGCAACTTTTGGTATAATACCTTACAAAGTCATTAAGTAAAGCACTGGGTGCTGGTTTGGCTTGCAGTTTGTGCAGGTGAATATATGCCTCAAGGTTGAATACAGCAGCCCAGTTCAACTCTGACCTGAGGCCCAGAGCTGCATGTCTTCATTCACTGCATTATCTAATTAAGGTAAAAACTCCCCAATAAGTTTTTAAAAAGTAAAACATTACAATTGTTAAGTTCCATTTGCCTGTAATGCTGTAATGTTTCTAAATTACAGATAATTATCTACATAATGGGCAGATTGAAAAGAAAATTTTTTTGAGTGTTACAGACCAGAAACTTTATGCAGCTTCGAACATCTAATTTCACAGCTGTCACCACAATATTTTTCTTGTGATGATTTTCACCAAAGACTGCATATAAAAGAAGGATGTAACCGTGATGTAGCCCACTGGTTCCTGCACTCTCTGGAACCAGTAGTTAGCTTGTTGACTGGATAGGTACGATGTGCAACACAGAGACACACATACCTGTCTCTTAGTGCAGAGTAACAGACTAATAAAACGGTAACTTCACTTAGAAGAACTGTGCGAGCAATACCATACAGCAGATCATATTACTTGGCAGATAATTCCATTAAACATGGTCCAAAAGGTACCAAAAGCACAACCAGGGGATGCTCAGTTCAGTGAATTAGCTCAGGTTTTGGTCCTGGAGGTTTATGCTTGGTTTCCACCAACTGTAATGCCAATTTTGTGGCGATATTTAAAGACAAAAATATAGATCTTGCATTCCTCCTCCTTATGAGGTTAGGGGTTTGTACAGATGTTTATGGATATGTTTAGTGATAATAGCATGGCAGGATGTCCCTGCTAAAATTACACAAAATTAGTAACTTTATGTATTGTTGTTTTAAGTTTGTTTTTATTATTCTGTTTGCATGTTAAACTAATGAACATGTGGTAAGACTTGCAAAAATGTGAAATTATTCCTTTAATTCTGCGTGTTCTTTGTCTTGTAAAGTGCAGCTATTGATCAGGTTATAATTATAGCACTAACTCATTTGATGCTTCAGAGCATTAACACACATTAATGTCTAATGTCAGTCAGTGAAAATAATTTAACACCAATTAATTAAGTGGAGCTAAAAATTACTCATTTATTTATTCAGCTTCAACTTGCTGTGTATCCACTTAGAGTGTGTAGGAGTGCAAATGATTTAGTTGAGTGGCTCTTTTTTAAAAGTATCTTTTAACTTCTCTTTAGTCTTGTTTTCTGCCTTATTACATATTGTGTGAACAACACTTGACAGGTTTTATTTCTGAAAAATATCCTACTTATGCTACTTAATTTCCTATAGCTAAATAATTAAAATTAAAACAAACATGTGAATTCAAATTCAATAAACTGACTTTGGGACAGTATATGTTACAATTATTTTAAGGAACTACTTCATACTAATGTGATTCAAAGAATAAAAAGACATGAAGACATTTCCAAAAATAAATTTCAGGTCACACTTGTAGTGTTTCAGTGATAATGATGCTAATTGTGTTAGTGTGGTCTCATTTGGTTCTAATTTGAATATATAGGCTTAATTGGTTAATCAGCTGATATTATCCAAAAGCCATTCTGTCTCACCAAACCTTCTGTACCTGCATCACCTCTCACATTCATTCATTTCATTGTGTTGACATTCAGTCAGTTTCAAATGACTGCCCTGTACTATCTGTCCATTCCCTCATCATTTTTATCTCTCTGTCATTCATTCTGTCAGTTCCACTTTGAACACAGCCAGCCAATTAACTGTGGTGCAGCTATTAAATAATCTACCTCACTCCTACTCTTATCACAACAGTCCTGTTGCAGCAGCAGCTTGTGAAGTTTATTTCCTTTGGGAGTATTTGCCTTTGACAAACGCTTCTTGTCAATGTCAGAATTAGATGAATTTAAGACCCAAGAGCCATTTATTCTATACCTAAAACTCCAGTAAGAGAGGTGCCTACTCTGAAGAAGTGGACAAAACCCAGAGTGCATAAGAGAGCATTTATTAAAATGGTCCTGTGTCAATATAAGGTTTTGATACTGTATCCTTATGTCATGGTCCGGGGTCCTTTGGACCCCGTGTGTTTTTGTTTTGCTTCATTTTGTCTGTTCTGTTTTGGGTTTCTTTTGGTTGTGAGGTTGAATTATTTCTAGTCCCTGGTGTTCTCTCTCTATTCTGTGTCAGGTCTGCGTCTGTGTTCCATCGTCTTACTTCCTGTTTTATTTTGATAGTCGTCCAGTCCCGGTCTCTTGTGTTCAGTTTTGCTTCCCCTGGTCTCGTCAGTGTTATCAGGGTCACCTGTGTTCCCACCTGTTTCCTCTTCCCTCATCAGTCCTCCTGTGTATTTAAGTCCAGTGTTTTCAGTGCCTGTTGTCACGTCGTCGTCTCATCTTTGTCCTGCTCTTTGTTTCCCATGCTGTGTGCCAATGTCAGTTTCCCCTGTTTTCTGGAGCTCAAGTGGAGTTTAATTTTGTTCTGCATGTTTTGCCACTGGTCTTGGCCAGTCCTGCCTTTTGTTTAGCTCTGCCGAATAAAGCTGAGTTTTTATCTTACCTCTGTCTGGCGTATCCTGTGTTGGGGTCCTCCTTCCTGCCTGCCACACAGCTGATCCATGACAGAACAACGCAACCAGTATGGACCCCGCGGATACAGAAAGGTACAGTGGCTCTTGCCTGGCTCTGGGGGGACCTGCATATTGTAAGGGTCCCCGACAACGCCGCTCACCTCCACAGCCTAAGCTGCAGGTTTATTGAGTGGGCGGACTGTTTTTGGCTTCAGCCGCTCCCTCACCTGCCTCTCCGCTCGCTCGCCCCACTTCCCTCTCACAGTCAGAGCAGCAACAGAGGAAGAGGAATTTCCAGCAGCAGCGGAGGGAGTTTTCCCCAGAGCCGAGTGGGATGACGCCAGAGGAAGCGTTTTCCCGGTACCTGGTATATAGGGGTCCCTGGCCACCGAGCTCACGCGCTTCACGTCCGCCTCAGCCTGTCCCGGAGGGCAGGCAGCTAGACTCCCAGCAGCAGTGGAGAGGATCACCTCCGGCGCCGTGCAGTATAAAGCCACGTATTCCATCACCGCCACCACAGAATTCCCCCAGTTCTGCGCCGCCATTTCCTCAGCCTGCTTCTGTGGGGAAGGAGCATCCCTCTCAGCAGAGGAAACGGCACTCTCAGCCCACCAACTCAGTGAGTCAGCCTGTTTTGGGTTCAAAAGGAACTTTAAAATCACATACCATAATTAGCGAAGCTCATCTAGACACCCCGGGAACTATTTCATACCGTCAAGCTATGGACTCTGCTGCTCTCGCCCTGTTTGAGGAAAAGAAAAAAATAATCATCCGGAGAGTGGACACTCTGTGTTTTGAACTGTTGTCTGACCCGTGTGAGGAAGAACAGAAAGCTATTGCAGTCAAGCTTCAAGGGCTGGTTGATAGCTCTCCATGGCTTCTGGATTCCTTACACAGGTTAGTAAAGGACTTTCTTATCACCACCCTTCACCTTCAGCCGTCCACCCCTGCTGCAGCCACTCTCAAGTCTCCGTCGCCAGCAGCAGAGCATCCGCCCCAGCTTCAGTCTCCGTCGCCTGCAGCAGAGCATCCGCCCCAGCTTCAGTCGCCGTCGCCTGCAGCAGAGCCCCTGCTGCCACAGCCTGCTGCAGCAGTCTCCAGAAAACCACAGTCTTTTGCGCCGTCTGCAGCGCTTCTTCGGCCACTGTCTCCGCCGCCTGCAGCAGGCCCCAAGCCACGGCCACACTACACAGTGTCCTCGTCGTCCACAACTGCTGCAGCTCTTCTCCAGTCTCTGTCTCTGTCAGCTGTAGCTCCAGTCTCTGTCTCTGTCAGCTGTAGCTCCAGCCCCCGTCCAGCCTCAGCCAGCTGTAGCTCCAGCCCCCGTCCAGTCTCTGTCTCTGTCAGCTGTAGCTCCAGCCCCCATCCAGCCTCAGCCAGCTGTAGCTCCAGCCCCCGTCCAGCCTCAGCCAGCTGTAGCTCCAGCCCCCGTCCAGCCTCAGCCAGCTGCTGTAGTTCCAGCCCAGTCCCGCTCTCAGTCAGCTCCTGTAGCTCTGCCCCGCTCTCAGTCAGCTCCAGGTCCAGTCGCTCTCCGTCCACTCCAGTCTCAGTCAGCTCCGGTAGCTCTCCCTCGGTCCACAGTGTCAGGTGTTTCAGTTCCCCCAGTGTCTGCTTCAGTTAGCTCCTTAACCCCCTTGGTTCCTCTGGTCAGTTCAGTTTCAGTCCCCTCAGTTCCTGTCTCAGTCCCCTCAATTTCAGTCCCAGTGCCCTCAGCTCCTCCTCCCTCTGTAGTTTTGGTCTCCTCATCTTCAGTCTCTCCATCTTCAGTCTCAGCTCCTTCAGTTTTGGTCCCGGTCCCCTCGGCTCCTGCTCCCTCTGTAATTTTGGTTCCCTTTGTTCCCCCAGGGTCAGCTTTCCCGCAGTCAGCTTCCCCTCATCTAGTGTCAGCTGCAGCTTCTCAGTCAGAGCCCAAGCCGGCTTCCTTGTCACCATCATCCTCACCACCACCTGATACACCCAAACAATCCGCTAAGCAGCCCCAGTTGTTGGAGGAGACGGCTGCTCGCCCTGCAAAGCAGCCCCAGCCTGCGCATCCAGTGCCCGAGCCTTCAGAGGGTCCCACTCTGCCCGAGCCTTCAGAGGGTCCCGCTCAGCCCAAGTCCTCGACAATTCCTGGGCTAAGGAGAATCCGGGACAGCTAAGGTTCGGGAGATTCTCCGCCGCATGCCATGCGGCCGCCCGCCCAAGGTCATCCGTCCTTACCACCGCTGGGATCATGGCCGGCCCCATGTCCTGTCTCGTCGCCGCTGCCACTGGAGTCACGGCCGGCCCCCTGTCCTGTCTCGTCGCCGCTGCCGCTGGGAGCGCAGCAGGCCTCCAGTCTCGTCTCCACGTTGCTGCCACCGCTGGGAGCACAGCAGGCCTCCAGTCTCGTCTCCACGTCTTCGCCGCTGCCGCTGGGAGCGGTGGGCCGGCCGTCCTCAGGGCCGATACTGTTGGATTTTTAAAATTTTTTTTTTTTCAGAGACCGGCCCACAATTCAGAGGGGGCGGCCTATTGGCCCATCTTCAATATAGACAGTGGATGAAACCAATCAGGATATAGGATGAAAGCGGCCCCACCCTTTCTCTGCCTGGTGCCCTGTAACTCCCGCTACTAGTTTCAGTGTTGAGCACGTGTGTTAAAGGAGAGGCCACATGGAGAAACCAAAGTGGCAGAAAGGAGGTGCGGAGAAGTTACGTGCACTAAAATTGAAGTGTCGCTGTAGATGCTACAAAATGTGTAAAGATCACAGACATGTTCGCTGCTGTAGCCTCCACATCCTCTGTAACAGCAATGCTGCAGCAACAGCAGGCTGTAGGCAGAGCCGGCCAGAGGCATAGGCGACATATGCGGCTGACCACCAGGGGGCCCCCAAGCTTGCCCACATTTGTCATGAAACTTTTTTGGTTTGTTTTAACTTTTTACAAATGCCAATTCCCTAAAAGAAAGAAGAGACTATTCTAACTGTCCAGATTTGTACACTCGTAACAACACCAATTTAATGAGTAGGCTACACTCTAATATTTCTTTGTCAAAGTGATGCTGAAAAGCTAATTCATGCATTTATTACTTCTGAGTTGGACTATAGTGATTCATTATTATCAGGTGGCCCTAAAAGCTCCCTGAAAAGCCTTCAGCTTATCCAAAATGCTGCAGCTAGAGTACTGACAGGGACTACAAAGAGAGAGCATATTTCTCCCATATTGGCTTCTCTTCATTGGCTCATAGTCCCATATCACCCCCATAGAGCACTTCACTCTCAGACTGCTGGCTTACTTGTGGTTCCTAGGATACTTAAGAGTAGAATGGGAGGCAGAGCCTTCAGCTTTCAGGCCCCTCTTCTGTGGAACCAGCTCCCAGCTTGGATTCAGGAGACAGACACCCTCTCTATTTTTAAGATTAGGATGACTGTTGGGTTTATTCTGTAATTATTGTAGGGTCTTTACCTTGCTTAGGGCCCCTTCGAGACTTGGGCCAGCTGTGCTGTAGGTGAAGACAGCAGCAGCGGACAGGGAGAGGAGCAGCCAGAGATGCAGACTTTGGAAACTGAGGGACAGAGTGAGCGGGAAAGTGTAGTTGTCACAACTAGCGGTCTGAATTACTAAGTGGACCCAAGAGCAGAGGCGGACGAGGTGGCGTGAGTGCTTTACAAATGATTTATTGGAAACAGCGTTAGAGATATGTTTAGCACTGGGGACTGGCAGATGAATCCGGCGTGGTGACAGGTGGCTGGCGGCTTTCACAGGACACCAGGGGAAAAGGGAATTCTCTCTAGGCAGAGGAGACAACTGGGTGTGAATTCTTTGAAAACGGGAAGTGAATTGAAAGTTCCAAACGAAAGAGACTGTCTTACTTGATTCCGGGATTTGAGAAGCCCTGCCGGGGTGGCACGTAAGGGCAGCAGGGGTTTGGATGGTCCGTGGGGAGGGCAGGCAATTAGGAGTGTGTGTGGAAGGTGGCCGGTATGTGGTGGCTGACGAGCGGATCCAGGAGGGCAGGCAGGCTGACATAAATCGAAGCTTCCTAGAGACACACAGAGACATGAACACCTGACGGGCAGTAAACACTATGAACCTTGTGATTTGGCTGGAGGTCGTTACCACTGTGGTAGAATGACACTCTGGCGGAGACCGAGGGTAACACCTGGACCTTAAATACAGGGCTAATCACTGCACAACAGGTGTACAGGATTACCCAGCTCCGACCTCAGGCTCCGCCTCAACATAGCAAAACACAGCCAGACCTGCCCCCTGGAAAGGAAGAGAGAGAGAGAGAACAAACCACCACAACAAAACCCCTGCATCCTGACAGTACCCCCCCCTCAACGGACGCCCCCAGGCGGCCGACCAGGACCAACACCCCGGTGAGAGGCGTGGAAATCCCAAACCAGGGAAGGGTCCAGGATGAGGGACCGCGAAACCCAAGAGCGCTCCTCCGGACCGTACCCCTCCCAGTCCACCAGATACTGCCAGCCACGTCCGCGCCGCCGGGCATCCACAATGCGACGGACCGAAAAGGCAGGATGACCATCCACGAGCCGGGCGGGCGGCGGGGGAACGGCCGGAGGGCACAGAGCGCTGGAACATACAGGCTTTATCAGAGAGACATGAAAGACCGGGTGAACCCGGAATGAGGAAGGCAACTTCAGCCGCACAACTGTAGGGCTGATCACAGCGCTGATCTCATAGGGGCCAATGAAACGAGGGGCCAATTTCCTAGATAATGAATGCAACGGAATGTCCTTAGCGGATAGCCAAACCCGTTGTCCCGGCGCATACTGAGGTGCCGGTATCCGATGGCGATCTGCATACCGGCGGGTTCGTTCTTGAGTGCGAAGAAGAACTCTCCGGGTTTGTTCCCAGACGCGCCTACTCCTTTCCAGATGGTGCTGAACAGATGGAACCGCCAAGTCCTCCTCTAACTCAGGGAATAATGGGGGCTGAAAGCCTAGGGATGCCTCAAAAGGAGACAGCTTGGTTGCAGAAGAAGTTAAGCTATTGTGGGCGTATTCTACCCAAGGCAAGTGTGTGCTCCACGAGGAGGGGTTGCTGGAAGTAACACAACGAAGAGTGGCCTCTAATTCCTGATTCAACCGCTCCGTTTGACCGTTGGTCTGGGGGTGGTAACCAGAGCTAAGGTTAACTTTGGCCCCTAGGGCAGTGCAGAAGGTCTTCCAGACCTGGGAAATGAACTGTGGACCCCTATCTGAGAGGATCTCCATCGGGATCCCATGTAGTCGGAACACTTGTTCAATGAGGATCTTAGTAGTTTCAGAAGCCGAGGGTAATTTGGGCAGAGCGATAAAGTGTGCAGCTTTGGAAAACCTATCGATTATAGAGAGGATGACCGAATTGCCATTGGAAACGGGTAGACCAGTAACAAAGTCCAAAGCTATGTGAGACCAAGGTCGAGTCGGAACGGTAAGAGGCTGCCGTAACCCTGGGGGGGGTTGATTGTTGTGTTTATTGCGAGCACACACTGAGCAGGCAGACACATATCCTGGTACATGGAGGGCCACCAAAAGTACCGTTTCAGGAGAGACAGAGTCCTACTCACCCCTGGATGACAGGAGAATCATGCTGCGTGACCCCAGTGTATGACCGCAGAGCGTGCTGAGGTGGGAAAGTACTGCCGACTGGGAGGTCCAGTTCCAGGGTCAGGTTCTCGACGCAGAGCTTGCTGCAGGGTGTCTTCAAGTTCCCAAGTGAGCCCACCAACCATGCAGGAGGTAGGAAGGATTCGTTCCGGTCTGGAACAGTCGTCAATGGAGGAGAACTGTCGAGACAAAGCGTCGGCCTTGGTGTTCTTAGAACCTGGGCGATAAGAGATGTGAAAGTTAAAGCGGGCAAAAAACAACGACCAACGAGCCTGGCGTGCATTTAGTCTCTTTGCTTGTTGTAGATAGACAAGATTCTTATGGTCTGTCCAGATCAAAAACGACATCTTAGCCCCCTCTAACCAATGGCGCCACTCCTCGAGTGCCAGTTTAATGCCCAACAGTTCTCGATCACCAACATCATAATTCCGCTCCGCAGGACTCAAACGTCAAGAGAAGAATGCACAAGGCCGTAACTTCTCTCAGGGGCCGGACCGCTGGGACAACACAGCGCCCACCCCAGAATCAGAGGCGTCCACTTCGACCACAAATTGTAGGTCAGTGTTAGGGTGTATCAATATAGGAGCTGAAACAAATAGTCTTTTTAGTCGAGAAAATGCAGCTTCTGCTTCCTGTGTCCAAAATAATGTTTTTTTAATGGAGGTAAGTTGAGTGAGTGGTGCAGCTACCTGACTGTAGTTTCTTATGAACCGACGGTAAAAGTTGGCAAATCCTAGGAATTGTTGCAGGTGCTTCCTTGAAGTTGGAGTCTCCCATTCAGCCACTGCCCGGATCTTTGCGGGGTCCGTCTTCACCTGCCCCCCTTCGAAGATATATCCCAGAAAAGAGATTGAGGTCACATGAAACACACATTTTTCCGCCTTGACAAACAGACGGTTCTCCATGAGTCTTTGGAGGACACTCCGGACATGCCCAAGGTGTTCAGTCCTAGACTTAGAGAAGATCAATATATCATCCAAGTAGACAAACACAAACACGTTCAGGAAGTCTCGGAGAACGTCATTTATCAGAGCCTGGAACACTGCTGGAGCATTAGTGAGCCCAAACAGCATCACAAGGTATTCAAAATGCCCCAGTGGGGTGTTAAACACAGTCTTCCATTCATCTCCCTCACGGATGCGCACTAGGTGATAAGCGTTTCTGAGATCGAGTTTAGAGAAAATGGTTGCACCCTGGATTGGTTCAAATATGGAGCTTATGAAAGGCAAAGGATATTTGTTCCTGACAGTTATTTGGTTAAGCCCCATAAAATCAATGCACGGCCTAAGCGACTTGTCTTTCTTGGAAATGAAAAAGAAACCTGCTCCCACGGGAGAAACAGATGGCCGTATGATACCTGCTGTTAATGAGTCTTTTATATAGTCCTCCATGGCTTTCCTCTCCGGCCCAGATATGTTGTACAAGCGACTGCTGGGTAGCGGGGCTCCAGGAAGAAGATCGATCGCGCAGTCGTAAGGCCTATGAGGGGGTAGAGAGAGAGCTCTGTCCTTGCAAAAAACCAGATGCAGGTCATGATACTCAGTGGGTACCCCTGATAAGTCCGGAGTGTCCTCTCGCTTAGTGGAGCCCCTGTCCCCCCCTTGAGGTACTGCAGACGTCAAGCAATTAGCAGCACAGAAGGCGCTCCACGCCTCCACCCTATTTTCTGCCCAATTTATATGGGGATTGTGAGTCTTGAGCCAGGAACATCCCAAAACCACAGGTGTGTCAGGGGCCGAAAAGATGAAAAAACGTGCCTGTTCCTGATGGTTGCCGGAGACGGTTAAGTGAACAGGCGCAGTCTGGTGTGTAATGGTGGCTAGCAATTTCCCATTAAGAGCAGAGGTGGGAATGGGCTGGATAAGAGGGATCATAGATATGTTTAAACTCCTGGCTAATTCTGCATCCAAAAGGCATTGCTCAGCCCCAGAATTGATTAACGCTAGCAAGGGGGCACTCCGTGTGTCTACCGAGAGAGTGATAGGTAACATGACTCGGGGTAAATCGATCGATTGCGTCCCGCCCACCAGCAACCCCGTCTTTACTGGTGAGCCCTGCCTTTTAACTGGGCCGGGCAGTTAGCGACAAAATGCCCGTCCCGTCTGCAGTAAAAACATGCACGGGCTGCGAGACGCCTCTGACGTTCCTCTGGGGACAGTCTGGCTCTGCCAATTTGCATCGGTTCCGGTGGAGGCTCACGGACTGAGGGACCATCACCCTCCCTGGGAGTCTTTACCGGAAAGGACGGGTTTCGCGAAAGCAGTGAGTCCCGAGCGCCCAAAGGGTGCTGGGAAACATAGTTTCTGGGGCTGCTCCGTTCACAGAGCCGGTTGTCTATCCTAAGTGCTAATGTAGCTAATGCTTCAAAGGACGTGGGCTCATCCCGAGCCAACAGTTGGTCCTTCATCTTATCGTTCAATGCCTCAAAAAAAATACCTTGCAAAGTGCTATCGGACCACCCTGTTTCTGCGGCTATGGTTCGGAAATCTATTATAAAGTCGGCCACACTCTTGTTACCTTGTCTTAGCCTCAACAATCATCGCGCAGAACTTCCCTCAGCCACTGGATGCGCGAACGTTCTCTTGAACTCTCCTAGGAAATCCTCATAAGGATACGCTGTAATGTCATGATGGACAAAAAAGGCCTCGGCCCAGATCAATGCCTTGCCCCTCAATAAACTAACAAAATACGATAGCTTCATAGCGTCGTTGGGAAAAGTGCTTGGAGAACGAGCTAGGGCTAGTGAACATTGCATCAAAAACCCCTTTACCTGATTCGGATCACCACAGAAGGACTCAGGAGGGGGCGAAACAACCCGCATGAAACCAGGGGGCTCCGCTAGTCCGCCTGAAGGAACAGGAGCAGGTGATGTTAGAGCGGCTGCTCCCGTGGTTGTTTCCACAGCGTGTGTGTGTGTAGAAACCTGAGGAGGGGTTGGCAGTTTGTCATTAAGAGCTTGAATTAATTTGAGAATCTCATCCTGACGCTGCTTCACGTCCTGTTGCTGTTCACCTAGGAACCTTAACGCTTGCTCGTGCTCGCTGAGCCTAGCCCCCTGCTTAGCTAACGCTGACTTAACCGGGTCTGCTGGGTCCATATTTGGCCAGAGTGTACTGTCACAACTAGCGGTCTGAATTACTAAGTGGACCCAAGAGCAGAGGCGGACGAGGTGGCGTGAGTGCTTTACAAATGATTTATTGGAAACAGCGTTAGAGATATGTTTAGCACTGGGGACTTGCAGATGAATCCGGCATGGTGACAGGTGGCTGGCGGCTTTCACAGGACACCAGGGGAAAAGGGAATTCTCTCTAGGCAGAGGAGACAACTGGGTGTGAATTCTTTGAAAACGGGAAGTGAATTGAAAGTTCCAAACGAAAGAGACTGTCTTACTTGATTCCGGGATTTGAGAAGCCCTGCCGGGGTGGCACGTAAGGGCAGCAGGGGTTTGGATGGTCCGTGGGGAGGGCAGGCAATTAGGAGTGTGTGTGGAAGGTGGCCGGTATGTGGTGGCTGACGAGCGGATCCAGGAGGGCAGGCAGGCTGACGTAAATCGAAGCTTCCTAGAGACACACAGAGACATGAACACCTGACGGGCAGTAAACACTATGAACCTTGTGATTTGGCTGGAGGTCGTTACCACTGTGGTAGAATGACACTCTGGCGGAGACTGAGGGTAACACCTGGACCTTAAATACAGGGCTAATCACTGCACAACAGGTGTGCAGAATTATCCAGCTCCGACCTCAGGCTCCGCCTCAACATAGCAAAACACAGCCAGACCTGCCCCCTGGAAAGGAAGAGAGAGAGAGAGAACAAACCACCACAACAAAACCCCTGCATCCTGACAGTAGTTCATAAGCACGTAGTAACGTTAGGATAATACAGGGACTTTGAGGTGATGGAGGTAATGTTAGCTCTATTACATAAGAATGATGAGGAATGGCGATTGATTAGTATCAATATTATTGGTATTTGCATACTTCCCAAAATCTGGCAGCCACGGCACCTTAATCTGATAAAATAGCAAACCGTCAAGGCTGAGAAGTGTTGGATGAACAGCAAGTGTCCATTTTACGCTACATCATAGCATTTTAGATATTTAGGTTAAAGGTGTGTTGAAAGGCTGCACAGTAGTTTGAATTTGTAGCCTATATGCTGGTTAAACATTATTTAAAAAGCACTCAAACAGGTGAAATAACAGATTTTTAAAAAAAAAAAAAGCTAAATGATAAGTAAAAGCTTTGTAATTTAAGCATTACTAAAGTAAGTGTAAAAAAAAGTATAAAAGTATTATTAGCAAAAGGTATGCTCACATTGAATAAGAGTAAGACAGTGTCAAATGCTTTTAAGACATAGTTGCGGGCCGGTCTAAGCAAAAAATGCCAGGGCTGATTTTTTGTCCCAGTCCAGCCCTGGCGGTCGGCCTCCTGATGAGCCTTGCGTTCCCCAGCCTGTGAGTTCGGCCCCTTGGTCTGGGCGGCCCCCTGAACATTATGGACTATTTTTCTGGCCTTGTGCTGTTTTTTGTTTGGGCCTTATGTTTTTGTTTTCCATTCTTACCTTGGCCCGCCTGTACTGCGTCATCCGTCTCCGCCTTCATCCCCTGGACTCTGTTTTGGACTGCTTTATCCAGCCTTGGGCTGCCGCCTTTTGTTCTCACTCTGTATTTTTGTTTTGTTTTGGACTTTATCACTTCCCTGGCAGACCCCCCTGAACTGTTTTTGACTTCTGTTGGTCTCCCGGGTTTGGTTTGTTTCTTACTTCCTGTTTTATTTTGATAGTCGTCCAGTCCCGGTCTCTTGTGTTCAGTTTTGCTTCCCCTGGTCTCGTCAGTGTTATCAGCGTCACCTGTGTTCCCACCTGTTTCCTCTTCCCTCATCAGTCCTCCTGTGTATTTAAGTCCAGTGTTTTCAGTGTCTGTTGTCGTGTCGTCGTCTCATCTTTGTCCTGCTCTTTGTTTCCCATGCTGTGTGCCAATGTCAGTTTCCCCTGTTTTCTGGAGCTCAAGTGGAGTTTAATTTTGTTCTGCATGTTTTGCCACTGGTCTTGCTCAGTCCTGCCTTTTGTTTAGCTCTGCCGAACAAAGCTGAGTTTTTATCTTACCTCTGTCTGGCGTATCCTGTGTTGGGGTTCTCCTTCCTGCCTGCCACACAGCTGATCCATGACACCTTAGACACTTTACACCTGACATTCATTTCATCAAATTCCTGAATCTGCTGTGTTTCAAGATAATTTAACATCTTTTATAAAAGATGTTTGACCATCACTTGCTTTCTTATTCTGTCATACAGTGGCGGTTCCTAATATGGGTGACATGGGCAGCCGGCCAGGGCGGCTTTTCATCTAGGGCGGCTTGACCGCCACCCTCCCCCCAACTCATTGCGATCGCCACAGCAGTGCCTACCGCACTACTCCACTTGTGGGGTAATGGGCGTCCTCTGCCTGCTGTGTGGTGCATGTAGCTTTCTGCCATGGGGTCCAGCGGGGATGCTCGCCCAGGGGCTAGGACCGCCACTGCTATTATACATTCAGGTATTTGGGGAAAATACTGAAAAATTTACAGATCACTCTCATTTCTATGGTACCAAATGCTGCCACTTTATAAAAGTTACTTCTGTCTCAGAGACACCCAAGGTGTCCTTTGGCCTGGGTGCTGTGATGTCACAGTTGTGGCTATATGGAAATGATCTTCTTCCCAACCTGTCACATACAGACTGTCTCCTCAAGCACTTTTAGCATTCATGGGTAATTAAAAAAAAACCCTCAACATTACCTCTTTGGCAACTGCTACATTGGTTTTATGGATGTGACCATATTTCAACAAAAGCACAGAGTACCAAGTTATTATGTAGCTAACAAGGTTAGCAAGCTGCATCCATTTTATCATGGGAGTCTATAAAGAGTGACTCCCTTTTGGAGACAGCCATGAAGTGGCGAGGAAGAGGAACAGCAGCTATAGCTGTTCTCACACTGAAAGATAAAGTAGACTGAGATTCCCAGTAACCCTTTTGCAGGTTCCCCAGCATATTAAAAAATAACTTTTAGTTCAGGCATGAGCTTTTCACCAAAGTTCAGTCCTCTCTCCTCACAAAGCATGAACATTCACAGCACTAAGCTTATCTGAACCAAGACATCTGATGTGAGTTTATCCTCTTAGCTTCAGTGTCTTGCACTTCAAGCATGCAATAGGCTGTCACTCTGTGTGCAGCTAAAACCCTTCACTGATGCTCTTTACTGATAGCATCCTCTCTGCTGATCCTGTCTTACCCCGCAGTTGCTGCCCTTTTCACAGCTTGTTCACCGGCTGGCCCTCGCCACCCAAATGATCGCATCTTACCCATCAGAGAAGAGTGGAAGGCTTGGATATTGGAGAGGGATTAACCTTTCATTAATGGAACCTGCATCAGATGTCTTTACATACAACACACACACTGTGAAACACACACAGCTATAACTCAAGCTGCCTGAGTGGTGTCAAGATTAAAGAGCAATTACATGCTACTCCAGAAATGATAGATTGGAATTGGAGTCAATGTGATGGTGACCTACTTTGTAGAAAGAAGGAGAAGAGGGCGAGAAGAAAAGGGGAAAGGGAGAAGGGGAGCACAGAAAAAAAAAAGAAAAACAGAAAGGTATATATATTTTTTTAAATTTGTCTTGTGGTCACAGAGGATAAACATACATGTATGAAATATACTATGTAAGGATAAGAAAAGAGGAAAAGAGAATAAAGAAAGTATAAAGATATTTGATGGAAGCATGCACTGTGCTTTTTGTCTCTATGTTTATTAAGCAGAAAGTTTAAAAGTTTTCACGGAAGTTGAAGCATCTCACTTCATCTTTGCATCAGTGTTTTGACACTCCAGGTAAACTGATATCTTATTGCAGGCATTTTCAATGCCAGTGTGTGCAGCTGGACCACTTTGAAATGGGTTGCAGGTTTTGTCAGAACATGGGATACTTGATTAGAGATTCAGGATTACACAACCACTGTTCATGGATGAAACAAGGAACATCTGTGAATACATCACGAAGATGGTCCCCCAGGGTGAACTGCTTCAAGAGTGCGAAGACAAGATGATGATGAGGAAGAGAAAATATCATGAATGACTAAGCCCCTCCATGGGATCTACTGATGACTAGGGTTTAATCCCGGGACCCGGGATTCCCGGGAAATGCAATCAGAACCATTTCCGTTTCCCGGGAAACGTTAAGACGGGAAACCGGGAAAAAATTCGCATTATATAGCCTATAAAATATGCCTGCCCTGAACAATAAAGAAATATCTGTTTAACTTCGAGTGTTTCTTTTCCTCGTTTGCAGCCGCTTACTGACAATCATGACTTAGGATACGGGCCTAATGTGTGAAGAAAGTATCATGAAATAGATACTTTAACATATTTCGCTTTTAAAATGGAGTTGAGTAAAATGTATACTTTTTTAGGCTATAAGGATTGGCCAGTTTTTCAAAAGACGATTCACAACGAACCTACTTTAACCCTCAGACACGGCGTTATAAATTTGCTGTTGCCAGAATGGCAATGACCAAGTCGTAGTGCATTACTCAAGGCCCTGTGTTATGTCATATTATAGTGTAGTACGGTAGTTAACTTTTCGATGACTATTACAGCGTTCCACTGGTGGAACGTTGTGCACGACAGCGCAAGTGGCTGAGCCTTTATCAATGCTGTGTGGAGGTGAACCGTATTGTTTTGCACCAGCAATTGGAAAATAGCTTGGTATAATTCCATGTACAATGCAGGAATATTCGAATTATATTTGTTAAGGGAGTGTTGAGGAACGATACAACACCGCATAGCTCGAGCACTTGAATGCCGAGATGTAGGTTTAATTGCATTAATCAAGTCAATGTTGCCCCCTACTGGGCATAACAGGACATAGCTGGAAAGCTACCTCTACAATATCAAAATAGGTTAAGCCCGACACAGGCTACAGAAGGCCTAATTAAAATTAAAAAAAAAAAAAAAAAAAAACCTTTTTCCCGGGATTCCCGGGAAATGGCTCGTCTTTTCCCGGGATTTGATTCATGTCATTTTCGGGAAAAATATTAAACCCGACTTGATGACAGGTCCCTTGGGACAGTCCAGCTTATAGTAGCAGGACGTAAGATGCAAGGTGGGACAGCAAACGACAGGCACAACCATATGGTCACTATAGAGGAACATCATGAGCTGGAAATCAGTTAGTGCAGGTAGGACTGTTCAAACAGACAAGCAGCTGCTGTCTAACCAATCAGATGTCAGGGGTGAGTGGTGTGGCTCTGTGTCTCCTTTTTCTCTCTCCGTAGGCTGGACAGCTGGGTCCTCTTTTGCTGGGCGGAGCTGGGGGCTGTGTCCTGTAGACTGCCGCACCGGATGCTCATCCATCGGTGATTACATCTATTATAAGGACCAGCTCGAGCCTCCAGTCTTCGCCGGAGTGTTTGCTAACCAACCTGATGTCTGATGGCGCCTCCATGATTTTCCCAGCCTCCCAGCCCTCCCGGACCTGTTTGTACCACAACGCTCACCTCTTCCTCCCTGGGACTGTGTCTGCCGATCAATCTGAGTAAGCTAATTCCACTCCTCTCCCATCCCACTTCATTATTTAACCTGTTAACTAGCAGCACCAAAATCACCTGAAAAAACGACATAACGCCCTCTGGTTATTATTTGCTCTGGAAAACCCATTTCATAGCCTATCAACTGGCCACGTCCTGTGTGGGAATGGGAGGGTCTAGCCTGCCATATAAAATGAACTACAAATGTCCCACAGACGGGACATGGCCAGTTAAGGAGTTAAGGTCCCCATCCCTCTGTTGAGCTGGCTAAAGGTTTATTTCCCTCTCCCTAGACATACTCACCTGTGGTCCTTCGTTCATGAAAGCTGCCTGAGAAATATTCAGCACTTGTCCCTGTAAAGATGCCATCATTTTCAGCAATTGTGTTGAGTGGTTTATTTACAAAACGTTCACAAGTGATTTATGTGACACCTGGTTACCGAGTCTGCTTTTGGGCTCCAACCTGGCTGTGACAAAACACTCCGGCCATTAAAATGGACCCAGCAGACCCAGTACAAGCAGCGCTAGCTAAACAGGGCGCTAGGTTGAGTGAACATGAGCAGGCATTAAAGTTAGGAGAACAGCAGCTTAAAATAAAGCAGTGTTATGAAGAGTCGCTCAGAATGCTTCGTGTTATAGAAGGGAAGTTGTCACCTGTTTCCCCACCCAGTCTGTCTAACCCCACCGCTTCTGTTAACGAGCGAACTAGCGGGGGTCTTCTGGCCAGTCCGCTGCCTGAACCAGTGGGAGGCATGAAAATCCTCTCACCAACCCCTGAGTCATTTTCAGGCGACACAGACTGTGTAAAGGGTTTTCTTTTGCAGTGTTCACTTGCTATCGCTTGTTCTCCAAGTGTGTTCCCCTGTGATGTTTTGAAGCTTTCCTTTTTTTTTAAGTTTATTAAGAGGTAAGGCTTTGGCTTGGGCAGAGGCATTTTTTGTTCATAATGATATCAATACCTATCCCTATGAGTATTTCTTGAGGGAATTTCGTGTGACCCTTGCCCATCCTGCTTCTGAGGGAGACGCAGCCCGGAGGCTGTTAGGGCTCAGGCAGGGAACTAGGAGTGTAGCAGATTTCCAAATCGAGTTTTGTAAGATCGCCGAAACCGTGTGGCCCTCTAACACTTTGCAGGGAGTTTTTTTTATCAGGCTTTGAACGACAAAATGAAAGACCAGCTAGCCTCACGTGATGAGTCGTCTTTTTTTGAAGCCTCAGTTTCTTTAGCCTTGCGAATTTATAATCGGCTTCGAGAGCACACAGGCAGTAAAAACTCCAGTTCCCAGCGGCCAGTGGGGAGCGTTGGCACAGTCGCTCCCTCCCCACCCTTGTTAACATTTCCGGGCTCACTCCGCCGCCTTTTCCAAATGAACTAGGACATGAGCCCATGCAGCTAGGCCATGCCAGACTAAGCATCAGCGACGTTTCTCTGCACAGTTATGCCTATATTGTGGGCAGGGAGGACATTTTTTGGCTAACTGCCCATGTCAGCCAAAAGGGAGAGCCCACTGGTGAGTTCGGGGATCCTGGTGGGTGGGGTTAAACAACAGTCTCTTCCCCGCCTGGTTTTACCTGTCACTATCTGTATGAAACAAGACACATTCACATCCCAGACCTTAATACACTGCACGAAAAGAAGCATATTCGTCCCCGTATACTGACGCGGTGTCACGGCTCCGCTGTGTAGCGGGCAGGAAGGGGACCCCAAGGCAGATGAGGTAGGTGGAAAAAACAGACTTTATTTGACGTAGTGCAAAAGGAACCAGGAACAAGACCAGCACAGAAAACCAGGACAACAAGGGAAACACTGAGAAACACGGGAGGGACACAGCACGGGAACACTTGACACAGAAACATCAACGACGCGACAAAGAACGAATGGAAACTGAGGGTTTAAATACACAAGGGGTAATCAGGGCAAGGGGAAACAGCAGGGAACATCAGGTGAGGCAAATTAAACTAACACAGGGGAAGCAAACTAAACACAAAGCACAGGGAAAACCAGACTGTCAAAATAAAACAGGAAGTGCCTAACCAAGGTACATGCAGACTCAACATGGGGAACTGGCATACAGACACAAGACCATAGATACGGGGGGAGACAGGGACAAAGGGAACAAGAATCAAAACATACTGGGGACAAAGACTCAGGAAATATGAAACCCAAAACACAAAATGCTGGGCAAACGGCCCAGACTGTGACAGTACCCCCCCCCCCAAAGGCCGGCTCCCGACGGCCAAAACAGGAACAAAACCAGAACAGGGAGGGAGGCGGGGGACCAGGAAGGAGGGACCGAAACAAAAACAAGACCAGGCAGGGAGAAAGAACCAAAACACAAGGAAGCACAGGGCTAGATCAGAACACGAGGGCAAAGAGCCAGGAAACAAACAGAGTCCAGACGAGGGAGGCCGACTGCGCTCCCAGCGGCGGCGGTGACGAGGAGACAGGACTGGAGGCCGACCGCGCTCCCAGCGGCGGAGGCGACGAGGAGACGACACTGGAGGCCGACTGCGCTCCCAGCGGTGGCGGCGACGAGGAGACGACACAGGAGGCCGACCGCGCTCCCAGCGACGGCGGCGACGAGAAGACAGGACTGGAGGCCGACCGCGCTCCCAGCGTCTGTGGCGGAGACGGGCGACCTCGGGCTCTGGCGCGGGACTCTCGGGCTCTGGCTCAGGGCACTCGGACTGAGCGGGACCCCCTGGCGGCGCGGAGCGCTCGGACTGAGCAGAGAACCCCAACGGCTCGGACTGAGCGGGACCCTCTGGCGGCTCGGACTGAGCGGGACCCCCTGGCGGCTCGGACTGAGCGGAACACTCGGAAGACTCGGACTGAGCGGAACACTCGGAAGACTCGGGCGGCTCGGACTGAGCGGGACCCCCTGGCAGCTCGGACTGAGCGGAGAACCCCGGCGGCTCGGACTGAGCGGAGAACCCCGGCGGATCGGACTGAGCGGAGACCCCCAACGGCTCGGACTGAGCGGGACCCTCGGGCTCGGAGCGCTCGGACTTAGCGGGACCCTCGGGCTCGGAGCGCTCGGACTTAGCGGGACCCTCCAACGGCTCGGACTCTGGTTCAGGATTCCCTGGCTGCAGAGCAGGGCGTGCAGCCGTCTCCTCAAACGACTGGGGCGGCTTTGCAGGTTGAGTGGCCGTCATCCTGGGCAGCAGGGGCTGCTCAGGGGACAATTTGGGTGTGTCAGACGAAGGCCGCATGGAAGCAGGCCGGGAGACAACTGGCTGCGTGGAAGCAGGCCGGGAGACAACTGGCTGCGTGGAAGCAGGCCGGGAGACAACTGGCTGCGTGGAAGCAGGCCGAGAGCTAGGGAGAGCTGACACTGGGCAAGCTGACCGAGAGCTAGGGAGAGCTGACACTGGGGAAGCTGACCGAGAGCGAGGGAGAGCAACTGGAGCTGACCGAGAGCGAGGGAGAGCTGGCTGCATGGAAGCAGACTGAGAGCTAGGGAGAGCTGGCTGCGTGGAAGCGGACTGAGAGCTAGGGAGAGCTGGCTGCGTGGAAGCAGACTGAGAGCTAGGGAGAGCTGGCTGCGTGGAAGCGGACTGAGGGCTAGGGTGAGCTGGCTGCGTGGAAGCAGACTGAGAAGACTGGGAAGAAACTACAGCTGACTGAGAAGACTGGGAAGAAGCTACAGGAACTGACAGGAGTGGCTGAGAGGCTGCAGCAGTGGTCTGTGGTTGAAGGGTGGTGATTACAAAGTCTTTCACTAACCTGTGCAAGGAGTCCAACAGCCAAGGGAAACCGGTAATCAGTTCTTCAAGCCTGGTGGTGATGGCTTCCTGTTCCTCCTTACACGGGTCAGATAACAAGTCCAAGCAAAATCTGTCCACCCTACGGATCAGAATTCTCCTGCTTTCCTCTGAGAGGGAGAGAGCAGCAGACTTCATGGTGTCATGAAAAGAAATATTGCCAGGCTGACTCACAGTCTTGGTGGGCTGAGGAAGCCATGTCTGCTGAGGAAGCCATGTCTGCTGCAGAGAGCCACGCTCCCTCCCCACTGAAGCGGGCTGAAGACATGGCTGTGCAGACGGCAGGGATAGCCGCGGCGTTATACCGCGCGGCGCCGGAAAAAACTCCTCCCGCAGCTGCCAGGAATCCCTCCTCCTCCCTTGCTGCTCCATCTGTGAGAGGGAAGAGGGGCGAGCAAATGGAGTGGCAGGTGAGGGAGCGGCCGGCGCCAAAAACAGTCCGTCCACGCGGCAGACCTGCAGTTCAGGCGGGGGCGGTGAGCGGCGTCGCCAGGAACCTCTCAAGGACGCCGGTCCCCCCCGAGCCAGGCGAGTGCCGTGGTACCTTTCCACGTCAGCGGGGTCCATTGTGGTCACATTGTCCTGTCACGGCTCCGCTGTGTAGCGGGCAGGAAGGGGACGGCAGACGACGTAGGTGGAAAAAACAGACTTTATTTGACGTAGTGCAAAAGGAACCAGGAACAAGACCAGCACAGAAAACCAGGACAACAAGGGAAACACTGAGAAACACGGGAGGGACACAGCACGGGAACACTTGACGCAGAAACATCAACGACGCGACAAAGAACGAATGGAAACTGAGGGTTTAAATACACAAGGGGTAATCAGGGCAAGAGGAAACAGCAGGGAACATCAGGTGAGGCAAATGAAACTAACACAGGGGAAGCAAACTAAACACAAAGCACAGGGAAAACCAGACTGTCAAATAAAACAGGAAGTGATAAACCATGGTACATGCAGACTCAACATGGGGAACTGGCATACAGACACAAGACCATAGATAAGGGGGGAGACAGGGACAAAGGGAACAAGAATCAAAACATACTGGGGACAAAAACTCAGGAAATATGAAACCCAAAACACAAAATGCTGGGCAAATGGCCCAGACCGTGACACGCGGGCGCCGCTAGTAAACGACAGCTTTCGTCAGCATACGGGGATGCGCATTTATGTTTACCTGAGACGAATATGGTCGTTTACGTACCACCAGAAGCAGCGGGGGGTAAAGGTACGGGGGAGCCGGCAGGCGTTGACTACTTTACATATGAATAGCAGCGCTGCAAGCTGAAGCAGCGGCAACAGACCCACGTGGCTTCTCTGTCATGGGATGAAAAAAATGCCATCACAATTCAGCACTCACATGTGATTGGCTGGTAGATCTGTTCCCCATTGGCCTTTATAAAGACAGGCCTGGGTAAGCCCCTCCCTAATAGATAATAACCCAGTAATAAAAATTATTTTTAATTATTATTTCTGTGATATACCTTGTATGTTATGTTGTATTTATGGTATTCATGCCATGCTAATAACCTCAACTAAAAGGAATTCAATTAAGAGAAACAAATTGTGAGGCACAAGGTTGAAGGTTTTGCTGATATCTCTTATGTACATCCATGTATAGCAAAATAAAAGTTTATATGTTTATATGTTTTCTTATTACATCTGCCTTGGTAGTCTTTAATGTCATTAATGCATGTGAACATTCACTGAACGTTTATGGCAGCGTTCATGGGATGTTGTCTGAATGTTCAATGCTAGCTGGGAAGCCACTGCACAGAAGAGGATGATGGTGTGACAGACTTTTTGTTACAGTGAATTAGACTGAAAACTGAGTATGCTTTTCAATGAAAATAATGCTTGTAGTGTCACCAAAATCAAGTTATAGCCTTTATCTCCCTCAGTCCACTAAAGTTTAGGGTTCACAAAAAACACCATGACAAAGGCTCACAAGACAGAAGCTCACAGACTTATTGGAAAAAGGGACAAAAGCTGAAAACGTCCAAAAGTATATTTCCAACTAGATAATACTAATTTATAAAATAGAATGATTTCTTGTGAGTTTAGTCTTGTTTGAATGTTTCGCTGTATAATAATTGATGTGTAGTCAGATTGTAATGGAAAAAGGCTTAAAAGATGATAATGTAAATTTGATTATATATATCTCAAATAAAAATATGTTGGTTACAACTGTTGGGAGGGGTAGACCACTGGTGAGTATTGGTGACCACTGGTGAGTACTTGATTTGCACTTGTATGACTCACAGAAACCTCCTTTACATATGAGAACCTGCCCTAGACCTGAGGAGAGGGGGGGAGCTGAGGGAGCACTGACACAGAGAGTCCACGGCAGTTTCCCTACAGTTTATTGTTCTGGCCAAAGCCTCCTGCTGAGAGCCCTAAAGCTCAAGGCGTGCGGCAATATTACATGCAAGAAACTGTCGAAAAACCCACTTTTCATGCAGTGATAGATTCCAGTGCCAAGCAGAATTTGTTAGACAAAGGATCTGCTGAACAGCTAGGGGAAGCTTGGGGGAGACCGATACCCCCTTTCCACTCCGGTATCGGTCTCTGCCTTAAATGGCGAACCGCTTGCCGCATAACCCATCAGACTGAGCCCCTGCTTCTGTTAGTTTCTGGTAATCACCAGGAATATGTCAGGTCTTTTTGTTTTTGACACTTCAAGCACCCCGATAATTTTAGGTCATACTTGGCTGCGCACTCATAACCCACACATTGATTGGGCTGAGGGGACGGGTAGTGAGCTGGAGCCTCTTCTGTTTAGCAAATTACATGCGCTCCAGTGTTCTGCGGGGAGGTCCTCCGAACCCCCTTCTAGAATAGAAGTCCCGGATTTGTCCTCCATCCCATCAGAGTATCATGACCTACAGTTGGTGTTCAGTAAGGAAAAGGCTCTGTCCCTTCCGCGGCACAGACCCTATGACTGTACCATTGACCTGCTTCCCTTTTACCATCTAGTCGACTTTACAATGTGTCTGGGCCTGAGAAGGAGGCCATGGAGATGTACAACAGGGAGTCCTTAGCTGCAGGGATAATTCGTCCCTCTTTCTCTCCAGTGGGGGCGGGTTTCTTTTTTGTGTCTAAGAAAGATGGTGGCCTTAGGCCCTGCATAGATTTTAGAGGGTTAAACCAGATTACAGTGAAGAACAAGTACCCCCTGCCTCTCATTGGTTCAGTATTTGAGCCCTTACAGAAAGCCTCTGTTTTCACAAAACTAGATTTGCATAACGCCTACCACCATGAGTGGAAGACGGCTGTCATTTGGTCATTTTGAGTATTTGGTCATGCCTTTTGGTCTGACAAACGCTCCACCTGTGTTCCAAGCATTAGTGAACGATGTCTCGAGAGACTTTTTGAACATTTTTGTGTTTGTCTACTTAGATGACATCCTAATTTTTTTCTAAGTCCCTATCAGATTACAGTGTTCATGTACGCTGTGTACTGCAAAGGCTGCTGGAGAACCACCTCTTCATCAAAGCTGAGAAATGTGAGTTTCTTTCTTCCTCTGTGACCTTCCTGGGATACATCATAAAAGGAGGCCAGGTGAAGACGGATTCAGTGAAGGTTAAGGTGGTTCTCGACTGGGAGACGTCCACCTCCAGAAAACGGCTCCAGCAGTCTTTGGGCTTCGCCAACTTTTATCGCCGTTTCATTCATAACTACAGCCAGGTAGCAGCACCTCACACTCGTCACCTCTGTTAAAAGACCTTTTATCTGGACCTCTGAGGCAGAGGCCACATTCAGACACCTTAAGAAACTGTGTTCCACGGCACCCAGTCTGGTCCACTCTGACACTGCTCGACAATTTATTGTTGAAGTGGATGTCTCAGAATCTGGGGTAGGGGCAGTACTGTCACAAAGATCTGAACATGATAACAAACTGAGGCCATGTGCATTCTATTCCAGGCAGTTCACGCCAGCCGAACGAAACTATGATGTAGGAGATCGTGAACTTCTGGGAATAAAATCAGCCTTAGAGGAATGGCGGCATCTGTTGGAAGGGGCTACAAAACCTTTTGTTATTCTGACTGACCATAAAAACCTGACCTACTTGCAAAAGGCTAACAGACTAAATTCCAGACAAGCCCGATGGTCCTTGTTTTTAGTCGTTTTGATTTTCCTCTTGCCTATTGACCAGGGTCCAAGAATGTTAAGGCTGACGCCTTGTCACGTCAGTATTCCACAGACACAGACTCTGCTGAGCCAGAGCGCCTTCTTCCCCAGACCTGCAGAACTGGTGTGATCACCTGGGAATTGGAAGAGGCAATTCGAGGGTCTTACACTGAACCAGACCCTGGCACAGGACCCACTCACCTACGGTTCGTGCCCACTCCAGCTCGCGCTGCTGTCCTCCATTGGGCGCACACTGCCAGGTTTTCTTGTCACCTGGGGGGGTGAGTAGAACACAAAACTTTCTCAGATGTTACTTTTGGTGGCCCATCTTAGACCAGGATGTAAGAGAATATATTGCAGCATGTTCAGTATGCGCCCGAAATAAAACAGGGAATCAGCCCCCCCCCCCCCCGGTTTTTTGCAGCCTCTCACAGTTCCTCACAGGCCCTGGATCACACATTGCACTGGACTTCGTAACAGGCCTACCCCTCTCTAATGGCAAGACTGTGATTCTGACTATAGGCCTTTACACAACGGACGCGTAAATTCTGTGCGAAAGTTTTGTGTGTTAAAAATATTTTTTGGACTCACCTGTGTCATGATAACGTTCAAGCCAGACCCAAAGAGCGGACTCCAACTACTTTTAACAACTTTGTAATGTTTATTTTGAAAACAACGACCAGCAACAAAAGACACAGAATCCTGTTAAGCAGACTGGCCAGCGACTAAGGAGCGTACTGCAGCTCTGCCAAGAAAAGAAAGAATATTAGCGCTAAGACGTAATAAACGTGGGGCATACTTGTTGCGCCTATCACAAATACTGCAACCTCTTACTTGCTAGAGTGTAGGGCTAGGAGCACAAGGAACCGTCAGCAGACCGAAAAGACGTAGGAAGAAAGCAGGCAGAGGACCGACGAGTAATGAGTCTTTCTCCGTTTATGCTGCCGGAGGAGAGCGGGCAGGCAGAAGTCCGACGAGAGATGAGTCCTTCTCCGTTGACGCTGCCGGAGGAGAGCGGGCAGGCAGAAGTCCGACAAGTGACGAATCCCTCTCCGAAGACGAACCCCTCTCAGGCTGAGGTCGCAGAAGGAGACAAAACGAACTGGCAAGGAATCACCACCCTCCTCGCCACTTAACTGCTGGCCACTCCACCAGCTGATTAGAAACAGGTGCCAACAACGCCAGGCTCCACCCTGTAAGGGAATGAACACATAACCCTCGCTCCACCCCATTGTACTGGGGGAGAGAAAAAAAAAAGAAACAAACCCCACAAACCCTCAGGCCATGACAACCTGTTCTTAATGCAGCCATTCACAACAACCGCGTCATTTCACAGGACCAATTTGTGGCATTTATTTTTTCGGCTCAAGTTAAATTTTTCTGACTTTCGCAAGTGAACAAACAGATTTGACCAATCAGAGCACTGCATTTAGCAACATGTGAGGTCATAGCTCAAAATGCGCACTGATGTACTGAATATACACTGATGTGGGAAGAATAAAATCATACTATTTTACCTCAGACACACAGCTATAACGCTGCTCCGGGTCAGTCGGCTCTCTGAAATTATTCTCTGCCGCCTCGCATGTTATTCCAACTCTGCCAATAATAGCTCAAACTGCCCCCTGATATTCTGAAACATGAAAGTGGCCGTGATGCAGCTTCAACTTCGGGATCAAACCATAAAACTCTCCCTGCTGCCACTTTCTTATGAGTTGGATGAACCCAGAATCTCTGTTTCTTCCTTCTCTTGTTTAGAAACATCACAACCTCATTACATAATCATTTGATGCTGACTTCATTTCCTTCACAGTGCGTTTTATGAGGACGATTTATTCACAAAAACGCAATGTGTCTGGTATGTATGTAGGTTACACGACAAATTCGTATCCGACAGATTCGGAATTTCATGTCAGTGTGAAACGGCCTCATAGTAGACCGCTTCTCTAAAGCCGCTCATTTTGTTGCCCTGAAAAAGTTACCCATAGCCGCCGAAACCACTGACCTCTTAATAGAACATGTTTTCTTTCTTCATGGCATCCCCACAGAAATAGTGTCTGACCGAGGTCCACAGTTTGTCTCCTGAGTCTGGAGAGCTTTTTGTTCAGGATTAGGGGCTAAAGTCTGTTTGAGTTTTGGATTTCACCCCCAAACAAATGGCCAAATGGAAAGACTTGATCAGGAGCTAGAAGCCACTCTCTGCTGTGCCGTCTCAAGCAATCCCTCATCCTGGAGTTTGCATTTACCCTGGATTGAACACGCACATAACTGTATTACTTCATCAGCTACTAACCTTTCACCCTTCGAGGTTTCCCTAGGCTACCAACCTCCGTTGTTTCCAGAGCTGGAAAGGAACTTGGAGGTTCCCTCAGTCCTGCATCATCTTCAGCAGAGTCAGCAGGTTTGGGCACATGCCAGGCAGGCTCTCTTGCGCAACCTGGAGCGGACTCATCAATACGCGGAACTGCGAAGAACCCCTGCTCCCCACTACACCCAAGGACAAAGAGTTTGGCTCTCTCTCAAGGACATTCCCCTGAGATCACGGTCTCGGAAGCTGGCGCCTTGGTTCATCGGTCCATATGAGATCAGCCCTGTGATGGTCCGGTTGAAGCTACCTGCACCTTTTAGAATTCATCCTGTCTTTCATGTCTCTCAGGTGAAGCCAGTTTGTGCTAGCCTGCTATGCCCTCTGGACGTTCCCCCACCTCCCACCCGGCTGGTGGATGGCGGTCCGGTGTATTCATTATGCCAGCTGATGGATGCTCGCCGTGGGGGTTGGCAGTACTTGGTGGATTTGGGTTCCAACCTCAGTGATTCCCCTGGCTGTGACACCAGATACAGTGATGGTTGACAACAAGCAGAAGAAGTCAATGTATCAATCCCAGCTGGCAGTAACAACAGCAAAAAGCAGAGTGGGAAGTTATGTAAAATGTGTAAATGTGTCATGGACAGTGGAAGCTGACCATGTGGAGCGTGGCGGTAAGGACCCAAATGCAGGATGAGTGGAAGTAAACAGGGTTTCAACAGAAAGTGAGTCATTTGTTGTACTTAAGGCAAAGAATACAAAAGGAAATGCAGAAACCAAGTAGAACTAGGAACTACCATAAGTAATGTTGGGAAACTCTGAGGGCTATAAACTATAGAAACAAAACACTAGGCAACACGGGAGCATGAAAGCAGATACACACAGGACACAGGTAGATATACTAACAGGAAAAAATATAAGGAAACAATATATATACATATGACAAAACAGGAATCTCATGAAATATAAAGAAAACCTTGAGTCCAAAACTCAAAACACTGAGTACCAAACCTAGGATCATGACATAATGTAACAGGCGCTGAAGGAACTGTCATGGTGAGCTTGGTGGCAGGAAAGGTTGGACCCGGTATGCAGGTGTTGGGACTTGTTTTTACTCAAATAATAATTCAGCAGCTGGCTCAAAACACTAAAGGGCAGAGGGGAATTAAAAACTATTATTTGACTTAAATAATGATTTAACTAAATAACTATGCAGTGTCTGAAGCAGTGGGCTAAAGAATTCAAATAAAGAGACAAAGACACGGAGAGCAGATAAAATGTAAAATCAGAGGTCAGAGTGTTCTCACTCAGCTATAAAAAGATGCATTAATCTCGGTGTTCAGCCAAGCCATCATGGCTCAAATATGTCCTGTACAAGAACCTTGGTAAATTCAGACTTCAGTGATGCACTAATCTTATTGCCCAGCTGTCGTGGCTGGGAAAATATGCTTGGTACGTAAAATCCCTGATAAAATCGCTAAAACACTACACGTATTAAAGTGAGAGGTGAACAGTAAACGTCACCCCCTCCCACTGCTTCAGGAAAATGCAAAATAGCCACGTTCCGAGAGCATGGTCTGCTGTGTAGGTGTTTTCCTTCCTGTTTAGGGTTTCTGGGCTGCTGATTGGATGTGCCAAGAGGCTGGGACCAGCCTGTGCACCCACGAAGGGGCGGGCTAAAAGGTTAAACCACAGCCCACCCCCACCTGTTTTGTGCTGCCGATTGGACGAGCCGTGCCAAGGGGCTGGGACCAGCTCAGGGCACCAACAAGGGAAGGCAAGGGTCTAAACCAAAGCCCGCCCCCACCTTTTTGAACCAATAGGGCTGTGAGTAGTAGTGAAATAAAATGTTAGGTTAGCTTAGAGGAAGTCGTCTTCTCAGTAAGGTTGGTTGCAGGTAACTGCTTGCAGACTGCGATTTTCTGAGCTGAGAGAATCCATGTACATGTGGTTTTTCTGATTCTTCAATATATATATAAAATCTCTTGCATGAAATCTAAAGTGTTTATGACTCATTCCTTCACAAGCAAAAAACACGCACTAACACAGGACTCTTGAGGCAGGACTGAACTTAAGTGATTTATTTGGAAAATGACAGGAAATAATAACAATAAAAACAGGGGCTGGATGGGTGCCAGAACTAAACAAGACCTAAGGAGCAGGGTGACAAACAGTGGAGTAACATAGACTACGACATGACAAGGGACTGGGGAAAACACAGACAATATATACACAAACTAACAAGGGAACAGGCAACAGGTGGGAAGCACTGGGGCAGGGAATCACAAAAAAGACCAGGAAGTAAAACTAAGCACAGCATAATCGACAAGGACTGACAAAGTAAAACAGGAAACACATAAGCACAGGGACAGAGACGTAGACTCATCACAACATTGGGAAGAAAGCACACGGGACAAGAGGAATGAAACATAGGGACCAAACAGACACTGGAGCACAGAGACACAGGGATGTCAAGAAATACAAAGGGAAACAGGAGTAATATATAAATAACTATAACTAATAACAGGACTAGAAACTATAATGAACAAAGAATCAAAACCAAATGCAAACTGGGAAACAGTTTATGGCCCAAGACCATGACAGGAACAACTGAAACAGAAGTGGAAGTCCACAGTGGTGCAAGTGACAACAGAAGCATCAGAGGGTTTTGCTTATAACATATATCTGACAAAAATTTATTGAAAATATGTTTTGCTGAACCTTTTGTTCTCTTCCTTTCCAACACATCACAGACCGAATTAAATCCACCCTACACAGATCATAAAATGGTCTCTGTGGGATTCTGAAAATTTGATCTCATTACATTTATTTTCTTTCCATATTAATTACTTCCATTGCATCAAGGGAGGAAGAAAGAAACAGCCAATGGCTGTGGTGTGTGATTGCAAAGACTCCTGTGTAATAGGGTTTGAGGTAAATGCTCATTGCCTCCTCTGAGTCCTTTTATCTGAAATTCCCTGCAGGACTCAGGTCCAGTTTTATGCTTTAATTCTTTTTGGGTTGTTTGTAGCCTATCGTGTCTGGCAGTTTTTGCAATCAGAATCATGATCCAAATGCACTGTTGTACCAAACATATTGCTTTTACAAGAAGAGCTCTATAAGTTCTCTATAGGCTACTCTTGTTAATGTTTGTCTTTTTCTTTTATTTATTCATTCATTTTGATCATTGTTCATAGAATATGACAGCCAGGTCTGACAGGCAGGAAGGAAAGAGTAAGAGAAGATGAGAGAAAAGAGGAGAGAAAACAGAAGTAATATGGGGACAGAGCTAGATACACAAACATAAACATATTCACACATATACACATACACATACAATCTTGCTGTGTGATGCTGTAATGTATGTGTGTGCGTGTCTTTAATGCTTTAATTTTGCAGAAAACATAACGAAACTGTGGTATAAGCAGGCATATATATGAAGAAAACTGACCTCAAAGAGATGCTTATTTTTTTAATTTTCAAATACAAAATGAATGAACAATAGGCTATAGTATGTAAAGAAAGAGTGGTTACGAAACCAACTAACAGACCAGAAGAAGGAAGGAAGCAGGTGGATAACAAGGAACAGCTGGTCTGTCAACCCAAGATGAGACACTCGCTGTAGTTATTGGATCTCCATAAGCACCTCATTGAATAAAAAATCAGGTTGTAAATGAAAACATCTAGCAATGACTCAAGCCTTTTCTTAATGTACGTACAGTAGAATTCACCTTAGTGGGATTCAAATGTCCCATGGAATTTTATCCGGCTTGTAAAAAAATCCATCTTAAGTGTAAGTCAGATAAAATCCAATTCTTCCAAATATCCAACAGTTTGGGGTCTAATATTTAATTTTGCTGCTTCTACTTCATCCCTGGATTTGCTTCCGCAAATTTTATAATTCTTATTTTTGCTCGTAAGTGCGAGTTTGTAGCTTACGCTTGCCTCCTGTGCTTGCCACGATTGTCTCCGGTGAAATTAACTGATTTGCCCAATGCAGCCAATCCAGACATCATGTGACTGTAAAAGCACTCAAGCAATCTCTGGGCATTGTTAGTGTGTGTAGTTGTGCATGAGTGAGCTGAATTGGGCGTGGCGGGAGCTGGGGAGGGCTTTAGCGCTAAACTCATTCGACTTATGCGATCACACTTAATTGGAAATGCATTACAATGGGAGTAGATTTTTTCATCCGAGGTAGGCAAAATCCAACTTGTATGCTCCGATTTAGGTGATGATTTTTATTGGAATTAATTTTAGGAACAATCTGAACCTGCAGAAGCCATCCAGCTAGAGCGAAAATCCAATTTGTGTGACTTCAACTTAGGTGATTTCTACTGTAGTTTAAGTTCTGAAAACTTAGGGAAGATCACTGTTGTGAATAAGATGTTTAAAACGCTTTTTTTCCCTTTTGGTCTTCTGTTTTGCTTGGCCTTTGGTACTGAAAAGGTTGCTTTAAGGATATGTTATGTGAAAAGGCCAGCATGCACACCTGCTTACCATTAACTCATCACCTTTTGAGAATAAAAGGCCAGCTGAAACCTTCACTTCTTGCTAGATTGTTGTTGCCTTTGTGGTGGAAACCAGGCTCAACTCCAGTGAGTATCTTACCTTGCTGTCTTCCAGCTGACTTCTGGGGCCTATTCCAGGAAGCACGTTCAACAAACTCTGAGTTTAAAAACATACTCTGAGTTGATCAACTCTGAGTTTCCTGTTCCAGAACAGCTGATCAGAGTTAGTTCAATCAACTCTGAGTATGATCATCCTGATTTAGCACGTGCGTGAGTAAGGAAAGAAAGCCATCATCATCATCATCATCATCTGATACCAGGATTCACCATGGCAATGGGTAAACAAAGGGCGCAGCCTCCATTTTAATCCGATGGATGGAGGATCGCACGTGTCAGTGTGGAGCATGACGAGTCACTTTAATCAGCCTGACCCACTCTGTCAGCATTATAGGCAGAATAAAAGTTTGTTATCAAATATATAATTTCTTTTATAATCTCTGCTGTCATCATTTACACAACTTGAATCTCCATCAGATGAAGCTGAATCCTAATTTCACATTTAATTTATAAAATCTAATTATTCAGCTGCAGCCTAACAGACAAACTGCAGGAGACAGAAAGTGAAGATAAAACTGTGGAGAAACAGCTCAGACTGAGTTTACTGACCAACAGTTCAGTTTATGGCCATTTACCTATTTAAATAATTATTCAGTAAAAATGGAATCTATTGATGGAACAGAAACCTCACTTTATTTATTCTTTTAATGGAGAATTTCATTATTTCTGCCATTACTGGATAAAAAAGAGATTTAGATAAAAACTACTTTAATGTTTCCAGTTTAACCTTTTTTAATCTGATCTGAGATCAGCTTCACTGATAGATGAAGGCTCTCTGACAGCCAAGGCAGAGATGTTTCACTGAGTTACTGTTAAAGGTCAGAGGTCAGTCACAGTTTCATGTTCTCAGAAATGTCTCAACTTTAAGTTTTAAAGATTTCAGTACATTTTGGGAGGATGAGACATTTTAATTAAAGAATGCCGATTGTGTCTGGAAAATGAATCCATTATGAACGGATCCAGACTGGATGAGCTGGGAAACGACTGGAGCCTGAACTTGATCTGGACCTTATCCGGTCTGAACCCATGATCCTGATCCGTTTGGATCCTCCTGCTGTGCAGGTGGACTCGGACACGGTTTGCTGATCCGTTACAGCAGAACTTTCCAAATGTTGATTTCAGTCACTTTAAATACATTTATTTCAGTTTTGAAGTCTTCAAATCATTTCAGCCTCATCTTCACTCAAACATTCCCATCATCTCCAGGATCAGACATTTTTCCATCAGTGAGCTTTTCCAACACGACCAATGATCGATCATTGATCATTGATCACTGTGTTCTGTGTCTAAAGCTTCATCCACATCAATGTGATGGAACCTGAACAAATCTGTGATGTGAGAAGACTCTTAAGGAGTAAGAACCTGTACGTTGGTGTTGGCTCTCACTGCGGTATTGTATCACTTCCTGTTCCTGTTTCGGAGCACAGTGTTTTGCTGTCTGTTAGCTGTTATATCTGTATAACTCGATTTATCTGGATAATAACATATTTTAGTGTAATCTTCACCTACTTTAAATAGCATACTCTTAGCTGAATCACCTGTATTCACATTATTCACTTTATTTGTTTTTAGAAATTCGCTAGCTTAGCTCAGCTAGTAGCTTAGCCCTTAGCCGACTCACTACCAGCATGGCTTCTCCTGTCTCTCCTGCACTTTCCTGCTCTGGGTGTCACATGTATAGTTACTCCTCGGCCTCCTTTAGCAGTAACGGTACTTGTAATAAATGTAGTCTGTTTGTAGCTCTGGAGGCCAGGCTTTCTGAATTGGAGACTCGGCTCCGCACCCTGGAAAATCCTGTATCTAGCCAGGCCCCTGTAGCGGGTGCGGACCATGGTAGCTTAGCCGCCATTAGCTCCCCCCCAGCAGATCCCGAGCAGCAGGGAAAACAGGCCGGCTGGGTGACGGTGAGGAGGAAGCGTAGTCCTAAGCAGAAGCCCCGGGTACACCACCAACCTGTTCACGTCTCTAACCGTTTTTCTCCACTCGGCGACACACCCGCCGAGGAACAAACTCTGGTTATTGGCGACTCTGTTTTGAGAAACGTGAAGCTACAGACACCGGCGACCATAGTCAAATGTCTTCCAGGGGCCAGAGCAGGCGACATTCATGGAAATTTGAAACTGCTGGCTAAGGCTAATCGTAGATTTGGTAAGATCGTTATTCACGTCGGCAGTAATGACATCCGGTTACGCCAATTGGAGGTCACTAAAATTAATATTGACTCGGTGTGTAACTTTGCAAAAACAATGTCGGACTCTGTAGTTTTCTCTGGGCCCCTCCCCAATCAGACCAGGAGCGACATGTTCAGCCACATGTTCTCCTTGAATTGCTGGCTGTCTGAGTGGTGTCCAAAAAACAACGTGGGCTTCATAGATAATTGGCAAAGTTTCTGGGGAAAACCTGGTCTTGTTAGGAGAGACAGCATCCATCCCACTTTGGATGGAGCAGCTCTCATTTCTAGAAATATGGCCAAATTTATTAACCCTAAAACCTGACTACCCAGGGTTGAGACCAGGAAGCAGAGCTGCAGTCTTACACGCGTCTCTGCAGCTCCTCTCCTCCTGCCATCCCCCCAAAACCCCATCCCCATAGAGTCGGTGCCTGCTCCCAGACCACCAAAAAACAAAGCTAAAATCAGCAAAAAGCTATTTAAGCATAAAAATTCAAAAACAATAAATAATACAGCTTCATCAACTGCACCAAAAAATAAAACAATTAAATGTGGATTATTAAACTTTAGGTCTCTCTCTTCCAAGTCCCTATTAGTAAATGATTTAATAATTGATCAACATATTGATTTATTCTGCCTTACAGAAACCTGGTTACAGCAGGATGAATATGTTAGTTTAAATGAATCAACACCCCCGAGTCACAGTAACTGTCACAATGCTCGAAGCACAGGTCGAGGAGGAGGATTAGCTGCAATCTTCAATTCCAGCTTATTAATTAATCAAAGACCCAGACAAAGTTTTCATTCTTTTGAAAGCCTGACTCTTAGTCTTGTCCATCCTAATTGGGAAAATCAAAAACCTGTTTTATTTGTTATTATCTATCGTCCACCTGGTCCTTACTCAGAGTTTGTCTGATTTCTCAGACTTTTTATCTGATTTAGTGCTCAGTTCAGATAAAATAATTATAGTGGGTGATTTTAACATCCATGTAGATGCTGAGAATGACAGCCTCAACACTGCATTTAATCTATTGTTAGATTCAATTGGCTTCTCTCAAAATGTAAAGGAGCCCACCCACCACTTTAATCATACTCTGGATCTTGTCCTGACATATGGCATAGAAACTGAAGACTTAACAGTATTCCCTGAAAGCCCCCTCCTGTCTGATCATTTCTTAGTAACATTTACATTTACTTTAATGGATTACACAGCAGTGGGGAATAAGTTTTATTACAGTAGAAGTCTTTCTGAAAGTGCTGTAACTAATTCCTTCATTATTATGCTCTTCAGTGCCAACACAGTACAGAGCAGCTACCTAAACTCTGCTCCCAGTGAGGTCGATTATCTCGTCAATAGTTTTACATCCTCACTGCGTACGGCTTTGGATACTGTGGCTCCTCTGAAAAGGAAAGCTTCAAATCAGAAGTGCCTGACTCCGTGGTATAATTCACAAACGCACAGCTTAAAGCAGATAACCTGTAAGCTGGAGAGGGAATGGCGTCTCACTAAATTAGAAGATGCTCATTTAGCCTGGAAAAAGAGTTTGTTGCTCTATAAAAAAACCCTCCGTAAAGCTAGGACATCTTACTATTCATCATTAATTGAAGAAAATAAGAACAACCCCAGGTTTCTTTTCAGCACTGTAGCCAGGCTGACAAAGAGTCAGAGCTCTGTAGAGCCGAGTATTCCTTTCACTTTAACTAGTAGTGACTTCATGGATTTCTTTACAAATAAAATTTTAGACATTAGAGAAAAAATTATTCATAACCATCTCAAAGATTATTCTTCGTGTTCGGCTGCTTTCAGCACTGCTGGTATTTGTTTAGACTCTTTGGCTCCAGTTGATCTTTCAGAGTTAACTTCAATAGTTACTTCCTCCAAACCAGCAACATGTTTATTAGATCCCATTCCTACTAGACTGTTCAAAGAAGTCTTTCCAATTATTGATGCTTCTATCTTAAAAATGATCAATCTGTCTTTATTAGTTGGCTGTGTACCACAGGCCTTCAAGGTGGCTGTAATTAAACCTCTACTTAAAAAGCATCACTGACCCAGCTGTCTTAGCTAATTATAGGCCAATCTCCAACCTTCCTTTTCTCTCAAAGACTCTTGAAAGAGTAGTTGTAAAACAGCTCACTGATCATCTGCAGAGGAACGGTTTATTTGAAGAGTTTCAATCAGGTTTCAGAATTCATCACAGTACAGAAACAGCATTAGTGAAGGTTATCAATGATCTTCTTACAGCCTCTGACAGTGGACCCATCTCTGTGCTTGTCCTGTTGGACCTCAGTGCAGCTTTGATACTGTTGATCATAACATTTTATTACAGAGATTAGAGCATACTATAGGTATTAAAGGTACTGCACTGCAGTGGTTTGAATCATATTTATCTCATAGACTCCAATTTGTTCATGTAAATGGGGAGTCTTCTTCAGACAGTAAGGTTAATTATGGAGTTCCACAGGGTTCTGTGCTAGGACCAATTTTATTTACATTATACATGCTTCCCTTAGGCAGTATTATTAGAAAGCACTGCATCAATTTTCATTGTTATGCAGATGATACTCAGCTTTACCTATCAATGAAGCCAGATGACACACATCAATTAATTAAACTGCAGGAATGTCTTAAAGACATTAAGGCCTGGATGACATGTCCTTCAATGCACATATTAAACAAATATGTAGGACCGCTTTTTTGCATTTGTGCAATATTTCTAAAATTAGAAACATCCTTTCTCAAAGTGATGCTGAAAAGCTAATTCATGCATTTATTACTTCTAGGGTGGACTATTGTAATTCATTATTATCAGGCTGTCCTAAAAGCTCCCTGAAAAGCCTTCAGCTGATCCAAAATGCTGCAGCTAGAGTACTGACAGGGACTAGAAAGAGAGAGCAGATTTCTCCCATATTGGCTTCTCTTCATTGGCTCCCTGTTAAATCTAGAATAGAATTTAAAATTCTTCTCCTCACATACAAGGTCTTGAATAATCAGGCACCATCTTATCTCAAAGACCTCATAGTACCATATCACCCCAATAGAGCACTTCGCTCTCAGACTGCTGGTTTACTTGTGGTTCCTAGGATACTTAAGAGTAGAATGGGAGGCAGAGCCTTCAGCTTTCAGGCCCCTCTTCTGTGGAACCAGCTTCCAGCTTGGATTCAGGAGACAGACACCCTCTCTATTATTAAGATTAGGCTTAAAACTTTCCTTTATGATAAAGCTTATAGTTAGGGCTGGATCAGGTGACCCTGAAGCATCCCTTAGTTATGCTGCTATAGGCCTAGTCTGCTGGGGGGTTCACATAATGCACTGTTTCTTCTCATTCACCTTATTTACTTTGTTTATTTAATCATTAATTGATATTAATCTCTGGCTCTCTTCCACAGCATGTCTTTTCTCTCCCCTCAGCCCAACCAGTCGCGGCAGGTGACTGCCCCTCCCTGAGACTGGTTCTGCTGGAGGTTTCTTCCTGTTAAAGGGAGTTTTTCCTTTCCACTGTCGCCAAGTGCTGCTCATAGGGGGTCGTTTTGACTGTTGGGTTTTCTCTGTATTATTGTAGGGTCTTTACCTACAACACAAAGCGCCTTGAGGCGACTGTTTGTTGTGATTTGGCGCTATATAAATAAAATTAAATTGAATTGAATTGAATTGAATAAAATAGGAAGAATTAACCCAAAGCTTACTTGCCTACCCACTGTCCACTGTCGTCATCTTCAGGAACCTTTGCCTCCCTCCCCCACCTGCAAACGCACAAAGTAACACAGAATAAAGGTAGGCATCAATTCAGAACAAGTAATCCTGATGTTGTCTTGGAAGCCTGTAACTAACAAGTAAAAACTATTTATTTTTCAATTTTTTAGGATAGCCTGGCCTCAACATGTGTGCATATACATGATCTTAGGGAGTTCTAAACTCATAGAGTATAAGCGTCATGGAAGAAAATACTGTTAAATCCCACGATGAGACCCAATATTTCCAAGATATGCTGCAAAATATTCAGTTTTGCTCTATCATAATAGTAAAAAATCCTCCCAAAAATTCCTAGATCCAGATCGAGCCATAAACTGGTCCAAACCCTACTTTTAGGAATATTTTTATTCAAATCAGTCCACAGCTTCTTCAGCAATCCTGCATTAAAAAGGCAAACTGAACTAATCATATAATCGCCTTGGTGGAGGTAATAAGACCGTCCCTTCATCAGTAATTGGGCCACTGCCCAATCTCACCAGTACCACTGCCACACTGCTGTCATAGATTCATCTATAACTAAAAAGTCTGTGACTGCAGTGATTAATGTAAGGATAGTAATGACAAAGGCATGTTTGACAAGCTCAAGTGCCATCTGAAGTCCAGCCTAATATGTGAGCTGTGCCCATTCTTGCATGAAGCTAGATGTAGGTCAGAGTGATGAGTTCATTTTCTCTGCAGCTCGCTCAGCTCTGATCAAAAGAGCACGCCTTTCTCATCTCAACGCCAAATAATCTCTCACAGCATCAGCCTCAAACTGAGCCATGTTGACACTACACAAGCCAGGTGTAATGGAATTGACCTCCATCGCCAATCAATAACATCCGCTGCACTGGGCCAGTGCTGCATGAACTGTAAACTCAGCAGACTGTAAATAAAGGTTGGACTTATGCAGCACCACCTCTCTTTCAAGACGACTTCAGAGCTGATTTAAAAAAAAAAAAAAGAAAAAAAAAAGGACTTTCTAAGTCTCTACATCAGAGATAAAATGTAGATTTTTTTGTAACATTTGTTTATTTGTACTTCTTCATTTTATGGCAGTAATGTATACCTCAATGTTAAGGGTAGAGCATTGCTTCCTGATTGACTTAAAGAAATACTTTAATATTTTGGAAAAATAATCAATACTACTCTCTATTGTGTGCCTTGGAAAGAAAACTAATTTATTAACTGATAAGCAATCATTATTGGTTCTGGGACAAAGTCTTTTTTTCTGTTTCTCACTTCCAGAGTCTCTGATTAATGGCAGGGATTAATCATCACACCTTGACAGCTCTGACACTTCATATTAGAAAGTAACATGACGAAAGACTCCCGCACTGACACCACCGTGCTGCACCAACACATGACTAGAACATGAATGAGGAGATTAATGACTGGACGGAAATACAGAGCTGCAATTTAGACTGAAGTGAGTCAAAGAAGTCACTACAGAAGAAATGATGTAATTATATTAGTCACCTCTGCGTAATACAGTGAACTTTTAAACTTCCCTTGCCGACATACTGAGACACAATGAGCATAAAATGGTCTTTTGTGTTTGCTTCACACTCACTACTTTTAACTACACAGATGCAGACTAGAACATCCTTGAGTGACCATCAGCTGCAAAGTGATGGGCAATGAGCTGGACGGGGCTTTAGGCTTCAGAGTGCTGATGGTGATGCTATATTTCTCCTTGGACTGAAGAATGTTGCATGTGGAGTGCACATGCAATGAGACTTTTCACAGACTTCTCTAAACATATGAGAACAGAGCCCGACTGATATAGTAATTTTAAGGCTGAAACTGATACCAATATGTGATGATTTAAAAATCAGATATATTGCCTGATATTTCTTTCTTTCAGACACGTGAAACACAAACAGATTTCTCTAACATCTGTTAGAGTATAATAGTATAATAGTTATTATATTAGACTTAGTCCTAAGATAATATGGCAAAACAGTTTAAAAGTAATCTTGTTTTCACTGTTACAGTGAGTTGACACTCTGCTCAGAAACTGTTGCAGGTGTGACATAATGCTCCTGCACACTATAGTATGCACTGCTGCTGATTTGTGACATAAGAAACAGAACAATATAGAACTGAATCAAATAGACCCCCCCCCCCCACACACACACACACACACACACACACACACACACACACACACACACACCGACTCCAGCTGTTAAAAAGCTGTTGTCTGTTCTCAACCTGTAAATAATCTGCTTCAAAATTTCTGTGGTCACATTTATAAACTGGTCACTGATCTCTGGGTCCTACTTTTGAGTCCAAAAACATTAATATTATGACAATTATGGTAAATGGACTAGTTCTTATATAGCGCTTTTCTACTCAGATATGAGCACTCAAAGCGCTTACACAACACATTCACATTTACCCCATGCACACGCATTCATACAAGCACTTCCATGATTAATTAGTTAAGCTAAGTGCTTTAATCATCTAACATTCACTCACATTCATACTCCGACGGAACGGTCGGAGAGCAACTTGGGGTTAAGTATCTTGCCCAAGGATACATTGGCACGCAGCCTGCAGTAGCCAGGAATTGAACCACTGACCTTCCGATCAGTAGGTGACCTGCTCTACCTACTGAGCTACAGCCACAATTATACAGTACACTTTAAATGTTTAAACCAAAACCTAAAGCTTTGCAATAAATTAAACATATTGCTACATCAAAGTCCTGAGAGGGCTCATGTTTTGAGTTTTAATCCATTTAAATAAAGTTATTTTTACAACAAGCATGTGTTGCATTGTAAAGCCATAATTATTTCCATTTGTTGTGCAGGATATGAAGGAGTGGGTGTTCAGAGAGACAAAGGCCTGAGAGCTTGTGATTTAAAAAAAAAAAAAAAGTCAGGCCTTGTCAGAGGCCAGCTTCCTCTGAACTGCTGTAAAAAGTTTGCAAAGAAATGAAAGTGTGCCAAAGTGAAATGTTGCTTTAATTTCTTGAGTAACGCCTCAGTTCATCATCACTTCAGACACTAATGGTGCTGATAGTGAAAGTACCCTGAGGAATACTGTATATCTGTAGCACTATGTGTCACTGCTCATCTCGTCACCTGCTGTAAAACTGCTGAACATCACTTGAGGCCTGCTTACTCCTCAAGTGACCTTTTTTTTGTGAACGCAACCAGTCTTATTGGGACTCAGTCACTGTTTTGTCCAGCATTTTGGACAAAACAGTTTGTTTGTTGTGACAAATGGTGGAGTGCTAAGTTATTAGCTAACATTAGCATTTTGGACAGCAAGGTTCATCTACAGACTATATGGGTGCAAACCCAATTAAACTGTGCTAAGTAAAAGTATTTTTAAGTATTCTAAAAGAAAGAAAACTGAAAAATGGTATTTTAACTTTGGGTCTTTGAGGACACTGTTGTAGGCATCCCAGTAAGCTGTCACCCAAAGACCTGCAGTTTTGGGGAATGCTGATGCATTTTCTCAGTTTTGGCTTTCTTCATCTGCCTGTAGAGATGTCTTAGAGGCTCAAAACCGACTTAAGTTTTGTCATAAATGTGCAGCTGTGTTTCAGGTAAGTTTCTACAGGGTACTGAATTCATAACAGGGCCATTACCCATTGCAAAAGGCTCTCACAGTGAGTCATTTAGTGCCCTCCTGGAATACTCAGCAATTCGAATGAATGAATGAAGGTTTTATTGCCATGTGGGTGAACAAGTTCACACATTGGAAATTGCAGTTAACAGAGCACCCATCCAAGAATATAACAAACACAAACACAAACACGGGGGGACAGGTGTCCTGAGGTCATGCAGCCGACTTGCAGCGCTACCTTTAGCAGGAGGTACAGAAAGAGATAAAAAATCATCTCGTACTGTATTCATTAAAAACACCGTACGAGGTTCCAAAAAACACCTCAGCAAAAGCATATTTGCACATTTAAAGCCAGGATAGCAATATGGTGGGTAAGGTCAGGTCAGGAGGGGATGCAGACGGAGACGAGAGGGTGGGGGCATTGTGGAGCCCAGATGCCAGCTCCTAGCCAAAACAGTTCGCTGATAGTGATGGAAATTCATCAGGGGCCGTGGTACACCAGATCCAGCTTCACAAATCACAGAGAGGGCTGAGGGGAAGAGCGACCGTCACACATAGCCCTGGAGAGATATGATTGCCAGCCCAAGGCCGGCTAGGGAGCCGAATTCCTGATAATGCAGATGTTGTTTTGGAACAGGCTGCTTGTTTTTTTCCAACAGCCTTCAGTTTCACTGTGGAACCCATTCAGTAAATCCAATATTCCAAATTCATTAGTTACCGTCCTCGCCGTGCAGAACCGAACCTTATCTCCAGATCGAACCCCTCTCGCCTGCGAGCACGTTCTACTCACCAACTCTACGGCTCAGGTCCAACAGGCTTTGAGTCTGAGTTTGTACGGCTCTGGACAGCCCGTCCACCTGGGTCGGCAGCCTCTGCAGATGTCGAACTGCCGCCCAGATTTTCTTGATTTCCCGGTAAATCAGGTATCCTCTGAGCCCAAACAGAAAAGATACCGCTACCAAATGGCCAAATATGTAGGCGTCTTCCACGTCTTCAACCTCGAGGGCCGAGAAGCACACAGGTCTCCACGAGCTCCAAGAATCGATGACGTATCCAACCGGGTCTGTTCCACTCGGACACGCAGGCTCCCCTTTCCCCGATCTCAGTGGAAAAAATTCGATCAATGGTGGTGAAGGCTCAGTTTGCCAGATCCATGTTGCTCTCAATCTTATTCTTATTCGGACAGTGTGTAAGAGACGCTCTCACAGCAAGCAGCAAGCGGAGAGATGGGGAGGGCAGGGAGAGAGATAGAATGCGACCATCTCCGTCAAGAACAGGAAGAGAAAGAAATAGGCCAAGAGGCTCAGTGGTAGCCTCTTGGAATCTCTTTTAAAATCTGCATAAATGTGTTTTCTTTAACAGGTAATTGCACTACGTTTGCATGAGTCACCAGATAGCTTACTCTGTGCTCATGTTCCACAAGTATAATTATATGCATAATTCTTGAGCCATCTCTCTTTCCTTTATATTTTGTTAAGAAAAGTGAAGATAGGCACAGCAATTTATTGAAATATGTGCAAACATAAATGGAAATACAATAACAGAGTTTGTACAAGCTTGAAAAATCAATATTTGACATGACCACATTTATTTTTCAGCACAACTGAAACTCTTTCACAAGTTTTCTTCTTTTGGCCACAGTGGCTTTGTTGACAGTGGCGGAGAGCACAGGCCAGGACTCAAGCCTGCGTCGACAGCTTTTGCCTCACAGCATGTATGTGGTTGCCTGCTCTACCACTGAGCCACCCCAGCGCCCCTTCTCTCACAAGCTTTCTTGTCATTTCTTTACAATTTATGCCTTCAGGAAAAGTTTTCCTGGCTTCTTGAAGGACAACGCTCTTTCCTGGATGTTGGCTGCTGTAGATGTTGGATGTTTTGTTCTGTTCTCTGTCAGGATTATCCCACACTGCTTAAATAATGTTGAGGTCCAGGCTCCACGGAGGCCAATCCATGACTGATGGTGTTCCACTGTGTGTTTTTCTCTCCAGGTATGCTTTTACTGTGCTGGCAGTGTGTTTTTGGAATCACTGTCATGCTGAAACATAAAGCTGTTGCCAATCAGATGCTATCCAGATGGTATTGCATGGTGGCTCAAAATTTGACTGTACTTTTCTGTGTTCATAATTCCCACACCACTGGATTAAATGTAGTCCAAAACTATGACAGAGCCACCACTGTGTTTTACAGATGGCTGTAGACACTGTTGTACCTCTCTCCCACCTTCTCTGTACATAGTGACAATGATTTGAACCAAAAATCTCAAATTTGGATTCATCACTCCAGCAGACCTGCTGCCAATGATTTTCAGCCCAGAACAATAACTCAGTTGTAACATGGCATACCTTGGCCTCCCCCTTCTTAAATAGTGAATGGACTAGTTTTTATATAGCGCTTTTCGCTGAGCACTCAAAGCACTTTACACATCTTTAGGCACTTCTTTGCCAAGATGTCCATTATGTGTCAATGTAACACTTAAGTTAGGTGCCTTTTTTATGCTTGGATGAGTCATAGATCAGGTTTAAGTGGTTCAACAAACAAATAAAAAAAAAATCCAGTTCCTCTTGGCCTATTTTTGCTTTCTGGGGTTATATTATTTGATATTTGCATGTGAATTGATTTATCAGATTTGTGGAGAAACCTGCCCAGGGTGCCTCTTGCCCTGTGGATCCTGGAACAGGATGAATTCATGGACTTGTTTTATACTACACCCTCTTAGTAAACTGTTACTGTGGATCAAGTAAACTTTTACTCAGAACTGACAATTTCAACTGTATCCACATCCATGCTGACATGGCCTAAGTCATGTTTTTGTTTTTGTTTTTTTTAGAGAAATGTAATAAAGTGTGGTCATAACAGGGTCTTTGAAAGAAGGTGTGTCCGTCAGCAGGCCTCTTCGATCTGACAGGGTTTATTAAATGGAGGTGATGAGCTGCAAACCCAGACAGCAGGGGCTGCGATGGCAGCCACCAGTCCTGTCAAAACTGATTAAGCTATACAAGTTTCATGTCTGGTTGACTTATAAGAGATGAGACAGCGAATAGTCTGAGGACAACAATATTCCAGACTCAGTAATATCTCAATAGTGGCATGTGAATGCTCAGATGGGGATGACAAGATGGGGAGAGGAAAGAAGGAAAAGGGGTCAGGAGGATGAGACAAAGAGAGGTGCCTCTCTTGGGAAATGACTTTGGATGAGTGTCAAAAACTGAGGGGAGGGTAGCAGGTCTGGAGATTCCTGGGATTTGATGGTTCATTTTGTGTCACGGTCCTGGGCCAGTGGCCCAGTGTTTTGAGTTTCCTTTTGTATAGTTCTGTTTTGTTATATTCTTCAGGTTGTGTTTTCTTAAGTTTTTCTTACTGTTTTGGTTTTCAGTTGGTTATTGCTTTGCGTTCTGTTTCCCTTGGCCCCGGTCTTCCTGTGTCTTTGTGTTCCTGTGTTTGTTTCCCCTCGTGACCTTGTCTTCCCTGTGTCTTGACCCTTTTTGTGTTTAGTCTTCCTTCGGGTGGCTCCTTGTGTAGTGTTTAGGTTCCCTCTGTGTTTTCTAGTCCTCATGTTCTGTTAAGTCTGCATGTGCATCGTGGTGAGTCACTTCCTGTTTTATTTTGACAGTCTCGTGTTCCCTGCTTTGTGTTTAGTTTTGCTTCTTCTGTGTTATTAGTTTCATTTGTTTCACCTGTTGTTCCCAGTTGTTTCCACTCTCCCTGATTTCCTTGTGTGTATTTAAGCCCTCAGTTATTCTCTGTTCTTCATTTGTGGTGGTGTCAGTGTTTCCCCTAGCTGTGTGTATTCAGTTTAGTGTTTTGTTTTCTTCTTTCTGCCAGGCTTCGTGTTTGATTTTTATCATGGTTGAGATTTCGGGGTTTTGTGCGTTTTTTTTTTTTGTTTGTTTGTTTGTTTGTTTTTTTGCATTATTTAAGTCACCTGCAAACAGCCCCAATGGTGACATTTTGTTTATTTTGTTTTGGACTCTTTTTAGTCATTAGGTTGTGTGTGTTTTCAAGATGGCGCCGGTATCCTTGGCTTGCCGTCTGTCGCTACCTACCCTGCTTGCGCTGGTGCTGCTATCGACGCTTATTACCCAAAATATCTACGTCGATACCTTACTAGTTTATGATCGTCAGACGCTTCTGGATTTCCGGCTTCTAGCAGAAGTGAAGTCTTTTTATGATGACCACAAAATCTTACCTGCGTTCCTGTCAGAGATCCCGGACTACCTTTGCCGAGCGCGGGCTCTGCTTCCCCGGAGGAGGCGCCGCCGCTCCCGCGGGAGACGCAGCGGTAGACTGGTACGGCTAAAGGCATCCTTAACGCATCTTGCGGGGCCCGTTGGAGGAACTGTATCTCGTCCCACGTATGGAGTGACTTATGGTCGTTTTCCTCTGCTGCTCACGGGATCCTCCTTACACCTGGTTGGTACCTGTTGCTGGCCCGGAGGGTCTGTTCCAGCTTTCGCGGCCTCGTCGCCTCCTCTCTCTTCGTTCCAGGCAGACTGGAGTAAATCAGGGGAACCTGCGGACTCTTCGTCGGGACGTCTGCAGTGTCGGCGCCCCGGCCCCAGCGGCTCCTATCAGGTTTGGTCTGGTGAATGCTAGATCCCTCTCGAACGAAACTTTTATTCTTAAGGACTTCTTTACTTCCAAGGCGCTGGACTTCCTCTGTATGACTGAGACCTGGGTGAACGCTGGAGAGACCAGCGTTTTTTCTGAGCTTTTACCGCCTGGCTGTGGCTATTTTAACTCTCCGCGGACATCAAGCCGTGGAGGAGGAATAGCAGCTCTCTTTCAGAATATGTATAAATGTAAGCCACTGTCTCCTTCATCTTTGTATTCCAGCTTTGAACTGAGTTTATTTGAGCTGGGTCACTCTCATCCGGTGCTGTGCGCTGTCATCTACAGGCCACTCAAATACAACAAGGATTTTATAAATGATTTTTCTGAATTGCTGTCTGAATTTATGCCTAAATATGACCAAGCCCTTTTTATAGGGGATTTTAATATACATGTGTGCTGTCCCAACAAGCCGATGGTTAAGGACTGTTTAAATTTAGTGGACTCTTTTAGCTTTATCCAGTGGGTATCGGGCCCCACACAAGCACGTGGACACACACTGGACCTTGTTTTATCGTATGGTTTATTGATTTCTAACCTGTCAATTTGTGATGCAGTGTTTTCAGACCATAAGCCTGTGTTATTTGACCTTGCTTTGCCCTGTAACAGTGTTAAACCTCGCGCTCCCACGCGGCACTCATGTTTTTAACTCGTCCACTGCAGCACATTTTTCCGCTCTTTAATTTAAACTCTGACATTCCTGAGTCTCCTAATACAGAGCTGCTCACCTCCTGGTTTTACTCCACCTGCCAGTCTGTTTTGGATGCGGTGGCTCCAGTAAAATCCAGGCGGCCTAAAACTAAATCTGAGCCCTGGCTGAATGACTCTACTCGTGCTGTCAGACGTGAATGCCGAAAGGCTGAATGGAAGTGGAAAAAGGACAAGCTGCAGGTGTCTTTTGAAATATTAAAGGACTGTTGGCGTCGCTATCAGGCAACTGTGAAAGAGGCCAAACGAGAGTACCTGTCAAGTATTATTGTGGGAAATAGTCACAAGCCTCGTGTACTGTTTGAGGGGCATTCAAAACAGTATTTATAGTATCAATCTACTGGCATCGAGCCTTCAACTGAGGCTTGTGAGAAATTTCGTGATTCCTTTGTGGCAAAAGTAGAAAATGTTAGGGCTCTCATATCACCTCCTGTTTCTGACCCCTCAGTCTCTGCTCCCTGCTCTGCTGCTGCTTTTCACCAGTTTGTACAGATCACTCTTTCTTCTTTATCTGAGATTGTCGGCCTCTTAAAGCCCTCAGGCTCCCCGATTGATGTCATCCCACCTCGATTTTTTTTAAAGAGGTTTTTTCCAATGTTGTTCCTCTTGTCCTTCCTATTCTCTGTAGTTTGTGTTTGGCCTTCCTTCCTGTGCATCTTAGCTGATTTGATGAAGGCCCAGTTGGGGTAACCGCATGTTTTGAGGGCTTTCTTAATGTGTGTGTGTTCCTTATGCTTCCCTTCTGCCTTAGAGGGAACACTTTCCGCACGGTGTTGTAGGGTCCTGATCACCCCAAGTTTGCGTTCCAGAGGGTGGTGGGAGTCAAAGAGGAGATACTGGTCTGTGTGTGTGGGCTTCCGGTAAACTTCAATGTTGAGGCTTCCATCTTCCTCGATAAGCACCGCACAGTCCAGGAATGGTAACTTGTTATCTCTGGTGTCCTCCCTGGTAAAACGTATGTATTTATCCACTGAGTTAATGTGACGAGTGAAGGCTTCTACTTCTTGGGTTTTGATTTTGACCCAGGTGTCATCTACATATCTGTACCAGTGGCTAGGTGCCATCCCTTTGAAAGAACCAAGAGCTTTACTTTCCACTTCCTCCATGTAAAGGTTGGCTACAATGGGAGACACTGGGGAGCCCATGGCACATCCATGCTTCTGTCTGTAGAATCCATCATTGTATTTAAAATATATTGTGGTAAGGCAGAGATCTAAAAGTGCACAAATCTGATCTGGGGTGAAGCTGGTTCTGTTCAGTAAGGAATCGTCTTCCTGTAGTCGTCTTCTGACGGTCTCCACTGCCTCAGTTGTGGGTATGCAAGTGAAAAGTGAAACCACATCAAAGGACACCATGGTTTCATCTGGATCCAGTACAAGATTCTGGACCTTGTTAGTAAAATCTGTAGAGTTTTCAATGTGGTGGGGTGTGATGCCAACAAGCGGTGATAAGATGGTGGCGAGGTGTTTGGAAATGTTGTAGGTGACCGAGTTTATACTGCTGATAATGGGTCGAAGTGGGACTCCTTCTTTGTGGATCTTTGGGAGTCCATAAATGCATGGAGTGGCTTCTCCAGGGTACAGGCGGTAGTAAGTGGGGCGGTCAATGGCTTTTTCCTTTTCAAGTTGTTGCAGGCAGCAAACAACTTTTTTCTTGTAGTTGCTTGTGGGATCACGTCTCAAGACCTCATAAGTATTGTTGTCACTGAGGAGTGTAGTAATTTTGTTGTGGTAATCCGATGAATTCAGCACAACCGTGCACCTCCCCTTGTCGGCTGGCAGTATGGTGATGTTTTGATCCTTGCTTAGGGCTGTGATGGCCTTCTTCTCCTGAATGGTGAGGTTGGATGGAGGAAGTCTTGCACTGGAGAGAGTGGCTGAAATTTTCATCCTGATCTGTTCTGCTTCAGGATGAGAAAGTTTGTTATTTCTTATAGCGGTTTCTGTTGCTGTGATGAGGTCTACTATAGGAAGCTGTTGTGGGGCTATGGCAAAGTTGAGTCCTTTGGCTAGCACATTTTCTTCTGGTTTGGTGAGGACCCTGTCTGATAGGTTCTTCACCCACTTTCCTTGGTTTCCATTGCTTATCGTGTCGTCCTGTTTGTTAACAGATGAATGGTATGCCTTGGTTTGCAGAGTTTGAAATTTACGTAGTTGTCTTTCCTTGCCTTTGATGTGTTGTGCGAGCTGGGCTTTGTCCACAAATGTAAAAACTTCTTCTGCGATGGTGTGAGGTAAGAGTGATGAGAGTTTCTGCTGAGTCTGGTGGATTTTGTTCTGGAGTGCATCTATGGTGAAATGGACCTGTCTTATCCTTTCACTCAAAAGGTGGTTCTGTGCTCTCCATAGAATTTGGTCAGCTCTATGTCCTTTTACTGTGGACCCAAGGTGCAAACTCTTGGGAACCAGTCTGGACTGTCTGCATCTCAAGTTGAAACGAAGGTGGTTCCTGTAGTCCGCTAGCTTTCTTGAGTCCCTTTCATACTCCCGCACCAATTGAAGGGTGTTCCTCCCAAAGTGCAAGGCAATATGTCTGTGTAGATTCTCAGTCATCCAGGTCATTAGGCCACAGGAAACAATGGAGCGGAGTCCTAAATTGGTTTCAACTGAAACCACTGATTAAATATGACCCACGCCCCCTTCACACCTGGGCACATGTGTTCACGCACATGATCAATAGAGGGTCATAACCACCTCCAGGGGACTACGCCCACAGGGGTTTAAATACCTGGGTCTCTCCACCATTTGGTTGAGAACTGAAGAAGCCTTTCGGATGAGAGGTGAAACGTCTTCAAGAAACAAAAAGAAGTCCAGTCGCCTTTTTCAAGCTCCAGAGACTACTATGACCTGGATGACTGAGAATCTACACAGACAGCTATTAATATAGTTGTTGAAACAACTAAAATATAAATGGAATCAAGCATTTGGTTTAAAAGTTACACAAATAAACACACCTCCAACTTTCACTTCTTGGTGGCATGATAAGAGCAAACATGAATGGGCCAAGTGCTATCTATCCCTGTGAGCACATGCTGCTGTCCAGGAGCAAAACATTCAGAAGGGTTTGTACACTAAATGTGTGTTGGCAGGATTTAGACATAGCAGCGATACAGACTAGACAGTGGTTGTGTACTTATCCTTTCATCACAGACTTCAGGCTGCTACATAAGATGATCAATGAGTGAAGCATTCCAAAAGTCAATACTGTAGGTAGCTGAAGGGAAAACAAGCAGAATCAGTAACATTTCATCAATGAGACTACATGATGAATTCTTTCTGTGCTCATCAGTGATTCACTGATTTCACAAAGTCACTTCTTTCTGAGCAGCAGTGTCCTAAAAATGCTTCAGCATAGCAAAAGAAGCTTAGCAGGGTTAAGAGGCTGTACAGCATGTTTACCTCCAGTTTTATATGGCAGCTAGCACGCAAAATAATCTCCAACTGCAGTTTTTGCAACAGACAAGTGCTTTCTAAGTGTTCAGTAGCAAAGTTAAAATAACACTTATATTTGATCATCTGAGAAGGCATGACAAAAATAAAATTGCAATGCTCCTAATTTGTCATGTTTCAGTTTATAAAGATGTGTGGCAACTCAAATGTTCCACCACATGTTGGTAAAATAAGTTGACTTAATCTATAGTCTGGAGTATTGAGTTAAGCCATAAAATCCACAGTTACATAACCGTCTGGTTCCCGATAAAGGTCCTTTTTCTATGTTACTCTTAAAACATTGCTCTGTGACTTACATGTTCCATTTTCATCGGTCCAAAATATTAATATGCAAGCACTGCAGGGTGGAAGTTTCCAACCTGTGGGTCAGCAACCTCAAAGCAATCACCTGATAATTAAAGGCATTAGAAAGTAGAAAATGACACTAAAAAATACCACATGGGCTACAACACACAGCAGCAGAGTCCTGGTCAGCTCCCTTTGTTAATATTTTACTGACAATATGTTCCATAAAATAAGATAATTCACAGGAAATTATTGGAAGAAATAAAATAAAATAAATTATCAGCACCTAGTACATGTATACACATGTGGGTCCTGAGTGTTGGTTGGTTAATGTTGGGTTGCCTGAGTAAGCGGTGATTTGACTTGCGTGTCTTCTGATTTGCTCACAACCACATCACTATGTGGTCACTGGCAGCTCTCAGTTGCTAAGCTACATTTGAATGCAGACTATCCCCTCTTTCATTAAATGTTTCTTTTAGAAAGAGTAAAAGGGGGCTTTTATGTCAGCCACTCGCTTCAACCTTCACTTCCTTTGTGCTGTCTCGATTGGTTTGCTTGATTGTAACGTGACTAACTAGGGACAAGATAAAAGCTGCAATGAACAGCCTGCAAGGACAGATGATCTATTCATAAAAACATGTAGAATACTGGCTCTACATGCCAGAATAGTTGTGGTATACATTGTATAGGATGAAAATTTCTATCCATGAACCCAGATGAGACACACCAATTAGTTAACCTGCAGGAATGTCTTAAAGACATTAAGGCCTGGATGACCTCTAATTTCCTGCTTCTAAATTCAGATAAAACTTGTTCTTGTACTCGGCCCCACAAATCTTAGAAACATGGTGTCAAACCAGATACTTACTCTGGATGGCATTACTTTGGCCTCCAGTAACACTGTGAGAAATCTTGGAGTCATTTTTGAACAGGATATGTCCTTCAATGCACATATTAAACAAATATGTAGGACCGCTTTTTTTTGCATTTGCGCAATATTTCTAAAATTAGAAACATCCTTTCTCAGAGTGATGCTGAAAAACTAATTTGTCAGTCAGAATCAAACAGTATGAAATATGAAAAATTAAATTCCACTTCATTCATATGCTGACCTTTGACCTTTAACATGTGACCTGTTCATGTGTGATTGGAAAGCTGAGTGTTTCAATAAAATAACTTTGTTGACATTTTTTCATGTTTAATTCCTACAAAGCAGAAATCATCAGATCTGTACTCAGCAGTCAATCGATTCTCCTCATTGATTTGCAGTTTGAAGTGTTTCTGTTTCCTTCATATTGATTGTAATTCCTCCAGGTAACGACAGACACAAGTGGCTCTCTCTACTGATGCAGTTTATTGAATCGGTTTGATCAGGATTCATAAACACACCGTGAAAACTAAAAACACAGACAAGACAATGATTAGCTTGGTTAAAATAAAGACAATTGGCGAATAAACTACTTCCAAAACATAAAACGAACAAAATACCTCGTTGGCTGAGTACCACATGAGGAATTAATCTTTCTTCTTGGTTTGCTTCTTCTTTCCTTAAACTTCTGCGTCTATAGCCTTTCTTTCTGCTTTCTGAAATTGCTTCTTCTTGCTGCTTTCTGAAATCGACTTTTCCTTGTTTCCCTTCCGGGATCTCTTCTTCTACTTATCTATACTTCTAACGTCACAGCACCCCCTAGTGGCGCTACACCAAATTAACATAGAAATACACAAATGTAGAAATAGAAATGTGACAGTTACATTGATCACAGCTGTATATCCATCAATCAGCAGCTTTGATAAATGTATAAAAATGAAAATGGGAGCTGTGGGGATTTTCAGATCTCAGCAGCATCTGTAGGTGTTTAATGGACTCTAACCCTCATGCCTTTTATTTTGAAGGATTCACTGACATTTCAGCAGAGAAGGTTGAGCAGCTGTCAGCTGATATAAAGTCACTGAAGCACACATGTTCCTGGACTCTGCTGAGATTAGAGTCTGAGTCGCACGTTCTTAAAGTTTTTTAGATTTTAATGTGAGTTTGAAATGAAAATAATTCACTTCTGCTTCTCTTTTAATTTTGAAATATTTTGTTGTTTCATCACTGCAGGCAGTAAAGTGTTAGTGTTTCACCTGGAGGACAGGTGATGCTCATTACCAGCCTCAGGTGGGGTCAGTCATTGATTCAGTATCTGGTCTGAGTTTAGGTGTAGCTCACCTTTATCACACAAACAGGTGAGCCACACCTGGGATTTCTTTTATTATCCAGCTTCACCGACAGCCAACGAACACGCTGAGGGTCATGTGATGGTGCTCATCAGCTCTGTAAGTCAGCAGAGGTACCTTCACCTGGGTGTTAAAGGTGGTGAAGGAGAAGCTTGAAAGACACACGCTGCTAATGATGTAATGCTGGGTCGTCTTTATGTGAGTCTAAAACTAAAATGTCCTGAAGATGGACTACAAACAGATCACCTGAGCTATTTCATCAGCCTGTGTTTAAATAAACAGGAACAAACAGCCTGCAAAGGTGAAATGTTTGTTGCATCAGTTTCTGCTGCACAGCTGATCCTAGTGATAGGCAAAGTGAGGCTTTGTGAAACACTGAAGCAAGCATTTCTGCCAGAAATGTATGGGGGCTTCGAAACAATCTGAAACCATGTCCACAGTGACACCTGCTGGCCAATTTGATTATTGTCACATCTTACACTGTTCTATGAAACAATGACACAGACAAGTCCAAACAAAGCTATTGATTATACCTGACTATCAGTAAATATGATCAACACATGTTCTGGAGAAATAAGGAGAGTGTTAAAGACAGGAAACTGTGATTACTGTGCACAGAGAGCTTCAACAAACACTATTTTCTCTCTGTTAACATTCGTGAGGCTGTTTTAGTTGCTTAGTAATTCAGTGGAACACACAATAAACCAATTTATAAAATAAAATATGCTGAGAAAAGATGCTGTGTTTATTGTGATAACCACACAAGTGTCTTTTTTTTTTTTTTTTTTTTTTTAAAGCCTGTCATGTCTGGCACTGTTTGCAAGCAGAATTGTGATCTGAATGCATTGTTGTGCCAAACATATTTATTCTTCCAAGATAAGCTCTATAGAGTCTCTATAAGCTTTTCTTGTTAATGTTTTGTGTTTTGTGTTTTTGTTGTTTGTTTGTTTGTTTGTTTGTTTGTTTGTTTTATTTCATTTATTTATTTATTTGTGTACATATACATTTAATTCCAGTGGACAGGCTGGGGGAGAAGAAGAAAAAAAAAAAAAAAAAAAGAGAGAGAGAGAGGGGAGAAAACAGAAAAAGAGGACAGAGCACCACTACACTAACCAAAACAATTCAAATGCTGCAACTGCAAAAAAAACAGAAAAAAGACAACATACCAAAACAGAACAAGCAATACCTGGAAAAATAACTATGTGGAAAAGGCACAACAAAATGAAGCATGGTTGTATAAGAACAACAATTTTGTTATGCTGTGATTGCGTTAGTGTCTGTGTCATGGAATGCACTTACCAACGAGGGCAGAAAGCCGCCGCTCAACCCACAAGGAGCCAGAGGCAGGCAGAGAAGGACCCAGGAAATCCGAGCCATCCGCAGCCCATCAAGAGCCACGAAAACCCGCGGCCGCACATTCCAGCGACAACCGCATACCCACCCCAGCAGAGGGGAGAGGGAGGTCCCAGATGGAGCCCCCCCAGTCGAGGGGCAAGGGCCCCAGGGAATTCGAGGAATCAGGAAACCGGCCCCCCCAGAGGCCAGCCCCCCCGTGCAGGCCGGCGGCAGGGCCCCAGGGCCCTGCCGCCCAAGAACCGCCCGACATACCGCAGAGCCCCCCCCCACGCCGGAGAAGCCCAAGCCGCCCCGGCCCACAGCCCCCAGGAGAGCAGGTCGACACCCACGCCAGAACATCCAGCCCGGCCCAGGAACCCCAAGGCACCCACACCCCGGGGAAGCGGGGGACGCAGGAGCGACCACACAACTGTCTTTGAGCGCTGTCTGGTTTGTTTCTTGCCAGCCTTGGAAAAAATACATAAAAGTCTGGATGTTTTTGGTTGACTTTTAATCTTTTTGGGAGTTTGTGTCATCGGGTTTGTTCTACACATTGTCAAAAAAAGCTAGAAGCTGGTATGGCATTTGGCTTTACTTTCTATTCATTGAAAAATAAATGCTTAAGAAAAACACTAAATCTTTTCCTTCTTTAAAATAAAGGCTAAAATTAAGTTTTCGTGGGCTCATTCTGACCAGTCGCAACAATCAGTCTCATATCTTCACACTGACCAACACCTTTATAAATCCGAGTAAACATGGCATCTTCCACGGCATCTGAACCATGAAGAAGCTTCCTTTATGTTATTTGCGACCTATAGTGATGTGGATGTCACATCTTGTGACATGACCGTGATGTTTTACTCAGTCTGAGGCTTTGAACCTGCAGAGTTTTTCATGCTGTTTGAGATATTTACACCAGAAGCCTCAGTGGGGATCAAGAAGGAAAAAAAAAACTCATTTGTCATTAGAATTGTTAAGAAATAGTTCACCTGGACATGGTTTTTCTCGATATATATATCTATATATCTATATATATATATATATATATATATATATATATATATATATATATATATATATATATATATATTTTATTTATTTTTTTTAAAAATGTATTTATTTACAGTAGGAAACTGCTGTGCAGTTTGTGGATTACACAGGTTGCACCATAATGGACCTCGTGAACACGGACTCATACAGTGGCACTCGCCTGGTGCTGGGGGGACCAGCGTTTTTTAACGGTCCCCGGCGACGCCACGCACCTCCTCCACATAAACCACAGGCACTTCGCAATGGTGGAATATTTTACATGGAATACATCCATTCTATGATCCTACTACTACTGCTAATCATAATAGTAATGATAACACAAACTTCTCCTTTCTCATCATCATGTGTTTTTCAGTAATGATATAAAATTTGGAGCTTCAATTCCAAGGAGTTCTGTGTTCCATTTATTTGTTTTTATTATTGTGCTTTTGTATAACCAATATGAGAACACATTGTTGACAAACCTGACACCCAAAAAGAGACTTATTGGTAGTAAAAAGGGTGAGCTGGCAGGAAGGCTGATGACACTGATGGGACAAATAGAGAGAGAGAGAGACCTTTGATCTTTAATCTGCCCCTTGATATAGCTGTTAGAAAAGATAAGTAAGTAATAAGTTAATCAAAAAGAGTACCCAGTGACATCCTGAACAAGAATATTGGGGAGTTTGTAAAGAAACACGCTGATTTATATTTTTCATGGATTTTTAAATAGCTTCTTATACAGAAGTGGGTGGTATAATGTGGTGACTTTGGAAAGTAATAACTTCAAAATACTGCAGTCAAACAACTTGAAAATGCTCTCAGAGGCACCTGAGAACATGTTTAATGAGGATATGGTGGTGCTTACAGAAAACAATTTGATTTCAATTTTTTACGTATTTTTGAATATCTGCTTAAACATCGGTGTATGAGGGTAATCTTGTGATTTCAGAGTGTCATAATTTCACATTTCTACAGCTGTATGACTTAAAAATGGACTCAGATGTGGTGGAGGACATATTTAATGAGTATATGGTAGAGTTTTCAGAAAACAATTTGATTTCTAATTTCTATGCTTTTTTGAATATCTGCTGATGTAGCAGTGTATGATGAAATACTTGTGATTTCAAAACATCATAATTTAAGATTCCTACAGTTATTTGACTTGAAAATGGTCTCAGGTGTAGTGGAGGACATGCATAGTAAGTATTTGGGGGAGTTTTCAGAAAACAATTTGATTTCTAATTTCTATGCATTTTTGAATATCTGTTGATGCAGCATTGTATGAGAAAATTCTTGTGATTTCAGGGTGTCATAATTTCATATTCCTACAGCTATATGACTTGAAAATGGTCTCAGGTGTAGTGGAGGGCATGTTTAATAAGGATATGGTGGTGTTTGCAGAAAACAATTTGATTTGAATTTTTTTATGTATTTTTGAATATCTACTGATGCAGCAGTGAATGTGTCCATATTTCTACGCTGCAAAATTTTTAAATGTCTACAGCCATTTCACTTGAGATTGACTAAGGATGTACTTGAGGATTGGGTGAACAGGAATTTTAAGTTAATTGTTGATAACAGTTTGATTAGATCTTTTTCACAAAGTTACAACCATGTACCTATGTTATTGAATCTAGGTATCATAATGCATTTGACTTATCTGATAACTATCTAATAGTAGCTAAATGTTGCATTAACCATTTGGAACTTGCCTTTTCACAAATAAAGTATGAGTATGAACATGGTGCTATATGCTTGTAACAACCTGATTATGATATTCTTGGAAATCTGCAAATATGCCTGTATAGTGTTGTTTATGTTGTGTATCACTTTAGTTTGAATAGAATATGCAAACTATTACAAAATTGCACTAAATTATATTATTTAACTGTGTTAAAGTATAGATAGCTAAATTTACAAGGTGCACCTAAAGGCCCCACGGGTTGAACCGCATGTACTGATGTAAATGCGCAAATTTTTTTCAAGAGCGGATGGCGTGATTCCGGTAATATTTTGGCTCCGGCTGCTCGCTCACTTGCCACTCCGCTCGCTGGCTCCCCAATTCTTCAGCAGTCGATGCAGCCATGGAGGAAGAGGAGTCCCCAGCGGCAGTAGTGTGACTCATCCCCGGAGCCATGCGGTATAAGGCCGCGGATTTCCACACCGCGGGTTTCCATGCCAGCCACGGAGGAAGAAGACTTCCCGGAGGAAGCAAACAGACATTTCCCCCGAGCCCATGCCCGGGTTGACTCCGGAGGAATCGTTTTTCCGGTTCCTGATACACAGGGGCCCCTGGCCTCCTAGCGCTTCCGCTTCGCCGCTGCCACGGCCTGCTTCTGAGTGAGGGAGGCCAACCTCCCGGCAGCACCGGAGAGAATCTCCTCAGGAGCCGAGCGGTATAACGCCACGGATTCCATTATCACTTCACGCACAATCCACCGCTTCCGTGAGTAAAACTGGTATTCATGTTTCTGTACCAGAGAACAAGGATTTTTTTTTAGCACGACTGTCATGCAGCCGGATCTCTCTTGGTTAAACGATGATGTGGAGGTCCTCGATTCTCCTCTTGTGGTAGAAGCTTATGAGGCAGGAACTAATGCCTAAAGGTCCAGCAGAACTATGAAGCCAGGCCCGGATTAAGGTGGGTCTGGGCCCCGGGGCAAGGAGATTGCAAGGGCCCCCCCCTCCCGCTCCGAGCCCATACCAACCCAACCCCCCCCCGACACACACTCCCCTACAAAAGTCTCTTTCTGCTCTTCCTTCGTGCAAAATCATCTACCAACTCATCAAAGTTCAGCTGTTGCACAAACTGTGATTCAATTGCAAGAAGTGAGAGGGAGTTCAGACGATTTTGGGTCATTTTCATCCTGAGCTCATTTTTTATTCGAGCCATTCTGGAGAATGACCGTTCCCCTTCACAGTTCGTAATTGGCAGAGTCAAGAACAGTCAAAGTGCGATGTAAAGACTTGGAAAAGTGGACTGCAAATCCAAATTTACCACGGTCTTTAGCATTGTATTTGGGCATCTTTGTTCTTTTGGAATGAATGATTTGAATTGAACAAGTTCATCTGCCAGGCTCATGGTTAGATCAGTGGGATATGCTGCAGCAAGTGCTGCGCCCCTTGAAGTGAGCTCACTGATTGACATATTATCAGGCATGAAAAGAACATGAAAAAGATTGGTCAAGTGTGTGTATGCAGTTAACCGATGGTCAAGACAGGACACAAGCTTGTCAATTAGAACATTGAACGTTTCAATTCGAAACTTTTCTTTTCCACCTAATTTAACATCTGGCTCTGCACTTTCATCAGCCATATGTTTGCGCTTCTTTGTGCGCTGGAGATCATGTCTGTAGTCTTGGGAGACTGAATCAGTAACACTTAAGGCTGATCTTTCAAAATGGGCAAAATTGTCTCTCTGTGCTGCCACAAAATCACAAAGAGAACTGAGAAGCTGTGTTGCCGTATTTATGTTGATGTTAGGCTTCTGTAACTGCAGGCTTGTGGCTTGGAACCGCTGCAGTATTGTATCCCAAAAGTATGCCATGACAGCTATCTCTAGGGTGTCCAGCTTGCCACAAAGTGCAGAGGCCTCACTTCTAGTGTCACGTTTCTCCTGTGGATCTTTGGAAATATTGTTCAGTGAATCTCTCAGTTGTGCATAATATTTCCACAGAGCATTTGTTGATTCAGCTCTTGCACTCCAGCGAGTGCCTGACAAGGACTTCAGTGTGAGTTTCACATTTGTATTTCTGAAAACCTTTCCCCACCTGTGTGTTGAAGAGGCACAAAATGTGTACAAAGATTGCAGGAAGTCAAAGAAACGCCCAGCTTCTGGGCTACTGTCAACAGCATTGACACCAACTAAATTCAATGAATGCGCAGCACAGGGGACATAACAAATCAATGGGTTTATGCGTTTCAGATGAGCTTGAACTCCATTGTACTTTCCTGACATATTACTTGCATTGTCGTAAGACTGGCCACGACAGTTACTTATGTCTAGGCCCAGGTTCTCCACCATTGCAACAACACACTCAGCCAAATTGCTCCCGCTATGATTCTCAATAGGCTCGAAACCCAGAAACCGCTCAACAACGTCTCCCCCAGCTTCAACAAATCTGAAAATAAAAGTGAGTTGGTCCACATGTGCAAGATCGGGAGTGGAGTCAACGATAACAGAAAAGTATTTGGCCTCTTTTATCTCACTGATAATCGCTTCCTTTGTTCTTTCTCCCATTAAGTGGATAAATTCCCCACAGATTGTGGATGAGAGATAGGACACAGAGCCATTGCCCTTGCCTCCAAACCTTTGGAGATGGTCAGCTAGAAAAGGGTCAAATTTGGCCAACAGTTCGATAATGCCTAAGAAATTACCATTGTGAGGTGATCCAAACTGCTCGTCATCTCCCCTGAACGCAAGGCCCCTCTCTCCCAAAAACTGAATTACAGCAACAACTCTTCTCAAAACGTCCCGCCAGTATTGCCTTTCTGCATCAATTTGTTTCATAAGATCAGAATCAATTCTTCCTGTGTCTTTGGAACGACTGTGTAATGCTAACATGCAAGCCCTATGCTCCTCATTCCTCTCATGCTCACCGATACGCTCAGAATGTTTCCAATCAGAAAACCCATTGACAAATGCATTGCACTTACTTGAGAACAGTTTGCAAGCAAAACAATAAATGCAACCAGAGGAAGGTGAGTAAAGGAGCCACTGCCTTTCCACAGACTGACCATTAGGTAGACAGCATTTGACTAAGGAATTTGTGAAACTCCTAGTGCCACCCCCCATGGTCATATCTCTAATTGAGGCAGGGTACTTTTCACTCCGATTTTGAAAAGCAACTGCTCCTCTACTAACCAGAATCGACTTAGCCTGTTCAGTAATGGCATTTGGCCACAAAGCAGGGTCATTAACGGTTTCACACCAGGAGTTTGAGGTCCTAGCTGCTAATGGGATACTGGTCTCAGTGTACTCCTCCTGGTCTGACAGTGAGTCTGCTGTTGTAAGAGTACACGAGTCTGGAATGGCTGTGGTATTTGAGCATGAAGCAGAAGATCCATGACTGGAGATGGTGTCCCCAGCTTCTGGGTGGAAACTGAGCTCTGTGTGTGGCCCTGAAGCCTGAGCCTGAGAGGCCAGGTCTACACCGGATTGGATCTGTGTGGGCTCCGGCATGATCAAATCAGTGGTGCTCTCTACACTGCTGCAACTCGGACCACTGATGACATTATCAACATTGGTATCAACATTGGAATCCTTTGGCTTATCAAAAAAGCCAGAAATCGAAGGCACATTTTTTAAGAAGTCAGCCTGTTTTGCCTCTCTGTTTTTTTTGGCTCTTCGCTTTGAAGCGCCACTTTTTTGTTTGCAATCCATAGGCCTACTATTAATGACAGTTGCAAAAAAAAAACAAAAAAAAAAAACAAGACAAACAAAAAACCAAGTCACCACTGGCTCTGTGAAAAGTCACTTGATGACAACACGATATATGATTAAGGGCAGAAGCTAGATAAAGGTAATATCTCAACCGTGTAAGACTTCCTAAGACAGAACAGAATATGATGAAATGATTAAAATGGGAAAAAGTTGCTTATCAGCTTTTAGTTATTAAAGATGGCCAAAAGTTGCAGTGTGAAGCTTAAAGGCAGAAAGTAGCTGTTGTTTACATATCAAAACTAATAGGCAATGTCGCTAAATTCACTAAATGAAGTTGCCAGAGAATGGCCAAATACAATACAACACTCCTTAAAGTTCGGAAGGTGTTATATTTAAACACGAAATACACTAGCCTTTTAAGGTAGGCTTTTAACCTTTAAAGGTGTAATGTGATATGCGTATAATGTGATATAGTATAATGTGATATAGTACACAATAATAAAATATAAATGTATACAAGCCTTTAAAAAGGCTGTTGAATATTAAACTACATATGATGATATAGTATGATATAATATAATACAATATAATATAAATGTATACAAGCCTTTAAAAAGGCTGTTGAATATTAAACTATACGTATAATGATATAGTATAGCTTAATATAATATGATACAAATGAATGCAAGCCTTTAAAAAGGCTGTTGATTATTACAACTAAACAAGTGATGTTGCACAGGTTGAATGCAAAGCAATTTGTCAAGCAGTAAGCCAAGGTCAAGTTCTGAGTGAACAGAAGTGATGCAGGGGGTTATATATATAGAGACAGAGCCAAAGTCTCCGCCCCTTCTTTCAGTCCACTACTTGTGGCCAATTCAGTGACTTTTGATGGTCCCTGGCGACTAAAAATGTCGTGTAGCGCCTTTGGCAACTTTTTGGTCAGCTGATGACTCAACTCATCTTTTCAGTGGCATTGTCCGTTGATTCTCGCTATCCCGACATGCCGCTATTCCGACAACTAATGTAATAAATATTTGCCTTTACTGACGGTTAGGGTTAGGAATAGTTTTAGGGTAAGGCATATGCCTTTATTGACGGTTAAGGTTAGGAATAGTTTTGGGTTAGGCACATTTAATTAAACAGTGTGTCAGTAATAAACAAAACCAAAACATACCGCTATGCCGACAATAGAAATCAATGGCAATAGCGACATGCACCCGGCATAGTCATTGTTTTTCAGCATAAATGTAACTCTGTGCTGCTATCAGAAGTGTTTCTCATGGTGAAATAGTGCTGCAGATCAGCTTTAATCTTTAAAAATTGCTAGCATTGCCCTTTTGCATTATGAACGCAGCCATGCATGCACGTTTTCTAGAGATGAGCGTTGTGTATGATGCTTTGCCGTCATATGTCACGTCATGACGTCATCTGGCGATTTTTCAGCGAGCCAATAGTGACTTTCTGTGATTTCCACAGGAAAATCCATATTGGACATCCAAATTTGTTCATATGGACATATGCAAGCGAAATCTGCAAAGTTGAGAGGTACAAAACCTTGTGTTCTTAAGGTGAATATCTACTGGTGTATTACTCTCCCCGAAGAGAACTAATAGGTTATAATGACAAGTGAATCACCATGTCATTTTGTGTGCAAACAATATTGTGCAGGAGCGAAATCACTTCCCACAGAATATAGATACAAGTTCTGCTAGCTCTCTACTGGGGCCAGCGTTAGGCCCAGGATATGCGGTGGTCACAAAGCGACAGTGTTGCTAGGTCTAGTAACTTGTGCGCATCTCTAGCGATAAAAGAAACCATCTATTGACTTTGGCGATTTTATGGCGAATCTGGCTACTTGTCTTTTAAGTGACAAAAGCATTATTTTTCAACACAACTGTAGCCCTGCGCCACTGTCAGAAGCCATTCTAATGGAGAAATAGGGCAGCAGATTAGCTCTGATCTGTAAAAAGCTGCTAGCACTGCCTTGGTTAGCAATACCTATTCCGACATCCCGCTATGTCGACATGTCGCTATTCCGACACTTCTTCACTGATGGTTAAGGTTAGGAATAGTTTTGGGTTAGGCACATCGCTATGCCGACAATAGACATCAATTGTCGGCATAGCAGCATGTCGCAATAGCGACATGAATCCCACTGCCTTCTTGTAGGATAGTCGTAGCCGTGCACCCGTTATAACGCTGTGACATTATACATAATGTCATGACTTTATCTGGCGACTTCTAGCGACTTTTGAGAGAGTCAATAACAACTTTCTGTGATTTTCTTAACAATACTGAGTCCACTGGAAAATCGACATTGGAAATCCAAATTTGTTCACTGAAAAAATACAGTTGCTCTTTCAATGACATAAGTCTTTAAGTACAATATAATTTATTCCAATACAGTTATAATATTATGTAAATGTCTATGAGCTTTTAAACAAATTGTTGGTGGCTAAATCTGATATGTGAGATATTAATAAAATAATATTGATAGAAGTTTCGATAAATGGATTTAAGAATATTAGATTCAATTTTCACTTAACTGTGGGACATATGGAAGCGTAATCTACAAAGTGAAGTGGTACAAAACCTGGTGTTCCGAAGGTGAATGTCTACTTGTCTATTACTCTCCCCGAAGACAACTAATAGGTATCATGACAAGTGAATCACCATCGAAATCACTTCCCACAGAAAATAGATACAAGTTCTACTAGCTCTCTACTGGGGCCAGCGTTAGGCCCAGGATACGTTGTGGTCACGAAGCAGGTGTTGTCAATTGAGAAACTTTGCCGTTAGATTTAGTGACTTGTGGGTGTTACACCTCTCCATTACGAAACCCCGCTACTCCGAAACCCGAAACCGGGGGTGCATATCCCTACCCCCTTACCCTAACCCTAACCCCGTTCGGAGTGGCGGGGTTTTGGAAAGGAAAAACGTCCGCACTTGTGGGCGTCCCTAGCGACAAAAAAACATTTAGCAACTTTCGCAACCTTTTGGTGAATCTGGCTGCTCGTCTTTAAAGTGACAAAAATCATTGTTCTCAACATAACTGTAGCTTTGCGCCGCTGTCAGAAGCATTTCTAACGGTGAATCAGTGCTGCAGATTAGCTCTGATCTGTAAAAATCCGCTAGCACTGTCTTCTTCTACTACAGACATAACCGTCCCCACACGTTTTCTAGAGATTGGCATTGCGTGCATGGTGCTGTGACATCATACGTAATGTCATGATGTCATCTGGTGACTTTAAGTGACTTTTCAGAGAGCCAATTGCGACTTTCTGTGATTTTTAGCAGGACTGAGTCCACTGGAAAATCCATATTGGTTTTTCTCTTACAATGGCTGCCGTTCCTCATGGCCCAGGGATCCTCTGGTTGTCGTCCCCCATGCCCCAGGGGCCCTCTGGTTGCCATACATCATGGCTCAGGGGCCCTCTGGTTGCCATATTCTGTGGCCCAGGGGCCCTCTGGTTTTCGTACTGCATGGCCCAGGGACCATCTGGTTGCCATATCCTGTAGCCCAGGGGCCCTTTGATTGCTGTCCCCCTAGGCGCTCTAGTCGCCGTACCGCATAGCCCAGGGGCCCTTTGATTGCCGTTTCCTGTGGCCCAGGGGCCCTATGGTTGCCATATCCCGTGGCTCAGGGGCCCTTTGATAGCCGTCCCCCGTGGCCCAGGGGCCCTCTGATTGCCGTCCCCCGTGGCCCAGGGGCCCTCTGGTTGCCATATCCCGTGGTTCAGGGGCCCTTTGCCATCCCCCGTGGCCCAGGGGCCCTCTGATTGCCGTCCTCCGTGGCCTAGGGGCCCTCTGGTTGCTGTACGACATGGCCCAGGGGCCCTCTGGTTCCTATGTCCTGTGGCCGAGGGCCCTCTGACTGCTGTCACTCCCCCCAGCCCATTTCAGTTAACCCTTATAGACTAAAGAAGTACAACTAAAGAAGATCCTAGAATAGAGGGCTCTATCGCAATCAGCATCGACATCGGTATCTGGATTGTTGTTGGGCCCCCCCTGGGCCCCCTGGATCCATGGGCCCCGGGGCGCCAGCCCCACTCGCCCGGTCGGTAATACGGCCCTGTATGAAGCCCATATGTAAAGACAATTATTCAAGTAATGCTTTCAAGCCAGAGTGTCGTTATGATTTAACATTTAAAGTACCCGCACCCAAGTGTGTAAGAAACTCTGTAAATCCTATTTTAAAGACTATGACCAGTGACACCGATATTGATTCCCTGGGAGCCAGTTCATATCGCCAGGCTATGCCCTGCTGCTCTCTCCCTCCCTGAGGAGGCGAGGCAGGCAATCATTCACATGGTAGATTCTTTGTGTTTGAAGCTACTGTCTGACCCATGTAGGGAAGAACAGAAAGCTATCCCGGCCAAGCTTAAAGGTCTAGTAGTTGATTTTGCTTGGCTGTTTCCTTATCACCACATTACACCTTCTGCCTCCCATGGTTCCCAATAAATCAGCCTCGGAAAAGACTGTGGTAATATAGACAATGGACACATTTAACCCTGAGCCTGCCCCTGCACCTGTTCCCATTCCTCGGGTGGGAGCAGTCAGCTCCAAGCCTCTGCTGCCACAGCCCACGCTGGCTGCAGCAGCCTCCAAGCAACCTCAGTCTCTGTTTCAGTCAGCTGCAGCTTTCCGTCAGCCTCAGTCAGAGCCCTGGTCAGAGCCCCAGTCAGCATTATCATCAGCTTCCTCACCCATGTCTCCATCCATGCCATCTCCACCACCTGCACCCACCCAATCCTCAAAGCAGCTCCAGCTGCCCAGGGAGACAGCTGTGTGCCCTGCACTGCAGCCCCAGCCTGCGCATTTGGGGGTCTCGCTTTGAAGGTCCCGCTCAGCCAGGGGGTCCCGCTCAGTCCGAGCCGCCAAGGATCAAGAATCCAACTTCCACCAGGTCTCCTCTGGGTCCTCATTGACGCCGCTGATGGGAGTGCGGTCGGCCTCCTGTCTTGTCTCCTCCTCGACGCCGCCGATGGGAACGCGGTCGGCCTCCTGTCTCGTCTCCTCATCGCCGCCGGCGCTGGGAGTGCGGTCGGCCCCCTGTCTCGTCTCGCCGCAGCTGCTGGGAGCACAGTCGGCCCCCGGTCTCGTCACGTCGCCCTATGTTAGTCTTGTCTGTTCTCCTCTGGATGGTTGTTCTGAACTTAATTTCATTGTATGACTTGATGTATAATAACAATAAATTCTTCCCTTCAATAAATAGAAAATAAATAGAGGTAATTTCAGCTGGTGCAGCTACTTTTAAAGCTTGAAAATTAAAAAAAAAAAAAAATGGAGGATTGAGGATTTTCAGCACTCACAGTCAGCTGTCGCAGTGTGTGGAGAATTCGTTGATCCATTTTTGCTCCAAAAGAAAATGCTTCTCCTGTTTGTGAATGGATAACCAACATTGTTCTTCACTGTCTACAGTAAAAATAGTAATGAGTTATGCGTGCGTGTGTCCGCTTGAAATAAATAGAAGCAATGGTATCAAAAACATTCATTCAGCAATTACAAGGCCCAGCGCAAAATGACAGGTTCATATATATAAATACATGGAATCATGGCTGCTCGGCTGGCTGGAAACAGCAGGGGTTAAACGCACAAAAGCCTCACTTAGCCACGGTCACGTGACGTGGGTGTTTTGAACCAGATTTCGGAGCAGTGTTTCGAAACATCTGCGCTTTGGAAGCTCGACACTGTCGAAACGTCTGTATCAAGCGTTCCATCCCTAGGTGATCCAGAGTCACTGCTCTTTTATTTCATTCCTAAGTTATGCGTGTGGTAAACCGATCTACAGAGAACCTCAGACTCACTCTCATTATATTAATAAAGTTCAGAAACTTTTAGATTTATTGTACAGTTACAAACTTGTCAGTATGACATTCATCCTGATACCTGATGACAGTCAGGGTGCCGTTGTCTAGCCTGTAGAAGTCTGTGTCCCTCCATGGATATGCCTCCCCACACCACACCATATGCCTCTCTACACCATTGCTGACCTACCACCAAACCTGCTGCACCTGCACCAGTCATGTTGAACGATGTTACGGGCAGCATAATGTCACTTTTATCCACGTTCTCATTTTTTCAGTCACTACCCAAAGCTCATGACCATAGGTGAAGGTAGAGACATAAATCGACAGCTTCACTTTCACACTCAGCTCCCTCTTCATCACAACAGACTAGTGCAGCGTCCACATCACTGCAGACACAGCCCCAACTCATCTGTCAATTTCCCACTCCCTTTTCCCATCACTCGTGAACAAGACTCCTCCACCTGGGGCAGCAACTCGTCCCTGAGCCGGAGTGGGCACTCCACCCTTTTCCATTTGAGGACCATGGCCTCAGATTTAGAGGTGCTAATTCTCATGTCATCTGCTTCACACTCGGCTGTGAACCATACCAGTGCGAGCTGGAGGCCACCACCTGATGAAACCAACAGGAATGCATCATCTGTGAAAAGCAGAGATGAGATTCTGAGGCCACCAAGGTGGAAGCCTTCCACCACTTGGCTACGCCTAGAAATTCTGTCCATAAAAATTATCAACAGAATCGGTGATAAAGGCCAACCCTGGCGAAGTCCAACATCCACCAGAAAAAACTCCAGCATACAGGCAACAAGCCGCGGGGATACAAGAATTCCCACCGATCTCGCCACCTCTCACCAAGGGCAACTCTAGACTGGAACAGAATCCAGCCCCTCTCCAAGACACTGGTTCCAGAGCCCAAGCCATGCGTTGAGGTGAGCCCAACTACACTACTCACAAAAAGTTAGAGATATTTGGCTTTTGGGTGAAATTTCAGGACGAGCCTAAAATGCATTCAACCCTTTACAGGTGAATTTAATGTGACCTTCTCTAAGCTTTTGAATGCACATGTCCAACTGTTAAATGTTTCAGAACTTTTTGCACAAGTTGCTGTTCTCTAACGAGGAGCTTAACAGCAAAATTCACAACAGGTGTTTGATCCTCGAATCGACCAATAAATGTCCTGGTTCATGATGAGGACGACTGTTTAAACACCAGCTCTAACTGAACCAGGACATTTATTGGTCGATTCGAGGATCAAACACCTGTTGTGAATTTTGCCATTAAGCTCCTCGTTAGAGAACAGCAACTTGTGCAAAAAGTTCTGAAACATTTAACAGTTGGACATGTGCATGAATTTAATGACGACTTTACTGTAGCAAAATTAATATGAATGAATAGAAAAATCAAATACTTTTAATTTAACAATATTTTTTTCTTGTGTGTTGACTGCAGCTTTGCTTCTAAAAAATTGCAACTGCACAAGGAAGAGATGATCAAACAATCTATAACACTGGGTCTATTAAGTTATCAAAGTGTTACAATCTTTAGCTTATGTATTTTTTTTTTTTTTTTTTACATGGAAACAATTAAATAATTAGCACCTTCTTGGAACCAGTAATTAGTGCTGCTGTAATTTGATTTTTATAAATTACTGTCAGAGCTGATTGTCATGCCTTATGATACGAGAATTTGTGTATTTTATTATATATATACTATATAACATACAAGTCATTTTGTGACACAAAGTAATGAGAAACAAAATAATTATATTATTAATATTAGTACTCCTGGTTACACTTGGATACACTTACTTTACTTAAATCCTACTGTGGAAATATTAACAAATAAAAACGTGTCTAAACCAATTGTTATTAGACGAGGATCTCAAGGATGTCCCTTATCCCCTCTGTTATTTACTTTAGCTCTGGAGCCTCTTGCTATAGCTATAAAATCCCATCAATCTATAGCAGGCATTACAATTAAACAAGTAGAACACAAACTTTCGTTATATGCAGATGAAATAATCCTGTTTATTTCAAACTTAAAAAATTCCATTCTGACATTACCTAAGCTTTTGGAGGAATTTGGCCATATTTCAGGGTACAAAATTAATAAATCTAAATCTTCATTGTTGTTATTAGATGAAAAAGAAACTGCTCCAGGAATAAGCTCAGACTTCAGTGTTGTTAAAGAATTCACTTATTTGGGAATTAAAATACTTGCAAATTTGGATATGATTATTAAGAAGAACTACGAACATTTAACAAAAGAAATCACTGAAAGTGTCAGTAGATGGATGCCCCTCCTCTTATCATTGATTGGTAGGATCAACAGTTATAAAATGAATATTCTTCCAAAAATACTGCATATTTTTCAAAATGTCCCCCTGCCGCCTCCTGCAAACTGGTTCAATAAAATTAGGAAGTTAATTGCTGGTTTCATATGGCAAAATAAGCGAGCCAGGGTTAGAATGTCGGTACTACACTTACTTCATGATGAAGGAGGATTAGGGTGTCCAAATTTAGTGTGGTATTATTGGCAGCCCAATTAAGGACTATTAGATATTACTTTAACACTAAGGACTCCCCCCAATGGACAGAAATTGATTCAGATTTGGTAATTCCACCCTTACTTTTAACCTCCTGAGACCCGAGCTCCTGTTTGTGATGCATTTTCAATTTCTCCTAGATATTTGTAATTACATGCGCCTGATATGTATATATACTAAGCTTCCTCTTTGAAAAGGAAGTTGTATTTTGTTACATGGTTGTTACATACTTCTGTGAGGGGGGAAAAAAAAGATGTCCTCAGATGTGGACACTGGGATTATTTTATAGAATAACACAGCAAAAACAGCATGACTTAACAAAGTATAAACTACTATTGAGCACAATGAAGTATAAGGTACAGCAAAGCCAAAATGTAATGTCCCCATATGTGGACACAGGGTCTCAGGAGGTTATACATCTTCTCTGACACAACCCCCAGACTGCTGGAGAAAACTGATAATCCTATTGTTAAAAATATTATCAAAATTTGGTATGTTGTAAAGAAATTCATAAAAGAACCAATTACATTATCACAGTTCACTCCAATATGGGGAAATCAAGACTTTACCGCAGGGAGGGCAGATTTTATACTTAGACAATGGGCAATGAATGGGACAGGCAAAATTCAAGATTTATATCATTTGGGTTCAGCTTACATGATGTCTTTTGAGGAACTTAAGCAGAAATTTAAAATACACAGGAACTATTTCTTTAAATATCTTCAGCTTAGAAGTTACATTAAAACAAAAAATAAAGATTTATCATTGCCTCCAAAATTGCAGCTAGAAAAAATGGTTTGCAAAGACAGCTCAAGTAAAGGAGCAATTTCACAATTTTATAATTTTATACTCTCAAATTCCCCAGAAGACTCTTACACAAATTGGAAGCCTGGAAAAGAGACCTAGGGGTAAATCTATCAATAGAAGAATGGCATTTTGTTTGCTTAAGCGTGCATAAGCAAACAATTAATTCACACTTAAGGTTACTTCAGTACAAATGGATAATGCGAATTTATATCACACCAGTTAACCTAAATCGATATGATCCTAATATACCAGACACATGCACAACATGTTTAGATGGAATAGGGACACTATTTCATTGTTTCTGGGAATGTAGGGAGATAAAAAAAAAATTTGGATAGCAATAAAACAAACTATAGAACATCTGATCTCAAAGGACATTACATTTGATCCGGGTTTTTTAATACTAGGTCTGTATCCTAAAAATATTATGTTTACCAAATGTGAACAACTAATGATTGATATGTGTCTTCTGCAAGCTAAGAGACTGATTGTTTTTCTCTGGAAAGAAACAAGAAGACCAGGTATCAATCAATGGATAACACAAATGTTGAACACCCTACCCTTGGAATGCATAACATATCTCCAAAAAGGAAAAAGTGAGCTGTTTGAATCTGTATGGAAACCCTGGTGGGCATTTGTGAAAGAGGTGGATTTATTTCAGGAAAAAGAGGTCAACTATGGACAAATATGACCAGATCAGGTTGTTAAAAGGCATTAGTCTTTGCATTGATGTGATGTCTCCTGTATATAGTGGCTTGCAAAAGTATTCATACCCCTTGAACTTTTCCATATTTTGTTACATTACAACCACAAACATAAATATATTTCACTGGAATTTAATGTGAAAGACCAACACAAAGTGGTATACAATTGTGAAGTGGAAAGAAAATTATACATGATCCAAAACATTTTTTACAAATAAAAAACTGAAAAGTGCGGTGTGCAAAAGTATTGAGCCCCCCTGAGTCAATACTTTGTGGAACCACCTTTTGCTGCAGTTACAGCTGCAAGTCTTTTAGGGTATGTCTCCAGCAGCTTTGCACATCTAGTGACTGAAATTTTTGCCCATTCTTCTTTGCAAAACAGCTCAAGCTCAGTCAGATTAGATGGAGAGCATTTGTGAACAGCAGTTTTCAGATCTTGTCACAAATTCTGGATTGGGTTTAGGTCTGGACTTTGACTGGGCTGTTCTAACACATGAATATGTTTGGTTTGAAACCATTCCATTGTAGCCCTGGCTTTATGTTTAGGGTCGTTGTCCTGCTGGAAGGTGAACCTCCGCCCCAGTCTCAAGTCTTTTGCAGACTCCAACAGGTTTTCCTCCAAGATTGCCCTGTATTTGGCTCCATCCATCTTCCCATCAACTCTGACCAACTTCTCTGTCCCTGCTGAAGAGAAGCAGCCCCAGAGCATGATGCTGCCACCACCATATTTGACAGTGGGGATGGTGTGTTCAGAGTGATGTGCAGTGTTAATTCTTAGCCACACATAGTGTTTTGCATTTTGGCCAAAAAGTTCAATTTTGGTTTCATCTGACCAAAGCACCTTGTTCCACATGTTTGCTGTGTCCCCAACATGGCTTCTGGCAAACTGCAAATGGGACTTCTTATGGTTTTCTTTTAACAATAGCTTTCTTCTTGCCACTCTTCCATAAAGACCACATGTGCAGTGCATGAGTAATAGTTGTCTTGTGGACAGATTCCCCCGCCCGAGCTGTGGATCTCTGCATTTCATCCAGAGTCACCATGGGCCTCTTGGCTGCATCTCTGATCAGTGCTCTCCTTGTTCGGCCTGTAAGTTTAGGTGGACGGCCTTGTCTTGGTAGGTTTACAGTTGTGCCGTACTCTTTCCATTTCTGGATAATGGATTGAACAGTGCTCCGTGCTATGTTCAAAGCTTGGCAAACCTTTTCATAGCCTAAGCCTGCTTTAAACTTGTCCACAACCTTATTGCTGACCTGTCTGGTGTGTTCTTTGGACTTCATGATGCTGTTTACTCCCCAATGTTCTCTTAACCAACCTCTGAGGCCGTCACGGAGCAGCTGTATTTGTACTGAGATTAGATCACACACAGGTGGACTCTTTTTAGTCATTAGCAGTCATCAGGCAACTTCTGAATGCAACTGGTTGCACTCAGAGAAAAGGGGGCTGAATACTTTCGCACACCGCACTTTTCAGTTTTTTATTTGTAAAAAATGTTTTGGATCATGTATAATTTTCTTTCCATTTCACAATTGTATACCACTTTGTGTTGGTCTTTCACATTAAATTCCAGTGAAATATATTTATGTTTGTGGTTGTAATGTGACAAAATATGGAAAAGTTCAAGGGGTATGAATACTTTTGCAAGCCACTGTATTTAAAATGTATGTATCCAGTTATGTATCTAGAGGGCGCTTTTTGTTTTTGTTTTTGTTTTTGTTGTTGATTATTTTGGTTTTAGGTTGAATGGTGTAATTTCAATTTTTAGTGGAAAACTTAGTACTCCTAATTAATATCAATAATACTATCATTATTTATGAAAAGTAAAACAACTATCAATTCACTAAGTATTAACCATGGTTATATACCACAGTGATCCTCACTATTTTTTTCAAAAGAGCCATATTGACAGAACAAAGTCAAGGGGAGAGCCACAATATCACCAAGTCACTCAGATAATGGAAAAAATAAACAAACCACCTATGAACAAAAAAAAAAAACACAGCTAACACATTATCTGTTTAAACCAAATTTACCTTAGTACTGAGATAAGTGGAAGCTGTGGTGCATGTCCTTGACTTTCTTCATGTTGTATTTGTAATTTGTTGTTGCAACTACAGTGAGGCATTTAAGATGGGCATGGGTCAGCTGGTTTCTCTGTTTTCGCTTGATAGTGTTCATGGTTGAAAATGTTGACTCACAGGTGTATGTGCTCATAAAGAAAGGCATCACTTTCTGAACGAGTGGTTTCAAGGTGGGAAAGTCTGCTTCAGAAACTAAACTCCAGAAGCGACCGACACCATCTCGAAGTTCCATTTGGAGGATTTCATTTGTTTTCAGCTCAAGTATTTCACTTTCAAGCCTGGCACGACTGTCAGGGCAGAGTTGTTTGATGGTGGGTGTAAGTGAGGATACCTCCACTCGGAAGGGGTTTTCAATAAAATTAAAAATGTCCTTATGTTCATTCACATCACAAAATCTGGAATCAAACTCGTCCTTCAGCTCCTCCAAAACTTCAGCTAATTCCCTGTGCCTGAAGTTCTGCTCAAGAGCTGGATCACTTGTGGTTGTTGCTCTGAGTTTTGGGAAGTGGATGAGTTCTCTGTCAGGTATCCACAGGGTTGTTATTTTGTTTTGGAATGCTTTGATTGCCTTCAGCATGTTGATTGGAAGCTTGTCTCTCCCTTGGAGTTGCAAATTGAGTGTGTTCAGGTGACAGGTAACGTCTGTAAGGATGGCAAGCTGTATGATCCATTGTGGTTCTTTTAACTCTGGCTGATATTTTCCTTCACTGTCCAAAAAAGTGCAAATTTCAGGAAGGAGGCTCAGAAACTGCTCCAGCACCTTTCCACGGGACAGCCATCTTATTTCACTGTGCATCACTAGATCGCTGTATTCTGTGTCATAGTCTTCAATTAACTGTCTGAACTGTCTGTGGTTTAGTGATCTGGAAACTATATAATTTACCACCTGCACAACAGTTTGCATCACATTCTGAAATTTATTGTTTCTGAGCTTTGATACAAGGGACTCTTGATGAATGATGCAATGGAAACTGATGAAATTAGGTATTTCATCTCTTTTTTTTTTAATGAGGCCAACAAGACCCTTCTCCTTGTATCGCATGCTTGGGGCACCATCAGTACACACGCTTGCAAGTTTGGACCAAATGAGATGATTTCTTCCAGAAATACCAAAAGTGCATTCAGAATATCCTCACCTGTTGTTTGGCCATAAAGTGGTAGTAAGCACAGTAATTCTTCTCAAAATGAGTCTTCTTTTGGGAACCTCACCCAAACACACAGCTGAGCAACATCAGTGACATCTGTGTTTTCATCCACTGCTATGCTGAAACATGGAGCTCCACGCAGATCAGTCAATAGCTGGTCTCTGATATCCTTTCCAGTGTCTTCCATCTGCCTCATTATTGTTGAATCAGACAACTGTAATCCCGTTATTTGTTTGAGACTTGCATCCTTGTTGTCAAAGTCTGAACAATATCTCTGCTGAAGCCAAAAAGCAATCTTTTACTATTTCTGAGTCTGAGAAAGTTTTTTTTTGTTTTTTTTTTTTGCCCGCGCCAAAATCCATGTGATCTCAAAAGATGCCTCTGTTAAACATTCTGCTGTAGAGGCTGTTCTGCTATTGAGACTTTGCTGCTCTGAAAGTGAAGCAATGAGCTGTTCAATTTTTGTCTTTCTGAGCTCACTGCTAGGTGGATCATTTTTATTTAATTTTAGATGTGAAGTTTTGAAATGGTGCTCCAAGTTGCTTCGTTTGAAGCCTGAGCGGGTCCAATTCCATATTAAGCAAAGAGGATTTGTCCTGTGAAGAACAAATAAGAATTCTTCCATTTCTCTTGGATGCATCGTACCTTTTGTTTTTTACTCGAAACACCCATCACTGATGTGCTTGTCCCCTCTCCAACATCGTCATGTGGATTTTTGTTTTGTTCTTCAAATTCCTGATCCTCACTATTTTTCACATCTGTTTTTTGTCTGTGTTTGATTATAAATGGCTCCATTTTGCACGCTGAATATATTGCTCTAGCTAGCTAATAGAATTGCTACTGCCGTGTAGCGCGCTCTGCTGTCTCGGTGTGGCTGCAGAGTGCGCCAAGAAATCATTCTAATTTATAAATTTGTATTATCTAGTTGGAAATATACTTTTGGACGTTTTCAGCTTTTGTCTCTTTTTCCAACAAGGCTGTGAGCTTCTGTCTTGTGAGCCTTTGTCATGGAGTTTTTTGTGAACCCTGAACTTTAGTGGACTGAGGGAGATAAACAAAGGCTATAACTTGATTTTGGTGACACCACAAGCATTATTTTCATTGAAAAGCATACTCAGTTTTCAGTCTAATTCACTGTAACAAAAAGTCTGTCACACCATCATCCTCTTCTGTGCAGTGGCTTCCCAGCTAGCATTGAACATTCAGACAACATCCCATGAACGCTGCCATAAACGTTCAGTGAATGTTCACATGCATTAATGACATTAAAGACTACCAAGGCAGATGGAATAAGAAAACATATAAACATATAAACTTTTATTTTGCTATACATGGATGTACATAAGAGATATCAGCAAAACCTTCATGAGAAAAATGTAAAAAAAAAAAAAAAAAGTAAAAATTTGAATGCAACAGTCACCTTCTCAGTTGTCCTGCTTAAACGGACAGTGGATGTGTGTCTTCCAGCTCATAGGGGGTTGTTTTGACTGTTGGGTTTTCTCTGTATTATTGTAGGGTCTTTACCCACAATACAAAGCGCCTTGCGGCGACTGTTTGTTGTGATTTGTCGCTATATAAATAAAATTTCATTGAATTGAAATGAATTGAATTGAATTCCGTGTGGCAGCTTCCGCGCCTGTGATTGGACAATACAGATCATGTGCGGGATCACGCTGAAGGTCTCGCAAGACCAAAGGAAATCAGTGCGGTCGTTCTCTTCCATTCAAACTGAATGGGGTTCTTTGTCTACGCTGCTTTCCTGGTACGACAATGGAGGACGTCGTCTATATTTCAACACCCCAGAAGCTCCTCGTGAAAGCGGGCCTCTCTACCGGCCAGCTTCAACCAGCCCCGCTGCAGACGAGAAGACACTGCTGGCTGCAATGAGTCAGTTACTCAAGTTTCTACTAGCGCAACTGAAAGACAAGATGGTGTCTATTGTGTAGAGACTCGATGCTCTGGACTCTAACAAAGACTCACCTACTCAAGAGGAAAAGACGGCAGCACAATCTGAAAACTGCGGTAAGACTTGGTCGTTTCTAAAACAAAAATACTAAGAGTGGCGGAATGGTCACAGTAAGCTGACAGACGTATTGTGATTTGGTTTCTTATTTTTATTTGTTTTCATCTTACAGGAAGCAGTTCGCGGCCTGCACAACTCAGAATCCAATAAAAGCCGGTATGATCCTCTGCAGAGGTAAGAATCAGAAACAAAGCAGCAGTATTCAGTGTGTGGAGGAGAGAAGAACTTAAAATGTTTTTACTCTTATTTATTTTCACCTTTATTTTCCACAGACTGTGTTTGCCTCACAACGCGAGTGTGAGTGTTCCTAATGCGTGGACCGTGATATAATTGTGTGTAAGTATCTATTGGTGTTGTTTGTGTGTTGTTTGCCTGGATATGTTTATGTATGCACTGTGTTTACACTCTTTATTTACAATGTACAAAAATTCTTTCCAGCTTCTTGCAAAACCTACGAGACGGTCCGCTGCAACTTCCAATACAGTCAACCTCACATTCTGGAAAAGGCGGCAGCCATTAAAAATACTGCCCGGTGTCGTGCAAGAAGGAAGCCGGTAAGACGTATTGGATTGTATTGTTGGTCTGCTGTATTTGTGTAGTTAGCTTGTAAATGCAGTTTTATTTTTGGGAAATATTACTTATTGTTTTTTTAACTTTATATAAAATCTGGCTTCTTTTGAACAACCCCAAATGTATATAAAAAGGTGATGCAGTGAAGGTGAAAATAATTAACCTTGAATGTTTATAGTTTTAGCAGCTGTAACATTTTGGGACCTAAAAGATAAAAAGTGTATAATCAGTTGAAAGGTGCCTCAAGGGTTCATGACCAAAATCACTGAAGTACTTTTATCAATGTTAAATTTTTTCAAAGTACGTGTTCATTTGTCTTTTATTCACAGGATGCACAGGAGTTGGTACTTTGTCACATAACCATTGTTTTTGATGACAAAGATGGGCTGATTCATTTTTTTTTTCTTTTTTTGCATTCAGGGTCTTATCTGCTATGTGTGCATTCAAAGTCAAGAGACTCAACCTTTCAGTGTAGTTTCCTGATTTTTCACAATATTTCATATAGTTTCATAATGACTTAATGTGTGCTCTGTGTCAACAGCTGCTGGAGGCGAGGGCGAGTGTCCTGGCAGTGAAGGAGGTTGCCTTCTGGGACGGTGTCACCACTGACCTCATGTTGGATGAGGAGGATGGCGTCTCAGAGGGCGTATCCGGCTGGATTAAGACCCCCAAGCTTCCCCAGCCAGGAGCTCAGTGACCTCTGTGTCAAACTGCAAGACAGACTAGAACCTCACCCCAAATACAACACCATGCACCATAAGTGTTGCTGTATGCTGGACCATGCTCTGAGAGAAAGCCACCACCACATGGCCCAGAAGTAGCAAAGCATTATATGTCATAATGTTTTTGTTTTATATATAAATATATATATATATATATATATATATATATATATATATATATATATATATATATATATATATATATATATATATATATATATATATAGATTATATGATGTGTGTGTGTGTGTGTGTGTGTGTGTGTGTGTGTGTGTGTGTGTGTGTGTGTGTGTGTGTGAGTGTGTGTGTGTGCATATTGCTTTGTAAATAAAAAAAAAAAAGAAATTCAAACTTGTGCCTCACAATTTGTTTCTCTTAATTGAATTTCTTTTAGTTGAGGTTATTAGCATGGCATGAATACAACATAACATACAAGGTATATCACAGAAATAATAATTAAAAATAATTTTTATTACTGGGTTATTATTTATTAGGGAGGGGCTTACCCAGGCCTGTCTTTATAAAGGCCATTGAGGGACAGATCTACCAGCCAATCACATGTGAGTGCTGAATTGTGATGGCATTTTTTTCATCCAATGACAGAGAAGCCACGTGGGTCTGTTGCCGCTGCTTCGGCTTGCAGCGCTGCTATTCATATGTAGTAGTCGTTAACGCCTGCCGGCTCCCCCGTACCTTTACCCCCCGCTGCTTCTGGTGGTACGTAAACGACCATATCCGTCTCAGGCGAACGAAAATGCGCATCCCCGTATGCTGACAAAAGCTGCCGTTTACTAGCGGCGCCCATGTCAGTATACGGGGACGAATATGCTTGTTTTCGTGCAGTGAATGGTGGAACAGGTTTTGAAAATCTAAAATAGATTGATAAATTTTTAGTCAGTATGATCTTTCACACATTTTCCACTGCAAATCACTAAACATTCTTTTGATCAATTTATTTTTGTGAATCTAAAAAATAAGTAAATAAATAATTTTTTTGTTTGTTTGTTTGTTTTTTAAAGTAGCGCTAAACTGAGCAATCTAAGCTTTGTCCCTTTTCAGTCTCCTATTAGAAGTTCTGCATGAAGTTCCACTTTTATCAATTATAAAATTGTTTTTAAAGCTACCTACTAAAGGTAGGGTTACCGGGGCCCCACCCTGGAGCCAGGCCTGGGGAGGGAGCTCAAGGGAGAGCGTCTGGTGGCTGGGCATTAGCCCGTGGTGCTCGGCCAGGCACAGCCCAAAGAGGTTACATGGGCCCCCCCTCCTGTAGGCCCACCACCCACAGGAGGCGTCGTAGGGGTCAGGTGTAGTGTGTGTCGGGCGGTGGCCAAGGGCGGAGGCCCTGGCAGACTGATCCCCGGCTATCAAGACTGGCTATTGGGACATGGAATGTCACCTCTCTGGTGGGGAAGGAGCTTGAGCTAGTGCATGAGGTTGAGAGATACCAGCTAGATATAGTTGGGCTCATAGTTGGCCTGGGCTCTGGAACCAGTCTCCTGGAGAAGGGTTGGACTCTGTTCCAGTCTGGAGTTGCCCTCGGTGAGAGGCGGCGAGCTGGGGTGGGTATTCTTGTATCCCCGCAGCTTGCTGCCTGTACATCGGAGTTTACACCGGTGGACGAGAGGGTTGTTTCCCTGTGCCTTCAGGCCGGAGAATGGGTCCTGACTGTTGTTTGCGCTTATGCGCCAAATGACAGTTCAGAGCACCCACCCTTTTTGGAGTCGCTGGGCGGGGTGCTGGAGAGTGCTCCATCTGGTGACTCTGGGAGACTTCAATGCTCACGTGTGCAATGACAGTGAGACCTGGAGGGGCGTGATTGGGAGGAACGGTCTGCCCGATCTGAACCCGAATGGCGTTTTGTTATTGGACTTCTGTGCAAACCACAGTTTGAACACCATGTTCGCACATTAGTGCACATGGCAACAGGACACCCTAGGTCACAGGTCGATGATCGATTTTGCAATCGTATCATCAGATCTGCGGCCGTATGGAGCTGAGCTGTCAACTGATCACCACCTGGTGGTGAGTTGGATCAGGTGGCAGGGGAAGATGCTGGACAGACCTGGCGCGCACCTAAACGTATTGTGAGGGTGCGCTGGGAATGCCTGGCAGAGGCCCCTGTCCGGGAGATCTTCAACTCCCACTTCCGCCAGAACTTCGACAGCATTCCGAGGGAGGCTGAGGACATTGAGTCCGAATGGACCATGTTCCGCACCTCCATTGTTGAGGCTGCTGCTCAGAGCTGTGGCTGCAAGGTGGTTGGTGCCTGTCGTGGTGGTAACCCCCGAACCAGATGGTGGTCACCGGAGGTGAAGGGAGCCATCAAGCTGAAGAAAGAGTCCTATCGGGCTTGGTTAGCCTGTGGGACTCCGGAGGCAGCTGACAGGTATCAGCAGGCCAAGTGGAATGCAGCTCGGGCAGTGGCCGAAGCAAAAACTCGGGTGTGGGAGGAGTTCGGTGAGGCCATGGAAAAAGACTTTCGGACGGCATCGAAGCGATTCTGGCAAACCGTCAGGTGACACAGGAGGGGAAAACAGTTTATAGTGCGGGTGGGGTGCTGCTGACTTCAACTGAGGCTATAGTCAGACAGTGGAAGGAATACTTCGAGGACCTCCTGAATCCCACTGACACACCTTCGGTAGTGGAAGCAGAGTCTGGGGACGTGGGAGATGACGTGACCATCACTGGGGGTGAGGTCACTGTGGCGGTTAAACAACTCCTTGGTGGCAGGGCCCCTGGGGTGGACAAGATTTGCCCTGAGTTCCTGAAGGCTCTGGATGTTGTAGAGCTGTCTTGGTTGACACGCCTCTGCAACATCTCGTGGAGATCTGGGGCAGTGACATTGTATCGGGAGACCGGGGTGGTGGTCCCCATCTTTGAGAAGGGAGACCGGAGGGTGTGCTCCAACTTTCGGGGGATCACACTCCTCAGCCTCCCCGGTAAGGTCTATGCCAAGGTGCTGGAAAGGAGGGTCCGTCCGTTAGTCGAACCTCGGATCCAGGAGGAACAATGCGGTTTTCGTCCTGGTCGCGGAACGCTGGACCAGCTCTTTATCCTCTCAAGGATATTCGAGTGTGCGTGGGAGTTTGCCCAACCAGTCTACATGTGTTTTGTGGACTTGGAGAAGGCATTCGACCATGTCCCTCGGGGTGTCCTTTGGGAGGTCCTGCGGGAGTATGGGGTGACTGGCCCGTTGTTGCGGGCCATTCAGTCTCTGTACAACCGCAGTGAGAGCTTGGTCCATATAGCCGGTAATAAGTAGGATTCGTTTCCTGTGGGTGTTGGACTCCGTCAGGGCTGCACTTTGTCACCGATTCTGTTCATAATTTTTATGGACAGAATTTCTAGGCGTAGCCAGGTGGCGGAAGGCTTCTTCCTTGGTGGCCTCAGAGTCTCATCTCTGCTCTTTGCAGATGATGCGGTCCTGTTGGCTTCATCAGGTGGTCGCCTCCAGCTCGCAGTGGAACGGTTTGCAGCCGAGTGTGAAGCAGCCGGCATGAGAATCAGCACCTCTAAGTCCGAGGCCATGGTCCTCAGCCGGAAAAGGGTGGAGTGCCCTTTCCGGCTCAGGAACGAATTCCTGCCCCAAGTGGAGGAGTTCAAGTATCTCGGGGTCTTGTTCACGAGTGACGGGAGAAGGGAGCGGGAGATCGACAGACGAATCGGGGCTGCTTCTGCAGTGATGCGGACGCTGCACTGGTCTGTCGTGGTGAAGAGGGAGCTTAGTGTAAAAGCGAAGCTCTCGATTTACCGGTCAATCTACGTTCCTACCCTCACCTATGGTCACGAGCTTTGGGTAGTGACCGAAAGAATAAGATCACGAATACAAGTGGCAGAAATGAGTTTCTTCCGAAGGGTGCTCTCCCTTAGAGATAAGGTGAGGAGTGCGGCTATCTGGGAGGGGCTCAGAGTAGAGCCACTGCTCCTCCACATCGAAAGGAGCCAGTTGAGGTGGCTCGGGCATCTGATTAGGATGCCTCCTGGCCGCCTCTTGGGTGAGGTGTTCCGGGCATGTCCCACCAGGAGGAGGCCCCGTGGTAGACCCAGGACACGCTGGGGAGATTATATCTCTCGGCTGGCCTGGGAACACCTTGGGGTCCCTCCGGATGAGCTGGAGGAGGTGGCTGGGGAGAGGGAAGCCTGGGCTTCTCTGCTTAGGCTCCTGCCCCCCGCGACCCGGCCCCGGCTAAGCGGAAGACAATGGATGGGTTGGATGGATGGGTGTGCTGGGAAGTAGATGTGCCCAGAAGAAGAAGGGGGACGTCCAGCCGGCTGAGAGCAGCAATTTTAAGTGGCTGCGTCTGTAAGAACTGATTCAGATAAATTTTTAAAGGAATCCTAAGTAAGTGGAATAAAGTTTATTTTAGTAATAATAACTGGTAAAATCAAACTGGTTATGGAGGTCTTTTGCTGTCAACTTTTTTGAAATGACTAAAACAAGAATTATTTTTCCCCAGCTTCAATCCACTTGGCTCTGGATGTAACAAAGGCACCCTGAGCTCTTTGAAGGCACAGATCATCTCATTTGGACTTTAGTTCCATCAATACCCAACTGTTTTGATCAGATGAGTTTCAATGACTCATTTCCCGAACAGATTGTTTTGATATTGCTTTCCTTTCTACTGAGTTCTTTGCAAAATTTGATAGCAGCTATTCTAATCTTATATTTAAGATTTCAGATTAGAGATCAACAGGTATGATATCACTACAGTCTACTGACCAATCAAGTCTCTGGAAAATAGCATCAGCATTCCTGGAAGCTCCCTCAGACCTCTGTGCACAGATAATACAATTAGATAGATAGACTTTTTTTTTTTATTATTTATTCCATTTATTGTCAGAATATAGTCAGTTTTCCATGGTGGCAATGACAGAGCTGTCTCATATAGTTGACCGGGTCGATATTTCTAAGTTTAGCTCACACATAGATGTATATTAAAAGCATCTTGGGCATCCGGTTGCGATGCACGAGTAGACGCACGCTTGGACTGCTGCTGCGTTAGAGCTTTTTATACTTTTTATCCTTAGTAAGGTCCTACGTATTTTGTTTTCTGAACTGAATACCCCTCATATATTAATTCTGTCATGCCCAAGGCCAAAGGACCTAAAAAGGAAAAGGAAATGCCACCGACTACTGCTAGTATAACAATGGCGAACATTAGCTCGCTCCTGAGAGAGCATAAGGAGGCCCCGTCTACGGAGTTTAAGTTGTCTTTTGAGTCTCTGAACTCGACACTGGACAGTATCAACTCTACTATGACAGACCACGGACAGCATATTGGCTCTTTGGAAGATAATGCAGCTGCCCTTGATACATGTTTGCTACAGGTGGTGAAGATGTGTGCTAATCTTCAAAAAGATAATGAGTTGTTTAGAGCTAAAGTAGTGGACCTGGAGGGGTGCAGCAGGTGCCAAAGCATTTGCATTGTTGGCTTACCAGAAGGCATAGAAGGTCCCTGTCCATCTTCATTTTTTCTCAGCTTTTGACTGAAGTTTTCGGTCAAGACACACTCCCTTCCCCTCCTGAGATAGATCAAGCCCACCGGACCCTCACTTTCAAACCTGCTCCGGGACCCCGTCCTCGCCCTGTTATCCTGCACTGTCATTGCTTTCATTATTCGCGAAGCATGCATGAGAGGTGTGCTGTCTTATCAGGGACATAAGATCTGCTTCTATGATGACTACAGTCTGGAGGTTGTAAAGCAGTGCGGCAAGTACCCGAGTGTCATGACTGAACTGTACAAGCGGGGATATAAGCCGGCGTTGCTCTTCCCTGTGAGACTTGCATCACACTCCCAAACGAAGATAAGAAGTGGCTCCCATTGGCCACAGATGTGGCTAAATTCATGTAGGACTTGGGTCAGGATCAGTTAGAAAAAAAAAAAAAAGAAATCCGGGTTTTGTTCGTAGATATCTTGAAATCTAACAGTTTTTCTTTTTTTTTTCTTCTTCTTTTTTCCTCTTTTTCAATAACGTTTAATTATTTCCCTAAATCAATGCGTCTTGTCTGGCCTACTTGTTAGTGAATGCTGTATTTAAGTTGCATTACATCACAACACATCATAGTACATATAGGGCCTTGGGGGGCAGGTGTGTCACACAGTGGTTTAGTGGGTGGCACTGCTGAGGTGGCCCCACTTGTCTGTTCACTGCTGCCTGCTCCTCAATTTTATTTACATTTTAGACATTGAGGGCCTTGGGGGGGCAGTGTGGATGGGCGCTGTTATTCAGTGCTCATATTACATCTGTCCCTCCAATTTTAATAGCACCATAGCTTTCACACAGTCATAAACATTCTTCTCATTACATACACTCACATCACCCCCACACACGTTGGCTGGGAGGAGGGGGTGGGCGGGTCTTCTCACACCCCAGTTTCTTGCACCCTGCCTGGGGTGGGGACTGGCCAGTTGTTCGGGGCTGGGTTGGCTGCTTCCCTGGGTTGCTGCTGGCTCTGTGCTGGTATCCGCTCTCACACACTAGGGGTCCATGTATGTTACGTGTGTGTGCATGAGTGTGTGACTGGTGCATGTGGATGTGCGTGTGTGTGTGTGTGTGTGCATGTGTGAACAACTGGTGCGTGTGTGTGCGTGCATGTGTGTGTGTGTGTGTGTGCGTGCGTGTGAGTGTGTGTGTGTGGACAGCTGGGCCTGGGTCTGTGGCTTGCCGAGCCTTGGCACCTGTGGGATGCGGAGGGCAGGAGTTACCCCTCCCTACCGCTCCACGCTGCTCCCCACTGGTCGTCACTGCCGCCCCTGGGGTGTGGGTGCCCGTGGGTCCCGGGGTGTGTGGACAGATGTCTTGGCATGGTTTTTGACCTGCTCCCTTGGCGGCTGTGGCCTGGGGGTGGCTTGGACCTCTTTGTCGTGTGGCGGGGCTCTGCTGGGCGTCGGGCTGCTCTCGGGCGCTTGGGGCCTTGGGGGCTGTGTGCTCGGCTCGTGCTGGGGGTGCCGGCCTGCCGGGGGAGGGTGGGCTGCTCGTCGCCTCTGGCTCTCTGGACTCTTGCCCTTTGACTGTGGGGACCCCGTCTGTGGTCTCCCTCCTTCCTCCTCTGGGGTGTGCATGCGGTTGCCATTGGGATGTGTGGCCTCAGGTCTTCTGAGCTCCTGGGCTGTGGATGGCCTGGGTCCCCTGGGTACTTCCCTATTTGCCTCTGGATCGCAGGGGACATAGTTGAAGTTTCTTGCCCTCATTATAGAGTACATTGCATGACAGAGGCGCGTACACATTACTGCAAACAATAAAATTACATGTGTGTGTGTATATGTATGTGCATGTGGGTGTGTGTATGGATGTGTGAGTGTGTGTGAATACATCTACTTCGATTTTTTTTCTCTTTTTTTTTTCCCTTTCTTCCTTTTGCCCCCCCCCCCCCCCTTCTCCCCCCCACCTCTTGTTCTTGCCCTTTCCTTGTTGCCTGTCAGACTTGGCATAAATAACTAAATAAAAAGATAAATAAATAAAAATACAAACATTAACACAAACATTATTTTCTATCCAACTACTTTGATATAGTCATATTTGCCAGGGGTTTTCTTTCTTTTTTTTTTCTTTTATTTACTGGTTTGTGTTTATTATTTTAATTACTGTTTCATGACATTACTGGAACTTCTCTGTCTGTTTTAATGTTGATTGTTGTGTGAAAAATCAGAAATAAATCATACTTAAAAAAAGCATCTTATTTCCTAAGGACCTGGCATTTGCGACATAGAGACTGGGCAGTGCTCCTCCGTGAATCGCCACCTTATTGTGGTGGAGGGGTTTGTGTGCCCCAGTGATCCCAGGAGCTATGTTGTCCGGGGGCTTGTCCCCGTGGTAGGGTCTCCCATGGCAAACTGGTCCTGGGTGAGGGTCCAGACAAAGAGCGGTTCAGAAGACCCCTATGATTGAAACAGCAAGGGAACAGTTTACCCTGCCCAGAATAGGGTTACCGGGGCCCCACCCTGGAGCCAGGCCTGGGGAGGGAGCTCGAGGGAGAGCGTCTGGTGGCCGGGCATTAGCCCGTGGTGCTCGGCCAGGCGCAGCCCGAAGAGGTTACATGGGCCCGCCCTCCTGTAGGCCCACCACCCGCAGGAGGTGTCGTAGGGGTCGGGTGCAGTGTGTGTCGGGTGGTGGCCGAGGGTGGAGCCCCTGGCGGACTGATCCCTGGCTATCGAAACTGGCTATTGGGACATGGAATGTCACCTCTCTGGTGGGAAAGGAGCCTGAGCTAGTGCGTGAGGTTGAGAGATACCAGCTAGATATAGTTGGGCTCACCTCAATGCATGGCCTGGGCTCTGGAACCAGTCTCCTGGAGAAGGGCTGGACTCTGTTCCAGTCTGGAGTTGCCCTCGGTGAGAGGCGGCGAGCTGGAGTGGGTATTTTTGTATCCCCCCGGCTTGCTGCCTGTACGTTGGAGTTTACACCGGTGGACGAGAGGGTAGTTTCCCTGTGCCTTCGGGCTGGGGAACGGGTCCTGACTGTTGTTTGCGCTTATGCGCCAAATGACAGTTCAGAGCACCCACCCTTTTTGGAGTCGCTGGGCGGGGTGCTAGAGAGTGCTCCATCTGGGGACTCCATAGTCTTGCTGGGAGACTTCAACGCTCACGTGGGCAATGACAGTGAGACCTGGAGGGGCGTGATTGGGAGGAACGGCCTGCCCGATCTGAACCCGAATGGTGTTTTGTTATTGGACTTCTGTGCAAACCACAGTTTGTCCATAAGAAACACCATGTTCGAACATAAGGATGTCCATAAGTGCACATGGCACCAGGACACCCTAGGTCGCAGGTCAATGATCGATTTTGTAATCGTATCATCAGATCTGCGGCCGTATGTTCTGGACACTCGGGTGAAGAGAGGAGCTGAGCTGTCAACTGATCACCACCTGATGGTGAGTTGGATCAGGTGGCGGGGGAAGATGCTAGACAGACCTGGCACACCTAAACGTATTGTGAGGGTGTGCTGGGAACGCCTGGCAGAAGCCCCAGTCTGGGAGATCTTCAACTCCCACCTCCGGCAGAACTTCGACAGCATTCCGAGGGAGGTTGAGGACATTGAGTCCGAATGGACCATGTTCCGCACCTCCATTGTTGAGACTGCTGCTCAGAGCTGTGGCTGCAAGGTGGTTGGTGCCTGTCGTGGTGGTAACCCCCGAACCAGATGGTGGTCACCGGAGGTGAAGGGAGCCATCAAGCTGAAGAAAGAGTCCTATCGGGCTTGGTTAGCCTGTGGGACTCCAGAGGCAGCTGACAGGTATCGGCAGGCCAAGCGGAATGCAGCTCGGGCAGTGGCCGAAGCAAAAACTCGGGTGTAGGAGGAGTTCGGTGAGGCTATGGAAAAAGACTTTCGGACGGGATCGAAGCGATTCTGGCAAACCGTCAGGCGACTCAGGAGGGGAAAGCAGTGCTCCACTCACACGGTTTATAGTGCGGGTGGGGTGCTGCTGACTTCAACTGAGGCTATAGTCGGACGGTGGAAGGAATACTTCGAGGACCTCCTGAATCCCACTGACACGCCTTCTGTAGTGGAAGTGTAACCCTGTTAAAATCTGTTCCTGTAATGTATGTTGAAATAAACAAGTTCATAGTTCGTAAATAGTATTTGTTAAAAATTCATTAAACAGCAAATGAGGTTTGATGTTTAAAATTGTTTAAGAAAGAAAAAGACAAAAGTTGTATATTTTATTTCTGTAACCTGTAACCTTTTGTAAAGGAAGTAATCACATCTCAGGTCAATGGACAGGAAATGAGGTGAGGGAAGAACGTGAGAGATACGTGGTGAAAAAGAGCGAGAGGAAAGTGGGGGAGAGAGACGAGCGAAGGAGATGCAGGAGTACACTGTGGACTGTTAAGCCAGCTTTTATCATCGTTCAGTGAAAGTGCTCGACAAGAACTCTTTTCCAAAACCTGAATGGTGGTGAGGTTGGTGAGTTTGAGTGGAAAACTCAACCGAAGACTGACGTTAGCCGAGTGAGCTGCTAATCCAGTGGCTAGTGCTTTCGCCTGTGCCATGCTAAGAAGCTAGCAACCCGCGAACTCAATTAGCAGAGCCTGCATGAAGCTGTGAGCCGACGACGAGGACAGAGAGCCGACGGAGCCGGTCCGCGCTGTGTCGGAGGACTGTACCTGCATCGTCTGCTGAGTGTTTCCCCTCTTCTTCCAGGCGAATCGCCTCTTCTCATCTTATTCTCCGGCCGTCCTTGACTGTGTGAGTGGTTAACTCCATCAGCAAAAGGTACCGCTTTTTATTTTGCCCTTGAGGTGAAACGGCCATTTGTTTAAGGCTACAGCGTTCCCGAGCAGCGTTCAGGCCTGCAACGATTGGACCTGAGTATCATTTTATTTTGTTTTATTGCCGGCTGTAGGTTAATTATTGGGGCCCATAGGAGATATTTAAGTTTGACGTTTTTATTCAATGTTGAATGCATTTATTGGTTCAAAAGAAACTGAACAGAATATGTAAATAATTCCTTCTATTTTGCTAAGTAAATGTTCTATATATTTTTTAATTAATTGGTGTGTTTATTGACTGTTCTGATATTATAAGTGTATTAGTCAATGCGGGTTTAAAGGGACATTTATTTAAATTTGTTAGAGAAACCCCAGGTTCTGTAAATACTTAAAAGAACTCAGGTTAGCCACCTCTCATTATAGCTGTACGCACTAGAGAGGCGCTACATAAATTGGAGGCACCGCTGGGATTTGGATTATTGTGTGGGTTTCTTGTTTTTTGTGCATTTATCTTGTGAAAAGTATTCTGTTGAAACCGTAAATCGTGAAAAGTTTTTCTCTTTAACATGGGAACTCGAGACGAGTTGGTATTAGAGTTAAAGGGTTGGTGCCAAGGGGAGTCAGTAGATGAGGCTCATGCAGTCCTGGTGCTCATGCAAGAAGATGTAACTGCAGCAGTTATTGAGGAGACTATGCAAACAGTGAAGAGTCTGGGACGTGTTCGTGTCAGAGGCCGAACATTAAGTTTACGGCAAAACAGATTTCTTGTCTTGTGTGACTGCAAGGAGGCCGTAAAGAGAGACATGGTTCCCTTTGAGGTGTTCCCCATTGATGGGGGAGGGCTGTGGTCTGTGGTCACAGTTGATGAAGGTCTTCGAGCTAGTGCACAAGCTCAGGGGTCCTCTGGACCACAGCAGGCTAAAGATAAGCCTGTAGATGAACAGTGCACATTATTCCCAGAGGGAGATACTGTTGCTAAGTCAACAGAAGCTATTTTGCGAGCTGTGAGCGAGATACTTGACAAGAGCAAGTCTTCAAGTGAGCATGGAAGCTATCGCCGCTTACGAACCTTTTCGGGGTTGTTGCCCACCCCGGCTGGAGAGGAGCAGTTTGACCACTGGTTGAGCCAAGCACGACTCATGGTGGAAGAGTGTGATTGCTCTCTCAAAGAGAAAAGACGTCGACTGATGGAGAGTCTTAAGGGCCCGGCGCTTGAGATTGTCCAAGCAGCACGCGCTGGCAATCCTGACGTTAGCCCTGAAACCTGCTTGGATGCACTTGAACATGCTTTTGGAATAGCAGAAACAGGCGAGGAGTTGTATTTTGCTTTTCGTTTGTTGCAGCAACAACCAACTGAGAGGCTCTCTGACTTCCTTAGACGTCTAGAACAGTCGTTAAACCGGGTCGTGCAGAAAGGTGGTCTTCCTCCTGGTTGTGCTGACAGAGTAAGGCTAGATCAGTTGTTGCGTGGTGCTACCGCTTCTGATCTGATGCTGATTAATCTTCGACTTAGGGAGAGAAAAGATAAGCCACCCTCTTTTCTCCAATTGTTAAAGGAGATTCGTACAGAGGAAGAATATGAGGCCTCAAGAAAAAAGCTTCATCCTGTTGTGCAAAGTGCATATGTAAAGCAGGAAGTTGTTGACAAGCAGACTGAAATTCAGAATTTGAAGTCTGAGATGAAGGAGCTCAGGTCCTTAGTGGCTGCTGCTGTGTCTAAGCCAGTTCAAGACACACTAGCTAGCACTGATCAGACTCCCCATAATGCTGTATCCAGTGGGGGCAGTCCTGACAGTGAGATAACTGCATTGAAAAAACAGTTAAAGCGCTTGCAGCAGAAGTTCACAAAGAATGTGTCTGAACCACAAGCAGCTGTTTCATCTGTAAAGACATCAAAGCTAGCTGCTAGCTCTCCACAGAGATCACTCAAAGTCTCAGAGGAACATTTTTGTTATCGGTGTGGAGAGAATGGACATTTCGCAGGGAAATGTCAAAATCCGGAAAATCAGGCTAAAGTTATCAAGAGATTAATTCAAGCCCTGAAGTTGTCTAAGACCAACAAATCATCTGGTGATGCCCCTGCTAGCACAATGAACTGTTCAGTCGAGAATAGTACTGCGGACATGCCAGAAAATGTGAGCATTCCAGATGGGCTGGTGGGGCCACCTAGCCTGGTCCCACTGAAAGTTAATGGGCAGCCCTGTACTGCTTTATTGGATAGTGGCTCCCAGGTGACAATCATATTTGAACACTGGTACCAGAAATACTTGTCTGATATCCCCGTTCAGCCAGTATCTGGTCTATCCTTGTGGGGCTTAAGTGAGTCAGGTGTTAGCTACCCATACACTGGATATGTGGTAGTCGACCTTGAGTATCCAGCTGAGGTGCTAGGAACTGTTCAGACAGTAACTGTCCTTGCCCTCATATGCCCTAGTCCAAGAGCTGATGACAATACCTCTGTCATTGTAGGTACTAATGCTAGCCATGTCAGACGCTTGGTGAACCAATGCAAGGACAATGGTGTTGATGTCACACGGGCACTGGGCCTTCGTGTTTGTGTCAGTGAAGGCCAACCTGTACTCAAAGGCGTTACTGTTCCCGTCCAGGATGATGACGAGGCTGGTCGTGTCCGATGGATGGGTCCAGGCCCTTTGACTTTACCACCACACGGTGATGCACCAGTTGTGTGCAAAGTGGAACTGAAGAAGCCTGTTCAGCAGGAAATCCTCATGATGGATTCCTCACCAGCAGTCACTCTACCTGCTGACGTGTTCATCTTTCCCATGGTGATGCCCAGTGGGGCATTAGATGCTAATAGGTTCAAAGTCCTAGTCAGGAATGAGTCTACAAGAGAGATTTCTATACCTGTGGGAACAGTGATTGGCAGTGTGTTTCACATTGATTCCGTTTCTACCATTCCACCGAAAGAGACAGCTCCCTCCAGCTTTGATGTGAGCAAAATAAACTTTGGAGACTCTCCCATCTCCGAAAAATGGAAGAACCGGCTGCGTCAGAAGCTAGCCCAGAAGTCTCATGTCTTCTCAATGAATGAGTGGGATGTGGGGTTAGCAAAAGGGGTGGAGCACAGAATTCGGCTGTCGGATTCCAGGCCTTTCCGTCAACGATCACGTCGATTGGCGCCAGCCGACATTGAAGATGTGAGACGACACTTACAAGAGCTGCTACAAGCAGGGATCATAAAAGAGTCAAGAAGTCCCTATGCATCCCCGATAGTTGTTGTTCGGAAGAAAAATGGCACTGTCAGGATGTGCATAGATTACCGACTATTGAATAGCCGAACAGTACCAGATCAGTACACCACCCCATGCATTGACGATGCACTGAATGCCTTGACAGGGAGTCAGTGGTTCTCTGTGCTTGATCTGCGTTCAGGCTACTACCAGATTGCCATGTCTGAAGAAGACAAAGAGAAGACGGCATTCATTTGTCCGTTAGGCTTTTTCCAGTTTGAGAGGATGCCACAAGGCATCACAGGAGCTCCAGCAACCTTTCAGAGGTTAATGGAGAGGGCCGTTGGAGACATGAACCTCTTGCAAGTGCTAGTGTACCTTGACGATCTGATTGTTTTCGGAAAGACTCTTGAAGAGCACGAAGAGAGACTGCTCAAGGTCATAGATCGTCTTGGGGAGGTAGGACTCAAACTTTCAGTCGACAAGTGTCAGATCTGTCTGCCCAGAGTCAAGTACCTGGGGCACGTAGTGTCTGCTGACGGTGTTGCTCCAGATCCAGACAAGATAGAGGCTGTTACCACCTGGCCTATGCCAACAAACCTAAAGACACTGCAATCGTTCTTAGGGTTTTGCGGCTATTACAGAAGATTAATCCAGAACTATTCTGCAATCATTCGACCGTTGACCGAGCTCACCAAGGGTTATGCTCCTACCCAAAAGGGAAAGAAGCAAGCCCCTGATGTCAACAAAGTCTACTTGAAAGAGTCAGAGCCCTTTGGAGACAGATGGGACAAAGCATGCACAGATGCGTTCCACCAGATTATCCATTGCCTGACCCATGCACCTGTCTTGGCATTTGCCAACCCACAAAAGCCATACACTCTGCATGTTGACGCAAGCTTGAAGGGTCTTGGTGCAGTACTTTACCAAGAGTACCCTGAAGGCCTGCAGCCAGTTGCTTTTGCAAGCAGAAAGCTGAGCACAGCTGAGAGAAATTATCCCATACACCAACTGGAATTCTTGTCTCTCAAGTGGGCAGTAGTCGACAAGTTCCACGACTACTTGTATGGGGCAAGATTCACAGTACGTACCGATAACAACCCGCTTACGTACGTGTTGTCAACAGCCAGGCTTAACGCGGTAGGGCATCGCTGGCTAGCTGCCCTGTCGACGTATGAGTTTGACATCCAGTATCGTCCAGGTCGACACAACATTGACGCCGACCTGTTGTCACGGAACACCCCAGATGTGGATGACAACGGTTGGGTGACTATACCGCAGTCTGGTGTCAAGACTATTTGTCAGCAAGTCTGTGTACCAGCAGCTGCTCATTTGACACCTGTATATGTCGCGCAGCTAGGGGCATCTGCACAGTGTCTTCCTGACCTGTATGCATATCCAATGCATATGAATTTGAAATCGCTTGAGCTCATGTCAAAGCAGAGTCTCAAGAAAGCTCAAGAAGGAGATGAAGCCATTGGACCAGCAATCCAAGCTGTCAAGCATGGACAGTGGCCTGATGAAGTGTCAAAGAATCTAGAATTATTGAGATTGAAAAGAGAAATAGGGAAGCTTTCCATGAAAGATGGATTGTTGTACCGTTACAGTAAGAAACCATCTGGAGAAATGGTCAGTCAGCTTGTCCTTCCAAGGGAGTTTCGACCGAGAGTCATGCGAGCCATGCATGATGATCTGGGACACCTTGGGCAGGAGAGAACTATTGACCTTCTCCGTAGCCGATTCTTTTGGCCAAAGATGTCAATGGATGTGGAAGAGTATATCAGGAACTGTGGAGAGTGTGTTGCTCATAAGACCCCTCCACAGAAAGCTGCTCCATTGCACCAGATTGTCAGCCATGGGCCGATGGATCTAGTGTGCATGGATTTCCTTTCCATGGAGCCTGACTCCAAGGGCATAGCTAATGTCTTGGTAGTCACAGATCATTTTACGAGGTATGCTCAGGCTTTCCCAACTAAAAGCCAGAAGGCCCAAGTAGTGGCTAAGACCCTGATGGAGAAATATTTTGTTCATTATGGGCTGCCATCAAGGATCCATTCCGATCAAGGGAGGGATTTTGAGAGCAGATTGATCCAGGAACTACTGCATCTGATGGGGATACGCAAGTCACGGACTACTCCCTATCACCCGCAAGGAGACCCGCAGCCAGAAAGGTTTAACAGAACGTTGATCTCCATGCTTAGCACGCTGGGTCGTGAGAAGAAACATAGCTGGAGCCAGCATGTTCCCTACTTGGTCCATGCGTACAATAGCACAAAGTGTGACGCTACAGGGTACTCACCCTACCATCTAATGTTTGGTAGGGAGGCAAGACTTCCTGTTGATCTATGTTTTAGAACATCCCCAGATGGCATAGAGGATGCATGCCACACCCGATATGTCACTAAGCTGAAAGAAGATCTGAAACAAGCCTACAAGTTAGCCTCGGAGGCTTCAGACAAAAGGCACCAGAGAAACAAACGGTTGTATGACCAGCGAGTTACCTTTCAGTCCCTTGAGATTGGTGACAGAGTTCTGCTCCGAAATTTGGGTCTAAGAGGAAAGCATAAGCTGGAAAGTAAGTGGAATACTGAACCTTACGTTGTCACTGGAAAGCTACCGAACCTACCTGTGTTCAAGATCAAACGGGAGGATGGAAAGCCAGGGACAAAGACTATCCATAGGGACCACCTTCTACCCATTGGACAGTTTGTGAGAATGCCACTCACCAAACAGATTGAGGATCCACCTGCCAGGCCCAGGACCAGAGCATTCACTCAAAAGAAAAACCAAAGAGACCAAAGTCCAGAGACTCAAGAGTTACAGGAGTTCTCTGACTCGTCTTCTGATGTGGAGTATTTTGTCGCTCACCGGGCTATGTCAAAAGACCTTGCCCATAGAGTGTTGAATACTGCCAGGTCAGTTGAGATAGATCATGAATCTGAACCAGATCACGACGTTGACTCAGAGTATGATAACGACATGAGAGTTGAACCTATTGATGGACAAGACTCAGATATAGACAATGATGATCACAACTCTGAACCCGAACCTGAGGATGAAAGGAGTAAAGGATGTGAAAGAGGAAAAGCTCCAGAACATGTCAGTGAGAATGGATTGGAGTCTGGAGAAGAATCTGTAGTTGAGGTCTGGGAAGAGAGACTGAGAACCAGAGCTGAACCCAGACCAAAAAGAACTATTAAGCCTACCATTAGACTCACCTATGATGAGCCTGGTAGATCCAGTGACAAGCCCTTGACCATAGTCCACAGGGGAATTGTTATTAAAATAGGAACACCCTAGAGGTACTAGGTGTTGTGCCCTTAGGACTCCTTAGTTTGGTGTCTGGTGAGGACACACAGACATTTCAAAAGGGGGAGGATGTAACCCTGTTAAAATCTGTTCCTGTAATGTATGTTGAAATAAACAAGTTCATAGTTCGTAAATAGTATTTGTTAAAAATTCATTAAACAGCAAAAGAGGTTTGATGTTTAAAATTGTTTAAGAAAGAAAAAGACAAAAGTTGTATATTTTATTTCTGTAACCTGTAACCTTTTGTAAAGGAAGTAATCACATCTCAGGTCAATGGACAGGAAATGAGGTGAGGGAAGAACGTGAGAGATACGTGGTGAAAAAGAGCGAGAGGAAAGTGGGGGAGAGAGACGAGCGAAGGAGATGCAGGAGTACACTGTGGACTGTTAAGCCAGCTTTTATCATCGTTCAGTGAAAATGCTCGACAAGAACTCTTTTCCAAAACCTGAATGGTGGTGAGGTTGGTGAGTTTGAGTGGAAAACTCAACCGAAGACTGACGTTAGCCGAGTGAGCTGCTAATCCAGTGGCTAGTGCTTTCGCCTGTGCCATGCTAAGAAGCTAGCAACCCGCGAACTCAATTAGCAGAGCCTGCATGAAGCTGTGAGCCGACGACGAGGACAGAGAGCCGACGGAGCCGGTCCGCGCTGTGTCGGAGGACTGTACCTGCATCGTCTGCTGAGTGTTTCCCCTCTTCTTCCAGGCGAATCGCCTCTTCTCATCTTATTCTCCGGCCGTCCTTGACTGTGTGAGTGGTTAACTCCATCAGCAAAAGGTACCGCTTTTTATTTTGCCCTTGAGGTGAAACGGCCATTTGTTTAAGGCTACAGCGTTCCCGAGCAGCGTTCAGGCCTGCAACGATTGGACCTGAGTATCATTTTATTTTGTTTTATTGCCGGCTGTAGGTTAATTATTGGGGCCCATAGGAGATATTTAAGTTTGACGTTTTTATTCAATGTTGAATGCATTTATTGGTTCAAAAGAAACTGAACAGAATATGTAAATAATTCCTTCTATTTTGCTAAGTAAATGTTCTATATATTTTTTAATTAATTGGTGTGTTTATTGACTGTTCTGATATTATAAGTGTATTAGTCAATGCGGGTTTAAAGGGACATTTATTTAAATTTGTTAGAGAAACCCCAGGTTCTGTAAATACTTAAAAGAACTCAGGTTAGCCACCTCTCATTATAGCTGTACGCACTAGAGAGGCGCTACAGAAGCAGAGTCTGGGGACGGGGGGGATGACTTGACCATCACTGGGGGTGAGGTCACTGAGGCAGTTAAACAACTCCTTGGTGGCAAGGCCCCTGGGGTGGACGAGATTCGCCCTGAGTTCCTGAAGGCTCTGGATGTTGTAGGGCTGTCTTGGTTGACACGCCTCTGCAACATCGCGTGGAGATCTGGGGCAGTGCCAGTGGATTGGCAGACCGGGGTGGTGGTCCCCATTTTTAAGAAGGGAGACCGGAGGGTGTGCTCCAACTTTCGGGGGATCACACTCCTCAGCCTCCCCGGTAAGGTCTATGCCAGGGTGCTGGAAAGGAGGGTCCATCCGTTAGTTGAACCTCGGATCCAGGAGGAACAATGCGGTTTTCGTCCTGGTCGCGGAACGCTGGACCAGCTCTTTATCCTCTCAAGGATATTCGAGTGTGCGTCGGAGTTTGCCCAACCAGTCTACATGTGCTTTGTGGACTTGGAGAAGGCATTCGACCGTGTCCCTCGGGGTGTCCTTTGGGAGGTCCTGCGGGAGTATGGGGTGTCTGGCCCGTCGTTGCGGGTCATTCAGTCTTTATACAACCGCAGTGAGAGCTTGGTCCGTATAGCCGGTAATAAGTCGGATTCGTTTCCTGTGGGTGTTGGACTCCGTCAGGGCTGCCCTTTGTCACCGATTCTGTTCATAATTTTTATGGACAGAATTTCTAGGCGTAGCCAGGTGGCGGAAGGCTTCTTCCTTGGTGGCCTCAGAGTCTCATCTCTGCTTTTTGCGGATGATGCGGTTCTGTTGGCTTCAACAGGGGGTCGCCTCCAGCTCGCAGTGGAACGGTTCGCAGCCGAGTGTGAAGCGGTCGGCATGAGAATCAGCACCTCTAAGTCTGAGGCCATGGTCCTCAGCCGGAAAAAGGTGGAGTGCCCTCTCCGGCTCAGGAACGAGTTCCTGCCCCAAGTGGAGGAGTTCTAGTATCTCGGGATCTTGTTCACTAGTGATGGGAGAAGGGAGCGGGAGATCGACAGACGGATCGGGGCTGCTTCTGCAGTGATGCGGACGCTGCACCGGTCTGTCGTGGTGAAGAGAGAGCTTAGTGTAAAAGCGAAGCTCTCAATTTACCGGTCGATCTACTTTCCTACCCTCACCTATGGTCACGAGCTTTGGGTAGTGACCGAAAGAATAAGATCGCGAATACAAGCGGCAGAAATGAGTTTCCTTCGAAGGGTGGCTGGCCTCTCCCTTAGAGATAAGGTGAGGAGTGCGGCCATCCGGGAGGGGCTCAGAGTAGAGCCACTGCTCCTCCACATCGAAAGGAGCCAGTTGAGGTGGCTCGGGCATCTGATTAGGATGCCTCCTGGCCGCCTCTTGGGTGAGGTGTTCCGGGCATGTCCCACCGGGAGGAGGCCCTGTGGTAGACCCAGGACACGCTGGAGGGATTATATCTCTCGGCTGGCCTGGGAACGCCTTGGGGTCCCTCCGGATGAGCTGGAGGAGGTGGCTGGGGAGAGGGAAGCCTGGGCTTCTTTGCTTAGGCTCCTGCCCCCGCGACCCGGCCCCGGATAAGCGGGAGAGAATGGATGGATGGATGGAGACTGGGCAGTGGGGGTATATTCGGTTCCCTCTTTAACCCAGCCAAAATGCCAGCCCTACAGCCCCTTTTCTGTTTACATTCTCTTCTCCATCATCGGGGCTTGCCTCTCAGTATAGCTATCCATGGAGATGCTGGTGCCCTTGCAATTCCTGGAGGAATCCAATGCGAGTGGTGGAAGGCACTCGTTATTGGAATATGGCATGTTCTCCCAGTGTACAATAAATCCTCTCTGTTGTAGAAGATATTCCATGGCCTCAGACTTAGAGGTGCTGATTCTCATGCCAGCGTCTTCATACTCAGCTGTGAACCATTCCACTGCGAGCTAGAGGCCACCACCTGATGAAGCCAACAGGACTGCATGATCTGCAAAATGCAGAGATGAGATTCTGAGGCCACCAAGGCGGAAGCCGTCCACCACTTGGCTACGCCTAGAAATTCTGTCCATAAAAATTATGAATAGAATCAGTGACAAAGGGCAGCCCTGACAAAGTCCAGCACCCACAGGAAACGAGTCTGACTTATTGCCATTAATACGGACCAAACTCTTTCTGCGGTGGTACAAGGACTGAATGGCCCACAACAACAGGCCAGACACCCTGTACTCCTGTACCCTGTGCTCCAACCCCCACAGGATACCCTGAGGGATATGGTAGAAAGCCTTCTTCAAGTACACAAAACACATGTAGACCGAATGGGCAAACTCCCACGCAAACCTGCATATCTTCGAGAGGATGAAGAGCTGGTCCAGTGTTCCGTGACCAGGTCAAAAACAGCATTGTTCTTCTTGAATCCGAGGTTTGACTAAAAGACAGACCCTCCTTTCCAGCACCTTGGCATAGCCCTTACCGGGGAGACTGAGGAGTGTGATCCCCCGATAGCTGGAGCACACCCTCCGGCCTCCCTTCTTAAAGATGGGGACCACCACCCCAGTCTGCCAATGCAGTGGCACTACCCCAGATCTCCACATGATGTTGCAAAGGCATGTCAACTGTTAGGATCTGTTTTCCAATCCTACTTTAAGAAACTTTACTTTGTTTAAAACTTCCAATTTAGTGATCCCACCCAGGTTTGTTGATGGTGAAAAGAAACACACAGATCATGCAAATACTCATGTCATAATATAAACATTTATTCAAGCATTAATTAACAGAATATATGACATAAAACATATTTAATCAGATATCTGAGAGACCGGATCAGACCTTACCTCCCCGTCCCTCTGCCCCATCCAGTCTAACCTTCTCACCGTCTGTCCTCTGCTTATATGCCCCATCCTCCACTTCTTCTAAAGAATTTACCCTTTGACCTTTTTTACAATTCCTACACTGGTTTCTATGACAACACACCTAAGGAATGACCAGCCTGCACCCTAAGAAAGAAAACCTCTATTCCAGACCACTCATAAGTATATACTGCTAAATGAAAATAAAACTAACAAATATAAATGATACAAATAATTGCTAGCAAATGTAACTAATACACATAATGCTAAATAGTTTATCTCCCCACACAACCAAGACAGGCTTACAACATCCAGAGCCTTCAGAAACTCAGGCTAAATCTCATCCACCCCAGGGGCCCTGCCACCAAGGAGCTGTTTAACCACCTCAAGACATATCTTTTTCATTTGGCCTTTGACTAATATGAGCTAGTGTTTTATTTTGTTTTTATTTTACTTATTTATTTTTTAGGATAAACTGTGTATTTTATTGTTTTTATTTATTTATTTTATTCTATTTATGTATACATTTATTTATTTTTAATTACCTTTTTAAATTTTATCTTGTCCTGATATGTTTTATGTACAGCGCTTTGGTCAGTGGTTACTGTTTTTAAAGTGCTTTATAAATAAACTTGGCTTGGCTCAGTGACCTCACCCCCAGTGTTGGCGAGTCATCCCCAGACTCTGCTTCCACTACAGAAGGCGTGTCAGTGGGATCAAGGAGGTCCTTGAAGTATTCCTTCCATTACCTGACTATAGACTCAGTTGAAGTCAGCAGGCCCCCACCCGCACTATAGACCATGTGAGTAGAGCACCGCTTTCCCCTCCTGAGTCACCTGATGGTTTGCCAGAATCGCTTTGAAGCCATCTGAAAATCTTTTTCCATGGCCTCACCGAACTCCTCCCGCACCCAAGTGTTTGCTTCAGCCACTGCCCGAGCCATGTTCCGCTTGGCCTGCCACTACCTGTCAGCTGCCTCCGGAGTGCCACAGTCTAACCAAGCCCGATAGGACTCCTTTTTGGGCTAGATGGCTACCTTCACACCGCGGCTGTGGCCTGGGGGTGGCTTGGGCCTCTTTGGCATGTGGGGGGGCTCTGCCGGGTGTCGGGCGCTTGGGGCCTTGGGGGCTGCATGCTCGGCTTGTGCTGGGGTTGCCGGCCTGCAGGGTGGGGGTGGGGGGGGCTGCTCGTCGCCTCTGGCTCTCTGGACTCTTGCCCTTTGACCGTGGGGGCTCCGTCTGTGGTCTTCCTCCTTCCTCCTCTGGGGTGTGCACGCGGTTGCCATCAGGATGTGTGGCCTCAGGTCTTCTGAGCTCCTGGGCTGTGGATGGCCTGGGTCCCCTGAGTCCTTCCCTATTGGCCTCTGGATCGCGGGGGCATGGTTGCAGTTTCTTGCCCTCATTATTGAGTACATTGCATGACAGAGGCGCGTACACACACATTACTGCAAACAATAAAATTGCGTGTGTGTATATGTATGTGCGTGTGTGTGTGCGCGTGTGTGTGTATGGATGTGTGAGTATATCAATGTTTCTTTGATTTTTTTTTTTTTTTCCTTTCTTCCTTTTGTCGTTTCCCCCCCCCCCCCCCCCCCCCCCCTGTTCTTGCCCCTTCCTTGTTTCCTGTCAGACTTGGCATAAATAACTAAATAAAAAGATAAATAAATAAAAATACAAACATTAACAAGAATAGCCTATGGAAAACTTATATAGCTGTTCTTGTAAAAGCAAATATGTTTGGTACATCAGTGCATTCGGCTCATCATTCCGATTGCGAAAAATGCCAGACATGACAGGCTTAAAAAAAAAACAAAAAAACAGTAACAGTTCATGAACTAGTCCCAGCTGAGGACCCAAAGATGCAAGTAAATGACATGAAAGAGAACCAGCCCCAGGTGCACGTACATCATTGTTTGTTGTGATGTCATCAGATCACTCAGTCTGAAGGGTGATAATGATGGTGTTGTGATGATGTCATCATCAGCTGTCCTCCTGCTGAGCTTCATGCTCAGTTGCTGCTACAGAGCCAGAAGAGCAGGGAGGCTGGACACAAGATGGTGGCTGACCAGCGGAAGAGGAACGTGTGCAGGTGAGACAGAGGTCAGGTGATCAGGGTTGGATTTTTTTTTTTTTTTTAAATCAATGGAAAGTGAAAATAAAATTGCTGTTCACTGATACAAAATCAATTAATTGAACTGTAATCATCATCTGCTGCCATCTGACAGGTGAGGAGGTGTCTCACTGAAGATGAGGAGGAAGAGCAGCAGGCATACAGATGGACACTGAATGAGTACTGTGTTTATTTTGTCACATTGATGTGAGGTGAAGACGTCATCCTGTCACCATGGCAGCCAGCCAGTTGGTTTAGTTTAAGACTTTTACTTTGAAAGAGTGATTTCCTGTACATTTGGTATAATGATGATGATGATGATGATGATGATGAAGATAATTTATTTTTAAAGTGAAATAAGTTTCAATTTTATTTTGTAGCTCAGATTTTACTTCCTATTTGTGAACTGCAGGATGTCAAAGTGACAGGAAATAAAAATAATGTTTGTATGTTTATTTATTTATTTTTTTTTAAGAGGTTTGTCTCTTTACATGAGGAGTCAGAGAGATGAGTCAGGACAATGCTCACTGTCAGCATGTGATTGGTGTAGAGTCCTCAGGGTTTGAGGCGGAGCCAAACACTGTGGTCTAAATGTCTGAAAGCAAAGATGTTTCAAACCATTTAAATCTGATCTGAGATGTTCTCTTTAGACTCTGAGCTTAGTTTGAGTCTTTGAAATGATCATTGGATGGGTTTTAAGAGTCAGACTTGCTGAGGAAGACTCCTAACTTCCTCAAGCCTCTGTAGCCAAGGAGATTGAATCTTTTAAATAAAGAAAGGCACTCAGTGCTTCCTTTAGTACCTCCTTTAGCAGAAGAGACACTGGAGCATCCTCTATGAGAGGAGATAATTCCATCCCATAATTTAGACAGTCCATGAAAACCATCATAACTAACAATGCGCCTTAGATCGTGGAAATATTCATTAGAAGTGTGTTCTCCTTTTCCAAAACCTGCTGATAGGTTTGAACCCACAGGAGTAAAATCTGATTCTTCTTGTGGTGTGAACTCCTTAAATCCACATTAGGATTTAATTACACAGAGCTGAATTACTCAGACCATGTCTGAAACATCAGTGTTTCAGACATGGTCTGTGTAATTCAGTTGCATCAGTGATGTCTGCTGTTGTGTTGCAGCCTTTAGGATTATCATGGATTCATTTTTACTTTGGGTCAGCTGAGATCATTGATGGATGGGAGGAATTTTATTTGATCACAGAAATCCAAATGAGGAGGTTGAGGAAAAGAGCTCGTCTGTATCAGCTCCAGTCTCATTGTACATCCTGTGTAATGACAATAAAGGCATTCTATTCTATTCTCTGCAACAGAAGCATAGAAGAAAATCAGCTATGTGTTCATCTTCCTTAAAACTCTAGGCTTTGTAATGAAGTGATGTTTTTCTCATGTTTGAGCTGCTGAAATGAGCCAGTAAGAACACACTGGGGTGAAGTAAGATAGAGATAAGCGTTTTTGCAGTCCACCTGCTGGGTGCTGAAGTTCAAACACAGCAAGTGTCTTAGAGCAGGAGGATTCTCTGAGCTCTAAACTTCTCGTTATGTGCTCATAAATTCTCCTTCCCCTCACCTCCTCACCTCCACCGAGGTCCAAGAGATGGAGGCGTTAGGATGTCAAAGGTCATTTTCGGACTATTCAATCAGACACAAAACTGAAACAATCATGGCTGCATTGACCCCTCACCCTCTGTTTGCAGTCAGCTGTCTCCCTCCAGTGGTTTATCTGGGTATTACTGTGGGTGAGTGTTAAATCAGTTTATCTTTCTCATATTACAGAAGCTGTCACATACCTTACTGTGTTCACGTTTAGTGTGTTGGTGCAGATCCCACAGCTGATCGCAGCCCACTCAAACCTGTACCTTCCCCATCCAATCAAAAGTAAAAATGATTGTTTTTTTTCTGTCAGCCAATGAAAACCCAGCATGTGACACGTGTGATTATTTTCAGACGGTTTCTGTTTAAACAAATTTTTTTATTGATTAAGAATGAAGAGAAAAGAAGGTAATGCAGACATGACGTCATGAAACCCACAGGAAGTCCGATGGTTCATTTTATTTTATCACCAGGCTCAGATGGGCTTACATCAGAATTCTATAGGAAATTCTCTGTTAGTCTAGCTCCATTCGTATTAGAAGTTTTCACTGAGAGCATCCGTAAAGGCCTGTTACCCCCTACATTGCGTCAAGGTGTAATTACTTTAGTCCCTAAACCAAGGAAAGACCCCCTCCTCCTAGACAATTGGCGCCCAATCTCTTTATTAAACAACGATTACAAAGTTTTAGCAATAATCTTAGCCAATAGAATTAAATTAGTTATAGATTCTGTCATTGATGAATGCCAGTCTGGTTTCATGAAGAACCGTCACATCTCTAATAATCTTAGACTAATTTTAGATATTCTGGATTATGCTGAACTTATACAGGACAATAGTTTAATTCTATTTTTGGACTTTCACAAAGCATTTGACACCTTAGAACATGAATTCATGCTCATTACACTTAAAAGATTTGGTTTTGGTGAGTTTTTCACCAGATGTGTACAGACTTTGTATGCATAAGGTAATAGCAGCATTAAACTTCCTTATGGTACCTCTCCTAGGTTTAGCCTCCACAGAGGGGTTCGACAGGGATGCCCATTATCTGTATATCTGTTTCTGTTAGCAGCTGAGTTTCTAAATGTTCATGTCAGAAACAGTCCTATACAGGGGATCAGTATCGCAGGTCGAACTATTTTCATTAGCCAGCTGGCTGATGATACAGCTTTATTTTTAAAGGATGTGTCACAGGTGTCTCTGGCAATTAGTACAGTTGAAAGCTTCACTAAGGCCTCTGGCCTGTCCCTTAATATTAATAAATGTGAACTGTTGTCAGTGAAAACCTGCTTACACTCCTCTATTTGTGGCATCCCTGTTAAAGATAATGTAACATACCTGGGTATCAGTATCACTAAGAATAGTAAAAACAGAAGTATTACCAATTTCATTCCCATTCTTGAAAAGTCAAAAAAGATTTTTAATAGTTGGCTACAAAGGGACCTGTCCTTGAGAGGCAGAGTCCTGCTCACTAAAGCAGAAGGATTATCCCGGCTAGCCTATACTGCCCAGTCTCTTTATGTTGAGAAATCAGTTTGTAAATCTGCTGACAGAATGCTTTCCAGCTTTTTATGGAAAAACAAAACGCATTATTTACGCAAATCTGTTGTCCTTAACAGTGATATGTTTAGCGGTCTAAAATTTATTGATTTTGACTCCTTTAATAACACCTTTAAAATAAAATGGATCAAAAATTATCTTAAAAACCCAAACTCCATTTGGAACTTCATTTCACAACATGTCTTTTCACATTTAGGGGGCCTAGAGTTTGTTCTCCTCTGTAATTATAGTATTCCAAAAATACCCACTAAGCTATCCAGTTTTCACCAACAGGTACTTTTAGCCTGGTCCCTTATTTATAAACATAATTTTTCTCCACAGAGATGTTACATCTGGAACAACTCTAACATACTATACAAAAACAGGTCATTATTTTTTCAGAGGTGGTTTAATTATGGCATTATTCAAGTTAATCAGCTATTTAATAATAAAGGCCTTCTTTATCGCTATGAGGAATTTCTTACACAGTATAAGATTCCTGTCACTCCAAGAGAATATAGTATTGTTTTTGATGCTATCCCATCTGGCATGCTTATGTTGTTCAGAGATGTTGACTTTTCTTCCATCCAGCCTATGAGCCCTCTTGACCCTAAACAGACCGCTGTCGGTAAGCTCTGTTTCTCAACTCGGTTAAAAGCTGTTAATTCCAAAATCCGTTCTTTATTCCAAGAAAATCTGGTTTCATCCCCATCTTGTGTATCTTATTGGAACTCCTTTGTGCAGAATGTTAATTGAAAAAAAGTTTGGTCTCTCCCACACAAGTTTTTTCTCACTAATAAAATCAAAGAAGTTTCTTTTAAATTAATTCATAAATTTTATCCAACTAAGCACTTTCTTCAGAAATACAAAGCTGATATTGATATTTCCTGCTCTTTTTGTAAGCTCTACCCAGAAACTTCTGTTCATCTGTTTTGGAACTGTACATGCTCGAAGACGTTTTGGAAAGACATTGTCACTCTGATATCCAACTATATTCAACCAGATTTCCTTCTTTTTTTTGAAAATGTTTTGCTTGGTATCACAGATTTCAAGACGAAAAATTCCTCTCCCACATACCTTATCAATCTAATATTGTTGCTTGCTAAATTTCATATTCATAAAAGTAAAATAATGCACAGGAAACCACTTTTTGACCTCTTCGTAACAGATGTAAAATTGTATCTTGACTCAATCTCAAACTCAGTTAACAAAAAGGCTATAAAAACAATAAGTATTTGGAAAGACTATAACTTATTGTTGTAACTCGCATTTATTTGTGTAATTTCTTTTTATTTCTTTTTTATTTTTTATTTCTTTTTTTTTTTCCGCTTCTGTTCCGTTTTGAGTTTTCTATCTCTATATTTTATGACTATATTATTATTGTACACTGTTCTTCCATGACTACTGTTACTGTGACATTTTGACGATAAATAAAGCTTAAAAAAAGAAAAAAAAAAAAAAAAAGGTTCATTTTATTTTGTTTTGAGAGTAGAGCGCCCCCTGCTGGTTGGCAAACATCTACATCAGCTCTGTGACGTCACCTGCAGGTAATATCGTCACGCTCTGCTTTGAGTGTGCAAAGAGGCAGGGCGGAGCTACGACTACGCATGCTCACTACTCTCACGATCAGCATCTCCTCGCTGATGACAAAGGGTCCTCCAGGGGACGCGCCGCGCGTGACTGCGTCCTCTGCTGGTACTGCTGCAGACACAGTCAGTCATACAGGTGGAGGTGAGACGGACGTACGGGGTGTGTGTGTGTGTGTGTGTCGGTGTGTTGGAGGATGCGAGCGGAGGGCTGCAGTAGTTCGTGGTGATCGTCGGTAACGAGAGGAGGAGGGGCGCGAGGAAGAGGAGAAATAAAAAGAGCCATGAGCTGCAACTGGGGAACCGAACTGTGGGTACGTTCACCTGCTTGCACCTGAGAACTCCTAACCGGTATCCTGTAACCAGCATCCGGTAACTTGCCGGTAACCGTGTGTGTGTGTGTGTGTGTGTGTGTGTGTGTGTGTGTGTGTGTGTGTGTTTGCGGCCTCGTGCTCCTGTCTGCTCTGCCATAGCAACATGGTGAGTGACGACAGCGGCGCGCTGCATCCTCCATGATGCTGCAGCGCGCGATCCTGAGAGGGCCGACCCCCTACGCAAACGCACACGCGCACTGGCGCGCACACCCACACAAACACGCACACAGATACACACACATAACAGATGTGAATCAGATAAAACCTATAGAGCTATTTGTGTGTATGGTTGAAGTGAGCTCAGGTTCTGATCCAGGAGCAGCTGAAACTGAGCTTAACCCTGAGATGAAACTCCAGAAAGAGTCAGTTACCGTGGTAACAGACTGTTCCCTCTGAATCCCAAGATTCAGTCAATAAATGATGTCAAACAACATTTTAATAAGGCTCACCAATTCAGACTGGTTCAGGTCCACATTCACTTTCTGGCTCATCTCATTCTGATCCATTCAGAACGGCTTATCCTGTTCCCCCTCGATCTGCGTTCCTGATTTCAAACATCTCATCGTCTCAAAATGATCCTGAAATGTGTCCGATGTGTTTGAGCAGCACTGTAACAGCTGACATGTTTCTGCTGACATCATTCATTTCTGACCTCTGACCTTTAACAGGAACTCAGAGAGCCATCTATCAGTGATGCTGACATTAGAACATGAGAAATGCTCACAGTGGAACATGAAAGCAGAGTTTATCCAGTAATGGCAGAAATAATGAAATCCTGGATAAAGTGAGGCTTTTTCAGCCCATTAGGACATTCAGAGTTACTGAATCATTATTGAAAAATGAAATGCTCATAAACTGCTGCACAGACAGTTTTTACTGGATCAAACTGACCTGGAGTCTGCTGCTATCTCAGTCTTTGATATCAGTGTCCATCAGTAAACAAAGTCTGAGCCATCCTGTCCTGTCAGCTCACAGATGAATCATTCAATTTAACATCAAATTCAGCTTCATCCAATCAGAGTCCAGCTGCTGAATGACGACCACAAAAAGAATCAATTTTATTCAGTTTGAGACAATGACAGAGCAACTGAGCTGCTTAAAAAGACTCCCTCTCCTCCTGTCTCTAAGATCAGGATCACAGTGTTCTTGTATCCTGGTATCCGAGCTCCACTGATGATGGCTTTCTGTCATTAAATCAGGGTGAACATACTCAGAGCTGATTGAACGAACTCTGATCAGCTTTTCTGGAACAGCAAGCTCAGTTTGTTGAAGCTGCTTCCTGGAATCGGGTCCACTGCGCCACTCCCGCGGGAGTGGCGCAGTGGACACCACTTAGGACACACCACTTGTTGTTAATTGTTCTGTGGTTCTGTGGTTCAGGTGTGTCAGAGGTTATGCTGACATCAGTCTGCTGTTCCAGGATCAGTTTCATAATCTCCCGCGGGAGTGGCGCAGTGGGTAGGTGCTTGCCTTACAGCCGGAAGGTTGTAGGTTCGAGCCCCTGTCCCTGCACTGCGTTGTGTCCTTGGGCAAGACACTTAACGGTAGCGCCGGTCTCTGGCTGCATGACCGCAGATGCTCGTCTCTGGATGAGTGATCTGGAACCATCATTTTGTTGTGTGCCTTGTGCGCACAATGACAATGAGTTGAATCTAACATCTAATGTGTGTTTGTTTCTTTGTTAGTTTCTGCAGCCTGTGAGGCCAAACTTAGGGTACACCACTTGCTGTTAATTGTTCTGTGGTTCAGGTGTGTGTCAGAGGTTATGCTGACATCGATCTGCTGTTCCAGGATCAGTTTGATAATCTGGAGAAACACACAAGCTGGGGGATCGACTTCCTGGAGAGATACACAAAGTTTGTTAAAGAGCGCGCTGACATTGAGCTGAGCTACGCCAAACAGATCAGGTACACTGCACACCCAGCTTTTTTATATTATTTTATTTATGATTATATAAATAACATACACACATAACATAAACATGTTAACATAAGGCATAAAAATTGCCTGTTAAACTCCAGTCCCCTGTCACCCACCCCGTCCAAAGAAGAGAAAAAAAAATTCAGTACATAGCATAAAAATAGGAACTAAATGTTTAGAACAAGAGATGCATGTAAATCATCTTCAATCTTGCTAAGCAATGGAATGTAATTCTATTTATACAGGTTTTTAAGGTTACTATCGACAGTTATTCCAAGGTATTTTAAACCATTTGTTAACCATCTAAAGGGATTAGTCAGTTGGAATGTGGAATAATCAAAATTTGTTAGTGGAATAATTTCGCTTTTTTCCAGATTTACCTTATAACCAGAAATATTACCAAAATTGTTTAGTAAAATTTGTAATTTAGAAAGAGTTGCGTGGATTTTTTTAAGTACAAAATGATATCATCTGCAAAAAGATTAATTTTATATCCTGATCTTGTCAAATCGCTTCAGCTAAGGGTTGCTAAAGCAAAGAGCCCTGGAGACAGGGGACATCCCTGTCGACTTGATCTACCTAAGGGGAATATGGATGAAATCTGTCCATTGGTACTAACTTTTGCCTGGGGGTTTATAGTAGAGAGTTTTAACCCAATTAATAAAGAATGGGCCAAAGCCAAATTTGGCTAATACTTTAAATAAATAGGGCCATTCTAGCCTATCAAAAGCTTTTTCAGCATCTAAGGCCGCTGTTATACTGGGTTCCACTTCGGATTTTGTTAAATGAATGATATTAAAAAGCCTACATGAACTGTAGGCCGAAGAGTGGTTTTAAATAAATCCACTCTGATCTGAGTTTATTAACCAGGGTAGGTATTGATCGAGTCTATTAGCCAAAACTTTGGAGATCAGTTTATAATAAATATTTAACAAAGAAATTGGATGATATGAAGAACATTTTAATGGATCTCTAATCTTTTTGTAGATCACAGTAATTATGGCAGCATAAAATGAGTCAGGGAGAGTTTGAGTCCTGGAGGCTAGATTAATAACATCCATAAGAAGTGGTAAAAGTAGATCCTTAAATTCCTTGTAAAATTCAGGAGGAAACCCATCCTCTCCTGGTGATTTGTTAAATTGTAATGAGCCCAAGGCTTTCTCAATTTCCTTTTGTGTGAAAGGAATTTCAAGACATTTTTGGTCATCTTATTCAAGTTCAGGCAATTCAACCCCAGACAAAAAGACATCAATTTAACCCAGGTCATTTGGTGGTTCTGATGTATATAAATGTGTATAAAACTCTTTAAAAGTGTCATTTATCTCGTTTGGATTATAATATACAGAACCTGTTTTTGTTTGTATTGAGTTAATTGTTCTGGAGCTTTCTTCTTTTTTGAGTTGCCAGGACAGAATTCTGTGTGCTTTTTCACACAGTTTGTAATATCTTTGTTTAGATCTCAAGATGTTTTTTTTTTCAGTTTTATAAGTACACAATGTGTTATATTTTAGCTTTTTATTAATGAGTGTTTGATGTATATCGTTAGACTTTGATTGTTGGAATTCGTTTTCTAATTTCAGAATATCTATTTCTAAGTCTTCTAATTCTGCATTGTATTTCTTTTTATACCTTTTGTATAGGCAATGATTTATCCTCTTAAAAAAGCTTTAAGTGTATCCTATAAAATAAAAATGTTAGGAGAAGAAACACAGTTTGTTTCACAGAATAATTTAATTTGATCTCTTATAAATTTACAGAAATCTGGTTTTTGAAGGAAAGTAGGGTTTAGACACCATCTATATACATTGTTAACTCTATCTGGCATATAAATTGAAAGAATTGAAGGTGAATGGTCTGATAATATCCTGGACAAGTATTCAGATTCTACTGCTCTATGAATTACCTGTGTCAATAATAGAAAAAAATCAGTCCATGTAAATGAATTATGGCGACCTGAGTAAAAGGAATAATCCCGCACCTGAGGGTGCATTAGTCTCCATACCTCTGTTAAATTAAGTTCTTTCATAAAGTCTATAGTACTTTTTGCTGCCTTGGTTTTAGATACTGATGAGGTGGACTTATCTAAAAGTGGATCCAGGCAGAAATTGAAATCACCTCCTATAAGAATATTATGCTGTCCTCCTTACACCTTCAGAAATATATCCTGGATAAATTAATCATCATCATAATTGGGGGCATATAAATTTAAGAGAGTCCAAGGTTATGAATAAATCTGGCAGTTTACTACAATATATCTCCCCGATGCATCAACAATGATCTCTCCAATCGTTACAAGGGTATTCTTATTTATTAAAATTGCCACTCCTCTTGCTTTAGAATTAAAGGATGATGATATTACATGTCCTACCCAATCCCTCTTCAGTTTCTCATGCTCCAGAGGTGTCAAATGGGTCTCTTGTCTGAAAGCAATATCTATTTTTAACTTTTTTAAATGAGTTAAGACTCTTCCATTTGACCGGCCCATTTAAACCATTCACAATAAAGCTTACAAATTTTACTATTCTATTCATCAACAATGTGTCTTTTTAAGAAAAGCAGCAGTCTCCATAATGGGAAAATAATACATGGTGCACTGACACACAAACACACAAAAACAACCAACAAACAAAAAAGGTAAGTGCCTACTCTTAACATTAAACATTCAGCACCATCTAACCCATCATGCTGGGATGCACATGTTGCACCTATTAAATTAGCCATAACACCATTCTAGCCATCCAGGGTTCTATTAGAAAACTATATAATTGTCCGTTTTAAGTAGGGGTAATGAAAATACTGCAAATGAACAACATACCCCTTTACAAAAGCAAAACTGCCGTAATATAAACGTAGTCAACTTTGTCTGAAATCCGCCTCGGTCATGTGAAAGATAAATGTAAACATTAGTGTGGATACTGTCATAATTTACCTAATCCATGTAGCTTTTTATCAGAACAATAGACAGTACAACACCAGTGCTCTTACTAACTGAAGCCGATTATCTGATTTTCCTCTGATCAATCAGTCACCTGAAGAGTCATTTAGGAAGACTGCAGCTTCCTTCAGTGTTTTGAAGAGTCTCCTTTTCCCGTTGGGAAGCGTAATCCTCAGGGTTGCAGGATGAAGTAGAGCAATCGGGATCTCCCTAGTGTTACGCACTGGTCTAGGGGCTAGAGCGTAACACCAAAAGTTGGACAGGCGGCCCCCTTGCCTCAGCCCCAAAAGCACCACACACCACAAGCGAGTCAGACAGCACGATGTAACAGTTTATTGAATGTGCGAGAACATAAACTCTGGGGTGGGCCAAGGCCCAAACAACAAACAAAAACAGCTAACCCAGGGGGAAGAAACTAACTAAACCCTACCCAAAAACAAACAAATGACAAATAACAGTTGCTACTCCTTACTCCCTAACCACAAAACAGGAGAAAAGGTCACCAAAAGAAAACGGCAGCTCACCCCTTCCACCTTGCACCTGAAACACATGGAAAACGAACACAACACTCTGCACTGTAAATGGGTGGATGAGGCAAGGTCTGACACACAATATGCTCAGCTCGGGCCGCCCTCCTGGGTGCCGGCTGCAACGAGCCTTTGAGCTGTCAGCTGGCTATCAGCTGGTACCCGGAGCCAATTGCTAGTCGCCAGATGGAGTGCCAAACCCTCAGGACGTCCAATCGCCAGCGAAGGAGGCGGGGCCGCCGAGAACATCCACCTCCTGCGGAAACAGACACTTGAAACACAGACATGTACACAAACAGTTACACACACAACTGACATTTCGGGCAGGGCCGTAACACTAGAATGAAGCTCTTTATTCACTTGATCGTAATCCTTCCTCCGCTTCACCAAGGTGGAACTTAGGTCCGGGAAAAACATTACCGATTTTGAGGCGATGCGAAGGATTTTATCCCAGTCCTGAAATTTGAGCAGCCGAATCAGAACGGGCTGTGGCTTCTGGTTGGCAAGCGGCCGGGGTGTTGGGGTGCGATGCGCTTGTTCAATTATCAATGGCTCCCTGAAGTGCTCCGATCCAAGGGTAGCTGGTATCCAGTTGACAAAAAAATTGACAGGACCATTTCCCTCGCAGCCCTCTCGTAGATTAATAAGATGGATATTATTACGTCAGCTATAGTTCTCCAGCTAGTTAATTTTTTTCCTTTAGGAATTCATTCTCCTCCATTATGCTAACACGTTCCTCGGCTTCAATGATATCGGAGTTTAATCCATCCAGCATGGTTTTAAGTCCTGAAATGGATTGTTCTGCTGTTTTTGAATCAATCTTGTTAGATAGCGCCTCGTTGCCATTTCTGATTTCCTGGAGGAGAATATGTAGATCCCCGCCGCTCATGCGAACTTGAGCTGTGGACGCCATCATGCCGGCTTCCTCGTGGATGCCTTTGGAGACCCTCTCGGCATTCTGCAAATTCCATTTTTGAGTATAGGGTTTGTTCCTAGATCTCAAGTCCATATTACAGTGTGCTGACCAAGTTTTAAATTGAATTAAGTGGATTTAGTCGTATTAAAACGGGTTTGTTCACAGAGCCCCTGGGCACACATCTCTCTAGCTTTGTCGCATACAGGACACGCCCCCTTGCACACCCAGCTTCACACACAGAAGCAACATCTGTAACATCTGGAATATCTCAAATTTGTGCCTCATTTTTAGTAAAGTCAGACTGTGAGGAGGTGAAGAGAGAGACAACTCTTCAAACTCCTGAAAATGCAAAAGTTTTCTGCTATGATCAATAATTCAGTTTATCATCAGTACCTGGATTTACTGACACCTGTAGTGCTGATGTAACCTTAATGTGCTGTAGTAGCCCTCAGGTGTATGTGGGAAACACTTTCACTGTCTCATTACAGTAAAACCTGAAAAGCAAAAAGTCTGCCTGTCTCTACCTGTCTGTCTGTCCAGCTCTAACCTGTCTGTGTCTCTAAACTGTCTGCCTGTCTCTACCTGTCTGTCTGTCCAGCTCTAACCTGTCTGTGTCTCTAAACTGTCTGCCTGTCTCTACCTGTCTGTCTGTCCAGCTCTAACCTGTCTGTGTCTCTAAACTGTCTGCCTCTCTCTACCTGTCTGTCTGTCCAGCTCTAACCTGTCTGTGTCTCTAAACTGTCTGCCTCTCTCTACCTGTCTGTCTGTCCAGCTCTAACCTGTCTGTGTCTCTAAACTGTCTGCCTCTCTCTACCTGTCTGTCTGCAGGAGTCTGTCAAAGAAGTACCACCCTAAGAGAAACAGAGAAGATGAGAGCAGGTGAGTCAGCAGTCTTTACCTGTGTTTCAGGTGTTTTTGGGGACAGAGCCACCATGTACACCCCTGTACATTAATATAGTTAGTATAGTTTGTATAATTTTTTTTTACCTCCATTGTATCTATTTATTGTGCGTATTAAGCTGCTGGATGCCCTAATTTCCTTCAGGATAAATAAAGTATCTATCTATCTATGTTTCATTCATTAACAGACACTGTTGTTTTAAATCTTACATTGTTTACAATGTTACATTGTTACATGATTTCATTTATTAAGGAAAAAAAGGGTAAAAAAAATAAGGCTTTTTATATTTACTTAGGTTATCTTTGTCTAATATTAAAATTTGTTTGATGAATGTTAGCATGACAAATATGAAAAACTAAGAAATTAGGAAGGGGGAAAATAATTTTTCACAGCACTGTTTACACAGATCACACTGCTTACTGAGTGAAAACCAAACAAGTCTGATTTTTTCTATTAGACTCCCAAAATCTACAACAGACACCAGGTGTTTAAGAGTACAGTTGAATAAATATTAACACCACATAATTTCATGATTTCTGGAGACAGCTTAAGCATCAGTCTTCTGCATCTCTATGAACAGCATCAACAAGCTGGTCCACATGTTTCTGTTCACAGTGAAAAGTCTGTCACTTTCCCGTATGTGTTCTGGAAGTATTGTTCCATTGATGTGGGCTGTTTGGTCCCTGGAGAACTGCAGTGAGCTTGGTCCGTACTGCTGGCAGGAAGTTGGACTCAGTCCCAGTGGGTGTTGAACTCTCTGGGATTCTGTTTGGAACTTAATAGATAGAATTTTTAGACCCTTGGTCAAGGGGTGTAGATTTTGGTGGTCTCAGGAGCTCATCTCTGCTTTTTGCAGATGATGTTGGTGTCACCAGTCTGTGACCTCCATTTCACACTAGGGCAGTTCGTAGCTGAGTATGAAGCAGTCAGAATAAGACTGAGCACCTCCAAGTCTGAGGAAATGGTTCTCAGTCAGAAAAGGGTGGAGCGATTACTCTGTATCAGGTATGTGTTGCTGCCCTGAGCGGAGGAGTTTAAGTATCTCAAGGTCTTGTTCATGAGTGAAGGCAGAAGGGTGGTGTGCTTATCTGTTGTAGTGAAAAGAGAGCAGAGCATGAAGCATAGATCTACATTCCTGCCCTAATTTATGGCCACGAGCTCTGGGTGGTGACTGAAAGATTGAGCTTGTGGATATATATTGTGTTTCCTCTGAAGGGTGTCTGAGCTCAGCTTTCCATCTGGTTGTTTCAGGTACAGCTGGTGTTTGGCGTTTGCAGCGACCCTCCAGCAGCTGAACGAACTTTCCGTTCAGAGAGAAGATCTCGCTGAAAACATGAACACACAGATCGTCTGTGAGCTGACGCGATACACTCAGGAGCTGAAGGCTGAGAGGAAGTCTGTGAGTGCACACACACACACACACACACACACACACACACACACACACACACACACACACACACACACACAGGTCACATGTTCTGCTGGTCATAAGCATTCAAGAAGTGAACAAACAGCTGCCAGCCAATCAGAATAGCTTCAGTGCCTATAAATAATTTCTTATATCTCATAAAATACAACACAAAGTAAGTGGGTCACTGACACACGCACACACACACACACTCCAGTGTTCAGAGCTTCTAGGTGAAAGTAATGTGGAAACTGAAGACTGTGTGTGTGCTTGTGTTTCGGTGTGTACATATTGATGGTCATGTGACCTGCGTTTGTAATTTCCATCAGAACATTAAAAGTAACTAAAATAAACTATAGTAACTAAAATGTATTTCTATAGATCTTTTAAGTTCAATTCAATTTTATTTATATAGCGCCAAATCACAACATCAGTCACCTCACTTGGTCTTTATATTGTAGGTAAAGACCCTACAATAATACAGAGAAAACCCAACAGTCAAAACGACCCCCTATGAGCAGCACTTGGTGACAGTGGGAAGGAAAAACTCCCTTTAACAGGAAGAAACCTCCAGCAGAACCAGGCTCAGGGAGGGGGGTCATCTGCTGTGAGGGGGCTGAGGGGAGAGAGACAGGACAAAAGACATGCTGTGGAAGAGAGACAGAGATTAATAATAACTAATGATTAAATGCAGAGTGGGGTATAAATAGAGTAAAAGGAGAAATACTCAGTATTTCTCTACTGAGTATACACTGAGTATACTCTATGCTCTACAGCAGGGGTCGCAAACTTAAATGACCTGGTGGCCACTGCTGGGGGCCCTCTCAGTGGAGGGCCACTGTTTGTGTTTATTTATATATATATATATATATATATATATATATATATATATATATATATATATATATATATATATATATATATATATATATATATATATATATATATATATATACAGTGATGTCAGTAACGCGTTACCCTAATCTGACTACTTTTTTTCAGTAACGAGTAATCTAGAATAGAATAGAATAGAATAGAACTTTGTCATTATACATACAACGAAATTAATCATTATACAACAAATTATATAACGACATTCCGTCATAATATAATGAAATTGCGTTTGGAACAACCATCCAGAGAAGAACAGACAAGACTAACATAGGGGAGATGGGTGTCTTTTTTCACTGGCGCCGCCGCTACAATCAGTCCCCAGAAAAAGGAAACAAACACACACATCATGGGGTAGTTAGGTTAAAAAAAAAAGATGAGCACCATACCAGGGTCCAAAAAACCCACCTTAGCAAAGCACATTTGCACATTTAAAGCCAGGATAGCAATATGGTGGGTAAGGGCGGGGGCAGGAGGGGATGCAGACAGAGACGAGAGGGTCAGGGCATTGTGGAGCCAGATGCCAGCTCCTAGCCAAAACGGTTCGCTGATAGTGATGGAAGTTCATCAGCGGCCGTGGTACACCAGATCGAGCTTCACAAATCACAGAGGGGGCAGAGGGGAAGAGTGAACATCACACATTGTCCTGGAGAGATATGATTACCAGCTCAAGGCCGGCTAGGGAGCCGAATTCCTGATAATGCAGATGTTGTTTTGGAACAGGCTGCATGTTTTTTTTTTTTTCCAACAGCCTTCAGTCTCACTGGGGAACCCATTCAGTAATCCAATAATCCAGCTTCATTAGTTACCGTCCTCACCGTGCAGAACCGAACCTTATCTCCAGATCTAACCCCTCTCGCCTGCAAGCACGTTCTTACGGCTCAGGTCCACCAGGCTTTGAGTCTGAGTCTGTACGGCTCTGCACAGCCCATCCATCTGGGTCTGCAGCCTCGGCAGATGTTGAACTGCTGCCCAGATTTTCTTAATTTCCCGATAAATCAGGTATCCTCCGAGCCCAAACAGAAGAGATACCGTTACCAAATAGCCGAATATGTAGACGTCTTCCACGTCCTCGACCTCCAAAGTTGAGAGGCACACAGGTCTCCACGAGCTCCAAGAATCGATGACGTATCCAACGGGGTCTGTTCCACTCGGACACGCAGGCTCCCCTTTCCCCGATCTCATAGTGGAGAAAATTCGATCAATGGTGTTCAGGGCCCAGTTTGCCGGATCCATGATGATCTTAATCTTATTCTTATTCGGTCAGTGTGTAAGAGACGCTCTTACAGCAAGCAGCAAGCAGGAGAGATGGGGAGGGCAGGGAGAGAGGTAGAATGCGACCGTCTCCGTCAGAGAGCAGGAGGGAAGGAGATTAAAGTTACTTATCCAAGTCACTGTGCATTACTATTTTTGTCATTTTCCTCAGAACAAAGATATATTTTTGCTTTCTTCTTGCCAGGGTTATAATAGTTTTGGATTTTACATTATCGTTTAGTTTTAATTAGTTTTCAGAGTGGTTTTGCTCGTTTTTATTAGTTTTTATTTTTGATTTATTGCTTAGTTTTAGTTTCGTTTCGTTAGTTTCAGTATTAGTTTTAGTTTTTCATACTTTGTCAGGTGCAAGATTCAAGGTACAAGAGTAACTCCTGTGTAATAAAAACTCAACAAAAGATACCATAAAGAAATATATTCAACAACCAACTTCACAAGACAGAAGCACTACATGCTGAATGTGTGTAATATTAAGGACACACATGAACATCAACAGGGAGAAACATAAAGAAAAACATGAACTCCAAACTCAATAACTTCTACAATAAATTCCCAATAAAGTTCAGCGTCAGTGCAGCAGATTAACAACAGCTTCTGTTTTGGAGCTAGCTTGGTTAGATGCTGCATATGTGGCCGACCTCATGTCGCATTTCTGCTTGTGTAGCTGGATTGTGTGTGTTCATTACCTTACGGTCGTGTGCTGGTGTTTTATATGCGGTGCAGGCTGAGACTTCTTTTGGGCCTCGCTCTTTGTGCTCAGTTTTTTGGCTGCAAACATATTTGTCCCTGTTTTTTCACTTTCTTCATTCTCTCGCGTCCATTCCAACAGTTTTAGCAGCTCCCTCCAGGAATTTGCTGACATTTGTGAGTCCTTGTATTGATTGTTCCTGATTATTATTCTCTCACTGATAAAGTGGCCGAAAACGCACAAGGACGGAACAGGTTCATCACAATGTTGCGGCTGCGTGGCAGCAACGAGTAGTCACATTTCTCCGGAGGTGAACGCCAGATTAAGTCGGTTCAGAGCGGTTTCCGAAGCTGCCTTGTGTGCGCGCTTCTCAGGTGGACTTTGATGTTGGTGTTTTTTCCTCACTGAGATGTGTTCCATACATTTTTCATCCTTCACAACAAGACGCTGTTCTATCTGTATTATCGGACTTAAAGAAACTCCATATGGGACTCTGCCGCTGTCTCGGCAGACCGCTGCCATTACTTTTCGGACCAGGGCGGTGAACGCACGCGCGCACACAGCTGCCCGACGGCGCTCCCAGCTTAAACTCTGAGAGCGGAAAATGATCAATCCGCAAGGCTTTTAAATAAAATGACAAACAAGAAAAGGAAGGTCATTTATCTATATTTTTAGTTAGTTTTAGTTACTTTTTTAAACTCACAATTCAGTTTTAGTTAGTTATCGTTTTTTCCTTTTAATTTTAGTTTTTATTTATTTCAGTTAACGACAATGTTTTTTCAATTTCAGTTTTCGTTATTTCGTTCGTTTTCGTTAACTGTAATAACCCTGCTTCTTGCGTCTCGGGGAGTGACGTCTGGCAGATGCGACAATTCAGCATGAGGACAATAACAGCACAGTGACACAAATGTAAACAATGGAGGGAGGAGAGAGTTGCGCGTTTTCTAGATGAAATACAGGAACTATTGTGAGTTTGTGTCAGCTAAAGATGACATTGTCAAGGTTAGTTGTGCACTCTGGCCACTTTGAGGATAATGGAGGAGCCACAGTGTCTGCTGACCGGGGGTGGGCTAACAACCTGAATCTGTTTTTCAATAGATTTGACTCTGGGTCGTTGACCACCTCCCCCACCCCTCAGCTCCCATCTGCCCCCCTCCGTATGCTGACCCCCCCCTCTCTCCTGGTGTAGTGCTATCAATGCCTGCACTCTCCTCACCCTCACCCACAGTGGAGCCAGCCCCATCACCCACCCCAACCCAGCCTCACATCCACCTCACAGCTGATCAAGTGAGAAGTCAGCTCAGGAAGACAAAGATCAGGAAGGCAGCGGGTCCGGATGGAATTAGCTCCAGACTGCTCAGGGACTGTGCAGACCAGCTCTGTCAGGTGGTCCTGCACATCTTCAACCTGAGTCTGAATCTGGAGAGGGTTCCTGAACTGTGGAAGACTTCCTGCATAGTTCCAGTGCCAAAGATCGCACATCCCAGGGAGTCCAACCACTACAGACCTGTGGCCCTGACTTCTCACCTGATGAAGACCATGGAGAGGCTCATCCTGCACCACCTCCGCCCACTGGTGAGCTCAGTGCTGGACCCCCTGCAGTTCACCTACCAGCCCGGCTTCGGGGTGGACGATGCCATCATTTACCTGCTGCACAGATCCCTCTCTCACCTAGAGCAGGCAGGGAACACTGTGAGGGTCATGTTCTTTGACTTCTCCAGTGCTTTCAACACCATCCAGCCTGCACTGTTGAGAGGGAAGCTGGAGGGAGCCGGAGTGGACAGGCAGCTGATGGCATGGACCATCAACTACCTCACCAACAGACCACAGTATGTGAGGTGCCATGACTGTGTGTCTGATGTGGTAGTCTGCAGCAAGGGGGCGCCACAGGGCACGGTCCTCTCACCCTTTCTGTTCAGTCTGTACACCTGAGACTTCAGGTACAACTCAGACCATTGCCACCTACAAAAGTTTTCAGATGATACGGCCATCATCGGATGTGTATTAGATGGGAACGACGAGGAATACAGGGGGGTCATCAGTGACTTTGTCGGCTGGTGTGAGAACAGTGCACTCCAAATCAACGCCAGCAAGATGAAGGAGATGATCATAGACTTCAGGAGGAAGCCACCCCCTACAGCACCAATGAACATCCAGGGAAAGGACATCGAGACAGTGGTCTCTTACAAGTACCTGGGTGTTCACCTCAACAACAAGCTGGACTAGACTACAAACACAGATGTCCTGTATAAGAAGGGCCAGAGTCGACTACACCTGCTGAGGAGACTGAGGTCCTTCGGTGTCTGCAGGACTCTGTTAAAGACCTTTTATGACTCAGTGGTAGCATCTGCCCTTTTCTATGCAGTGGCCTTCTGGGGGGGTGGATGCACCGAAAGGGACAGGAGCAGGATCGACAAACTGGTGCGGGAGTCTAGCTCTGTGCTGGGATGTCCTCTGGAGTCTGTGATGGTGGTTGGTGAGAGGAAGATGTTAGCAAAGCTGACATCCATTATGGACATGTGTCTTGAAGGCAGAAGTTCTTCCAAGTCAAAGACAAGGAAACAGGACCGCTGTATATGAGGCTCGGGTCATTGTAAACAAGTCAGAGAACTACATCCTTACAGCGAATTGTACCTGCATGGCAGCGAGAATACTTCGTCAAACTGCTTTTCTAGCTTGCTAAGAGTTTTCCGACTGCAGATATTATTGATTTACAAAGGAAAAACTATATATACAGTTCCAGTCAAAAGTCTGGACACACTCAACCATTCATATGTGAGTCTGCTCAAACTTTTGACTGGCACTGCATATTGGAATCTATAGTGCGATTAAATATTAATTTAAAAATCAGGACTTTCTGAGTCCAGCGATGCCTCACCTGTAAATAGCCAGCCACACTACAGTTTAGCCTACCAGCTAATGCTGTTTACTTTAGATATTAGTATTTATCTAAATCTGACATCCCGATATAACCAGAGTAGATAAATAACTTTACCTGATATAAAATGGGCGCTTCAAATGCGAGCATTTCTCATTGTATCCGCAGTCCAATTTTTATCAATACATTTGATGGCTTGCAACCACAGACGCCTCCGTTTTCTCTCAAACGACCGTGATCCCATGGGGTTTTGGTACAACTTCAGTCCACTTTTGGTAGAGTAGAAATTCTGACAGCCAAACACACAACAGCCAGGCATTTTGATGCTGATATTGCTTTTAAATCATGTTTAAACGCTGTGCAGTCTCCTTGTTCTTATTAATTTGAATGGAGTAGCAGTTCACTTCCATTTCCAAAATGCGCGCCCATCCTTTGATGACGTAGGCTGTAAAAGGGTCTATGAAGAGAAGCTAGGGATGCGCCGATCCGATATTCAGTATCGGTATCGGTCCGATCCTGGCCTAAATTACTGGATTGGATATCGGACAGAAATAAAAAATGCAATCCGATCCGATCCGACCTACATTAGCTGCATTACAGTGCTCTGTCTTCTTCTACTTCTTGTATTTTTGTGGTTGACCAAACCAGCTTAGAGCTGCATTACCACCACCTACTGGAATGGAGTGGGGATCAGGAAATAACCCCTTCAGTTCTCCGTTGCTGCGACGTATTCCCTTTAACACTGAGCAATCATCGCTGACATGTTTTTCCATGCCTCCACCGCTCTCTGCATGTTCGTGTGTTGGGCTCCCTGTGCTGAGAATTTCAGCTGTTATTTTTTTTTCTCTACTTCAGCTCCCGGACATACTGCTAGCGAGCGCCGCGTCCGGTACAGGAAAGACCTCTTCCCCATCAAAATATATTTTTGATAATTTAATCCCTGATTAGTGACTAAATATAGACCTGCAGTAGAAACGTGTTTAGGAGAATGCTTGTGACTATAAAGCATTACAAGATTACGCTCACGCAGCCCCTAGTTTTTCAACATAAACACTGATAACACAAAAACAGCAATCAGCTGATTTACGTGCAGTCTGTCTGCACAAGCACAAAGAGGCGGATCCGGTGAGCTCAGATGGAGTGGAAGAAAGCTTTTCTCCCTGTAACCTCCATTAAACCTTTACTGGGAAACAGCTGGAGGTCCTTCATCAACCACCTGATCAGTAAGTGAAGAAAAGAGAACTTTGTAGCTGCTCCATCCACCCTGTTTGTTTCACAAAGGGAAAAACTGCAGTACGGAAGTTAAAATATGCAGATGAACTGTTAATGTGAAAAAAGTATTTCTTATCCAGTTACTTGGGTAATTGATGGAATAATTGATAGAATACTAAATTACTAAATTAAGCGATAGTTGCAGCCCTACTGAAATTTGTAACATACCATAAGCCAATGCATCACCTTCTCACATAGGAGCAAAATGATTCAGGTGATAGAGCGATTGTTGTAAGTAAGTAAAGTTTATTTATTTAGTGCTTTCCACAAACAGAAAGGTGCTTTACAATAATTAAAACACAATATCAAAAACCCAGATAAAACACCATGTTAAAAACATATTAACATTACCATATTAAAAGAAAAAGAATAAAAATAAAGTCAACAGAAAGTCTGGTTAAACAGAAAGGTTTTCAACTTTTTTTTTGAAGACGCCACAGAGTCAGCTAAATGGAGCTGGAGTAGTAAACAGTTCCAGAGCTTTGGCGCCACTGGCTGAAAAGCTCTGCCTGTCCCGGGTTCTTAGTCTGGTATGTGGGACAACTAAAAGATTTTGATTTTGTTGTGTGAGAGACTGTTCACTTATGTAAAATGTATCCAGGCATTTGAAATCAATTGTTTTTTTGTTTTTTTTAAAAAAAGATCGGATTTGTATCGGTATCGGCAGATATCCAAATATAAAATATCAGCATCGTATCGGACCTAAAAAAGTGGTATCGTGCCATCCCTACTTGTAACTACATGTCACGGTACGTGGGTGCAGGCTGTGTGGTGGGTGAAGGTGGAGAGGACCCAAAAGCAGGACGCAGGAGTAGGTGGCTAAAGATGAACCAAAATGAGCCTTAATTACAGCAGCGAGATGTGAAGGACAAAAATAGACCAAGGCAAAAATGAAACGAAAATAAACTTAAACAGAGGAAAAAAGCTAAGGAGCACTGGAGATCTGGAAAGCATGGAACAACACAGCCACTTAAGACGACAAGACTCTGACATCTGACAAGGGGGAAACTAAGACAATAAAGACACAGAGGGAACAAGTGGAAACAGCTCGGGCAAACAGTTGAACAGAATGACACTAATGAGACACAGGTAGGGCTGCGACTATCGATTATTTCATCGATTACTCGAGTAATCAGATAAATACTTTTTTCGTATTAACAGTTCATCTGCATATTTTAACTTCCGTACTGCAGTTTTTCTCTGTGTGAAACAAACAGGGTGGATGGAGCAGCTACAAAGTTCTCTTTTCTTCACTGGTGGCTGACGAAGGGCCTCCAGCTGTTTCCAGTCAGTGTTAATTTCCTTGATGAACTATTTTCATCATAGTTTTCGTCAACAACCCTTTTTTTTCATGACAAAAACAAGACGATAACTAGATAAAAACTACCTAAAAGGATAAAACTGATGACTAAATTAATTGACACTTCCTTCAACGAATGAAAATGAAACGAAAATGCTTGGCGGGGACGACATCCAATCAGAAATGATTTAATTTTGTGACAGAGCGGGACAAGTTAGGAAAACATCCAATCAAACGCACAGTTGCACAAATTTGATCTAAACCCGGGAAGGCCACACTAGCCTGTGAATTTTTCAGGCAGAGCAGACCTACTCATCAATATTTTATTGTTATGCTCAATAAACAAGGTCAGGTAAATAAATATGTTGTTTGTTCAATATGTTTGTGTGTGTATTGTTCTTTCAAGCATTAATAATATTCCATAACTTTTAATGAATGTTTAATTTCATGTAAGTGTATAATGACTAATTCAAGGGAACTGAAGAAAAAGCATTTACATTTTACACCCTTTATATTTTAGTCGACTGAATTGACTGTAGATTTAGTCGACTATATTCTTACTATAATTAGTCAACTAAAACTAGATTAAAACTATTCAGATGACTAAATTATGACTAAAACTAAATTACATTTTTGTCAAAAGACTAAGACTAAAACTAAATCAACATTTGCTGTCAAAATTAACACTGTTCCCAGTAAAGGTTTAATGATGGCTACAGAGGAGAAAAAAGCTTCTTTTGGATGCTAGAAAAATGTTTACTTTCGCTCCACCTGAGCTCACCGTCTCTATAAAGGCTCCGGCTCTTTGTACTTGTGTAGACTGACTGCAGGTAAAACAGCTGCCTGCTGCTGTTGTGTTATCAGTGTTTTTGTTGAAAAACTGGGGGCTGCAAGAGTGTAATGTTGTAATGCTTTGTTTTCACAAGCATTCTCCTAAATACGTTTCTACTGTAGGTCTATTTTTAGTCACTAATCAGTTATTAAAGTATAAAAAATATTTTGACGGGGAAGGGGTCCTTCCGGTACCGAATGATCGCTAGTGCTAATAGCAGCGGTCGCTATCAGTATGTCTATGGTTATAGCGATCCATTCTGGGAGCTGAAGTAGAGAAAAAATAACAGCTGAAATTCTCAGCACAGCGAGTACAACAGAAAAACATGGCAGAGAGTGGTGGAGGCGTGGAAAAACATGTCAGCGATGATCCACTTAGTGTTAAAGGGAATCCGTCGCAGCGACCGAGAACTTTTTAGAACCCGAGAGGGTTTTTTTTTCTAACTTCTGATCCACTCTCCAGTCCAGTAGGTGGCAGTAATGCAGCTATAAGCTGGTTTGCCCATCGCCATTAAACCCACAAAAAAAAGATGACGGAGAACTGTAATCAGTGGTGCAAAAAAGGGGGTATGCACTATATGCAATGCATAGGGGCGCCGCACAAGAGGGGGGCGCCAAAACGATGTGGGAAAATATTTCTCTAGTTGCATTTTCTGTATTTAACAGCTGTGCATATGACATGATCAATAACAGGCGCTGACTAGGTGCTGATTAGGCGCCCCTGCGCTCCTTCACCTCCCCTCCTCCTGTCCCCGTTTAAAGACAGTAGGCAAGTGATGTCATAGAAGTATTGTATTTTATAAGTCCATGAATAAGTGATCTGTACACATGAACACAGTAAATGTTGAGCGGATGCGGATGGTGTGTGTGTGTGTGTGTGTGTGTGTGTGTGTGTGTGTGTGTGTGTGTGTGTGTGTGTAGTGTTCTAGCTAGCGGTTGATCGCAAGGCGCCGCGCCGGTCTGAGACGCCCTCTAGTCGGACTGAGGATTTCACCGCTTCACTTTCAGAGCTCTGCTGTCTCTGCATTTAGCAAACAGGAGCTGCTTTCATCGCTGCTTATGCCTGAATTATTTCACTGCAATTTACAATCTACCACAGCGCAGGGAAAGTTCACAATGTGCATGTTTGATGTCCCTAAGGTCATGCGCACACAATCGAAATGACAACCAGCATGAATGAGGAGAAGTAAGAAGAAAAACGAAGATCAAATGAAAATTTCAGGCATGATTTAACACGAGTGGATCATCGCTGACAAGTTTTTTCCACGCCTCCACTGTCTGTGTGGTTTTACTGGCTGTGCAGAGAATGTCAGCTGTTATTTTTTCCCTACATCAGCTGTAGCCACCAGAACGATCATTACAACCACAATCTGGTTGTAATTACACTATTGTGGTTTGGTTTGTGCGATTATTTGGTGCCGTTTCCTTCGCTTTCTATGAACTGACAGATTTCCTCAGGCAGCTCATCGCACCTGTGTAATAAAGCACGTCACCAAATTCAGAAGCTATTTACTCCAGAAAAGATTGAAACTGCCGCGATTTAAACCTTTGCCTCTTATAAAGATCACTGTCTGTGTTACGGTGTTTATGACGCGTTCTGTCTTCAGGACTTTGCTGCGCACCGTTTCCTGCTGTGTGAGGCAGTGGTGCACTGTCAGCTCACCTGTGCAGGTCTCCCTCTTCATCTTCTTCGTATCTGTCCCACCAATCCGCTCTTTTCCCCGCATTGCAAGTGAGGAAAAGCGACAGATGGTTTACCTCCGATGTCAGCGTTCAGATCTTTTGCCTCCCACCTGTTTGGAAAATCCCTGTTTTTCACTTTTCCTTTGGTCATTTTTGGGGAGTCAGGCAGCTTAAATGGTACTGTAAAAAGTGCTGACCGATGTTTTTATCCGCTGATCACTGATCAATCAGCAATACGGAAAACGGGTTAGCGCACAGTTCTTGGCCTGCCGGCAGCTGTTGCAGTGCATTGTGGGATGTATAAGTGGTGGGAGCACATTTACCCGCGGGCAATTAATAATAGCTATATGAAATCACCAATTAGATGTGGGCCGGAAGTGGCCCGCAAGGCTTGAGTCTGACACCTGACATAGAGAAAAACTGCAGTATGGAAGTTCAAATGTGCAGATGAATTGTTAGTACGAAAAATTATTTCTTATCCGATTACTTGATTAATTGATGGAATAATCGATACAATACTCAATTAATAGAATAATCAATAGTTGCAGCCCCACTTGTATTCAGAAAGCCATAGTCAAACAGTTTTCAGCACCAATGGAGCTGTGAAAGGCCTTCAAGAAAAATGACATGCACCTCGAGAAATGTAACTACAGGTTCACGAAGACTGTGATTAGGCTTTAGATGTGCTTTCTGGTTACATATGTAGGCCCCTTCACTCAATTAACAAGTGGGAGCAGCTTTTAGCGGTTAGCATTAGCTTAGTAATTAGTATTACTGAAAAAAAAATTTCTGGCTAAAACCCTGGTGTTTGTATGCACGTGGGGTGGGATGGGGGGGGCGCCTAAAAATGTGTCCGCATACACCTCAGAAAGTATATAGCTGCGCCCCTGACTGTAATGCTGCTAATATGGGTGAAACGAGACACCTGAGCCCTGCAGAGTTCAAATGAAACATCAAAGCAACAAATTTGCTTCGCAAATTTTTTTTTATAATCGAATTACTCAAGTTACTCGAGGAATCGCTGCAGCCCTAGACTCAGAACTAAATCAAAACGCAAAGCACAAGAGACAGGGGATGTCAAAATAAAACAGGACAGAGAAGACTGATACACAAATGCAAACTTGACACCACACAAAGAGGATACAGACTAGACACAACACAGAGAGACAGACACTGTGAAAACATATCTGATCTTTTCAAATGTGACCTGTGTCTGTACAGCCAGGTCGCATTCATCCAACCTGCACATCAGTGATACTCGACAAACGTCACTATTCTGCATCCTGCTACGCGGAAACGGGAAGAAAAACAAACTTACTTCCACAAACTCTGAGCACGCTCGCTACATGTGACATTATTGCGTCTGCTACTGTGCATGCGGGACACTTTTAGGTTCCTATGCAGTTCACACAGGAGATCACATACAAGTTGGATATATTTGTAAAAGTGAACGACCACGCAAAAAAAATTGGATTTCACAAAAAATCGGAATTGAGCGTTAAGGCCTGCAGTGTGAATGTAGCTTTAGTCCTCAGGCAGCGGTAACGCTGGCCTGATGGGAGCAGGGAGAAGAGAGAGTGTCTGGGGTGGCTGGGCTGTTTAAGGATCTTCAGAGCCCACAACCTGCACTGCTTGGTGTAAATGTCCTGCAGGGTGGTTCTGATGGTCCGTTCAGCTGAACAAACCACCCTTTTTAGGGCCATGAAGTCCTGCTTAGTGCAGTTTCCCATCCAGGTGATGATGCTCCCACACATGATGCTCTCGATGGTGCAGGTGTAAAAGTTCCTGAGCACCTTGATTGGGAGCTTGAAGTCTCTCAGCCGCCTGAGGAGGTAGAGACGCTGTCTGGCGTTCTTCACAGTGATGTTAATGTGATGAGTCCAGGACAGGTCCCGAGAGATGGGCACTCCCAGGTATTTGAAAGTGTCCACTCTTTCCACCACCACCACTGATGAGAAGTGGATGGTAGTCCCTCTGCTGCTTCCTGCTGAAGTTCCTTTGTCTTGGTGACATTAAGCAGAAGGTGGTTCTCCCAGCACCAGTTCTCCAGGCGGGAGACCTCCTTCCTGTAGGGTGTCTCTTCATTGTGGGAGATTAGTGTCGTCAGCAAACTTTATGATGAAGTTGGACTCTGATGTGGCCTCGCACACACTCATGAACTGTAGTGGGTCAAGGGTGGTGGGCAGTGAGGAGGTGATGAGCATCTTGATGAGTCTCTCAAAACACTTCATCACCACAGAGGTGAGCGCTATGGGCCTGAAGTCATTGGGGCTGCTGGGGTGTGGTTTCTTGGGGCCTAAATTGACTTTTTAAAGCAGGTGGGAATCACACACAGTTTCAGTGAGAGGTTGAATATCACTGTAAACACAGGTGCCAGCTGGTCAGCGCAGGTCTTAAGGACAGGTCCGCTAATACCACTTTCCTGGTGTTTACACTTCTAAACAACCTTTTCCAGTCATGCTCCTTCACAGTGAGTCTCCCTGCCCCTCCGGCTGGCAGCGCAGCGGGCTGTCGGCTTCCCGACTCAAAGCATGCAAAGAAGTTGTTAAGTTCATCAGCCAGAGAAGCATCAGCACTCACCGGGGGTGTGTGTGGTGCTTTGTGGTCCGTGATGGTGCGTAGTCCTTGACACAGTCCCCTGGAGTCAGACTGTTGTAATTGTTGATCCAGTCTGCAGCCACAGCGATGTTTAGCCTGTTTCACCACTCTGCAGACATTGTATGATGCAGCCTTGGAGTCCTCCATGTTCCCAGAGGTAAGGCCAGAGTTGTAGGCAGCAGTGCGGGACCTCAGAGCATCGCGGACAGATTTATCCACCCACGGCTTCTGGTTAAAAAACGTCCCGATGGTCCTCTGAAGCGATGTGTCATTGACAACTTTCCCAATAAATCCCACAACTGTTTCTGTAAACTCCTCGATGTCTCCATCCATGCTGCTGTGAAACATGTCCCAGTCAGTTGAATCCAATGCACCCTGCAGAGCAGCCTCTGTTTGATCAATCCACTGTGTCACTTCTCTCACAGCAGGGGGTTCCTGCCTGAGCCTTTGTTTGTATTTTGGCATGAGAAGGACAGAGGTGTGCTCTGACCTCCCAAAGGGCAGAAGAGGCTTTGCTTTATAGCCATCTTTGAATGGCGAGTAGCAGTGGTCTAGGGTCCTCTCTCCTCTGGTGGGGCAATGTGCTGAGTAAACTCCGGTATCATGTCCACCTGGGGTGGAATATAGATGGAGCTGAAGATGACTGAAGTGAACTCGTGGGGCAGGTAGTGGGGGCAACATTTCAGGGTTAGGAACTCCAGGTTAGGCAAACAGGATTGTTTCAGAGGAACAACATTCCTACTGTCACACCAGTTGTTATTAATCATTAGGCACACACCTCCTCCTCTTGATTTCCCAGACTCACTCATTCTGTCCATGTGATGCACACTGATGAACTCTGCCGGCTGTATGGCGTGGTCCAGTATGAGGGGGGGTCAGCCATAATTCCATGAGACAAATGATGTTGCAGTCCCTTATGTCCCTCTGGAACTGTATCCTGCCCCTGAGTTCGTCCAGCTTGTTATCCAGTGACTGGACGTTAGCCAGCAGGATGCTCGGCAGTGGCGTTTGCTGCGCTCTACGCCTCAGCCTCTCTCTAAGGGGAAAACATGAAACAATATAACAAAATAAAACAAAGCAGTAACAATAAAGGTAACATAACTACAAAAGACCATAATCTAGGAAACAAGGGGTCGCAGACCCAGGACCATGACACTACAGGTAGGGTCACTGCAGCCTGCAACAGTCGATTCCTCGTGTGCATTTCCAGTTAGTTTTACGCTGCAGTTTTTATCAGTGAGAGAATAACAATCATCATCTCAGTATAAGGAATAATAATCATAGCATTAATATAAGGACTCACAAATGCCAGCAAATTCCTGGTGGGAGATCGCTGAAACTACCAATCAGAATGGACGTAAGGGAATGAAGAAAGAAGTGGAAAAACGAGAGGGACAAATATGTTTGCACCTGAAAAAGCTGACCATAGCAAGAGCAAGGACCAAGTAGGGAAAAGAGTCCTGGCATTTTATTTGTTTCTGTCTGCACCGTAGGTAAAACATGAGACATGACAGCACTATGATTGACGCAGATGGACACAGATTTGCTGCACAGTGGGATCTGCACCATCCGCAACATGACCTGATCTGTTCAACCACCACAGCCCTGCCAGTATAACCAGTATTTGTTGTGTTGGCCTGAATAGTTCTGATTTAGCCTGTGGTTGAACATGTTTTCTGTTTGCTCTGGGTTTAATGGGCAGGACTCCATGTTCTTGGATTGAGTTACTGACTGGAATTAATTGAGCAAAAATTTTGCATACGTGTACAGGATCTGTCAATATGTTGTGGCAGTCACTAACATGTGAGTAAATTTATTTTGGTCTAAATACCTTGGTCCTATTTCTTCTTAGTATTATTAGTAATTTTAACTGGTATTACCTTTCTGCTTACAGTAAAGCCTTGACATATGAGTTCAATTAATTCTGTGACCTAGCTCATAACTTAATTTGATTATATGTCAAATCAAATTCTCTCACAGAAATGAACTGAAATGTCATTAATCTGTTCTTGCCCTCAAAAAGGGCCACAAATTTTTTTGACATATTTATGAATAAGACAAATGTACACAACTTTATAAACAGCAAATAATGTATAAAAAAAAATACTGTATACAGTATAGCAAAAGAGAATGTAAAGAAATAAAATGGTTTTATTAAGTGTATTCACCTTTAAAGTCAGATGAAGATGTTCACGGAGATGGAGGTGGAGGAGATCACTAAACTTAAATGCTCCTTTTTTTTCACTTAATCTTCTCCTTCTTCACTGACTTTTGCCTTTTTTGGCACACTTTCCTCGCTTTCTCTTGCAGGCTGTTTCAAGAAAAACCTGTCCAAGGAAGTTTGTTTGTTTCTCCATTTCAAAATGTTCCAAAAATGAGTGAGGCACGTGTGGTTACACAGCGCCCAGGCACGACCTGTTGCAAGTTTTTCAGCGTGTTTTTTTTTTTTCTTCTTCTTCAATGAACTCTGTAATTTCCTCCCAACATTTCCTTAATGTCACTTGTACCATTAACAATCTCCTCCTCTGGCTCCTCCGCATTAATGCCCTGCAAAACCTCTGGATGCTGATGCTACTGTAGCTCCTTTAATTCCTCCATCATCAATTCTTCATTGTGCTTCTCAACAAGGTTGTCAACATCTTCATTCACTTCCAGGCCCGTGGACTTTCTGAGGGACACAATCTCCTCCACCACTAACATTTCTGACTCAAACCTGAGGCAGGTTATGATGTTATAATGTTTCTTCCAGAACTCTTGAAGGGTGAGGTTTGTGCTCTCTGTAACCTCAAAGCAGCACTGGAACAGGTGCTTGAATAGCTTTTTGAAAGTGGAAATTACCTGCTGGTCCACAGGCTGCAAGATGGGGGGGTGTTGGGTGGAAGGTAGAGGACCTTGATAAATTTGAAATCCTCCAGGATGTCATCTACGAGGTTTGGTGGGTGCGCGTGAGCATTGCCAGGCATGAGAAGCACTTCCAGGGGACAGTTATTTTCCACTGAACAAAGAACTCCATGGTGACTCACACCTTTGGGTTTGCCCTCCACATAACCTGCAGTTTTTCTTTAATAATCTAATGAGATTTAAAGGCTCTGGGGTTTTCCAAGTGATGTGTGAATAGCGGCTTGATTTTGCAGTCGCCACTCACATTTGCGCACAGTGCAAGGGTGAACCTATCCTTCATAGGTTTGTGACCTGGAATGCTCTTCTTCTTCCATTATATACGTCCTCCTTGGCATCTTCTTACAAAAGAGCCTTCTCTTCACAGTTGAAAACTTGCTCCGGGATGTATCCTTCGGCTTCTACCAGGTTGGCATTGCAATAAAATCCCTGCCTTCACATCTGAGCTTGCTGCTTCACCATGCCTGAGAATGGAGAGAATGCCAGTCCTGTCTTTCAATTTGTCAAACCATCCCCGACTGGCTTTGAATGACTCTTCCGATGCTTTGTTCATTGGTATTCCCTCCATCTGCTTCACCAAATCCTCGTAAATGTCTTCTCACAGATGATGCTCTCGGTCAGGCTCTCGGTCATCTCCTGTGAGCTACTTCTCCCTAAACTACAACTTCTCCATCTCTTCATGGACAGAAGGCCACAGCTTCGACATGATCGTAACACCCTTGGCTGGCATTATAGCCTTTACAGACTCCTTCTGTTTCAAAATCATACAGATCGTAGAAGTACTACGATCGTACTCCCTCGCCAAGTCAGCAACACACCTTGCTCATCTTTTCCAATGATTGCAACAGATCGTATCTCAAACTCATTAGTTAGGTAAATGGTAAATGGTAAATGGACTAGTTCTTGTATAGCGCTTTTCTACTCAATCAGAGCACTCAAAGCGCTTACACAACACGTTTACATTCACCCATGCATACCCATTCGTACAAGCACTTCCATATTAACTAAGCTAAGTGCTTTAATTATCTACCATTCACACACATTCATACTCCGACGGGACGGTCGGAGAGCAACTTGGGGTTAAGTATCTTGCCCAAGGATACATTGGCATGTAGCCTGGAGTAGCCAGGAATCGAACCACTGACCTTCTGATCAGTAGGTGACCTGCTCTACCTACTGAGCTACAGCCACCACAGGACATTCGTAAATCAAGGTACCACTGTATTTATCTATTTATTTATTATTTGTGTTTAATTTATAATGTATTCATTTACATAGTCATTTATTTATATAGTTTTAATAATGTTTTTAATATATTCTGTATTTTATTTTCAATTTAGTAGTTATTTTCACGAGATTGTAGAAGTGAACTAAATTTCAAGGTATTCACTGTTCTTTACTGTTCTCAGACAGACAAGAAAACAATACATTACAATAATCTAAAAACAAATCCAGGGTGTGTTGTCTGTGTTAAGCTTCAAAAAGTTATTTGCTGTCGAACCTTTAACTCCATTAAGACAATCAATTCAAATGGATAATTTATCCAGTTCATGAGGTTTAAAAGAGATGTACAGTTGAATGCCGTCAGCATAAAAATGATAAGAAATATTTTTAAAACTACTAATAATGTGACCTATCCTTGTGGAATGCTGCATGACAGCACAGCAAAATCTGACCAAAGACTGACCACTGAGACCAAAAATCTTCTATCAGCTAGGTATGAAGTGAAGCAATCACTACCATACTGTGTGGCTGAATCTGTGGTCTAAGATCTGATGATCAGCAGTATTGAAAGCTGAACTAAGGTCCAACAAAATAACGATTGAATTGTCAAGCTTATCTGCAGCCATCAAGAGGTTGTTTGAGACTTTAAGGAGAGGAGCGTCAGTGGAGTGAAACGTTCTAAAACCAGACTAAAAGTTATCAAGAATAGTGTGCTAACTACTAAAAATAATTCTGAAATAAGGTAAAATATCTTAATTCTGAAATACAAAGAGGAAAAGGAAATCAGTGACAGGAGGTGGATCTGAGGGAATACCTGAACTGGTTCTAAAGGGCATATCATTCAGACTGTTTTCTGCTTATGAAAAAGTCCAGCAGGGGGTGCTCCTGACCAGGGAGATTATCAAGATTGTTATTAAATTACTAATTTATCCCTAACCGGTCACAACAGATGACTGCCCCTCCCTGAGCCTGGTTCTGATGGAGGTTTCTTCCTGTTAAAGGGAGTTTTTCCTTCCCACTGTCACCAAGTGCTGCTCATATAGGGGGTCGTTTTGACTGTTGGGTTTTCTCTGTATTATTGTAGGGTCTTTACCTACAATATAAAGCACCTTGAGGTGACTGTTTGTTGTGATTTGGTGCTATATAAATAAAATTGAATTGAATTTATTATTGCACTGTGGCAGAGTGGCATCAGGTCCACACTCAGCAGGATTACCTTGCCCCCACTGCAGCTCAGCTTGCAAACTTGCAGAATATGACAATTCATGGTCTGTTGCTTGTCTCACCCTCTTGCACTGTGATTGGACGGCTGGGTGACAGGGAGCATATTACCCAAAGCTGGACATCATTTAACCCTTGTGACCTCACAGACACATCTGAGGCTAATCTGCTCAGTTACCCAGCTGCCAGCTGTTCAGTCAGATGTGGCCCAAACATCACTATACATCTCACATCTGGCCATGTACAGTTGGTGTGTGGCCGAGCTGTGTGTGGCACTGCCATTACACAAACAATTAAAGATAAAGTTACCACGGTAACTTCGGCACAGGACAAACACAACTGATTGATGAAGTTCTTTTCACAATAAAAGACCTAAGGCCTGCACTATGGGTTTTCTGTTCTGTTTGAAAAGGTGTAAAGTTTCCCTGATGAGCATCAGTTATAAAATTTAGTCCAACTTTATCCCTTGATTCCCCCAGATTTTTAACTCCACCAAAGCTGCAGCTGAGAGAATAAAAACTAAAACTGTATTTAACATTAATTTAATGAAGTACTTGATTGTAATCCATTAGATTCTCCCATGTCTTAATGATAAGGCCGTGACATTGATCATTCTGTTAGCTTACACTGTCACCATTTTACCAACTTATTTCCCCAGATTGAAACAGGCTAAACCTAAGTCATATAGCGATTCTTTTGCAGTCTTACTGATCAAAGTGTTTAAAGCTCTCACACATTCATTCAGAGCTACACAAAACTCCTGCACAGTGCGTTTCCTTTCACACACACTCATTCTCCTGATTTAACTGTAGCAGCTGCATTGCTTTCAGTTTGTTTTGTGTTTTATCAGCCACTCAGCTGCCTGTACATTTATCCATGTTTGTGATTGGTCAGATGCTGCCAGCCTCCCACCTTTCATGTGAATGTGCTCATAGCTAGATCGGGAAACCCTGGGTTAACCCTTTAACACCGAACCTGTTGGTGCCAACAGGTTTGAAAAAGAGTGGCATTTTTCTACTCCTCCACCGCCCTGTACATCATTTGTGTGTGCGTGTGCGTGTGAGGGGAGATGAATGAACGAGCAGATTCGCTGGCCTCTTGCTACAGCATGAGTGAAATTACTGTAATAACCACATGTTGGCTTTGATGCTTAATTTGTCAGCTTTCAGAAACCCTTTGAATTTTTCTGATAGGAATAACCATCCTGTTTTTATGGTAATGCAAATTGCGCTTGTGCAAACATGTTGTCATGATACGCTATGTGTTAAAGGGTTAACTTGGCGAGTTGATGACCTGCTTTATGTGACCATTTATCCTGATTGCCACTGTTAGGGTAAATCCAGATAACAGACATCCAAACTGGGTCTGTTGAACTCACTTTGTAGTGCAGGGCCCAGTTCATTCTGGTGTGAAGTCACCAGTCTGACCAGTTTGTTTTACTGTTGCAGCATTTCCAAGATGGCCGTCGTGCCCAGCAGCACATTGAGAGCTCCTGGAAGCAGCTGGAGTCTGTAAGTGACCCCATTGACCACGCTCACTGACCCCACCCGCCAGTGGACTGTCTCTGCCTACCAACTCTTCTGCCTCTTTCTCTAAAGTAAAATTAATAGGCTGAATTCTGCAGTGTTGCTTGGACTGATTTATTTTTGTCTGGTTTTTTTTTGTTTGTTTGTTTGTTTGTTTGTTTTTAGAGTAAGCGGCGGTTTGAACGTGACTGTAAGGAGGCGGAGCGAGCTCAGCATGTTTCCGACAGAATCGATCTCGACAATAAGACCGATGGAGAGAAGGTCAGAATGTTAAGTTTATTTCATGAGGAGTGTAGGTGGAGCTTGAATACCCCTGCATTAATGTGATTGGATGTTATCAGCTATGAGTCAGTGATTGCTACACCTGAATAAAACAGCTGATTGTGACAGTTTTAATCTGACATCATATTTAAGTCCTGTTTGTCTCTCTGTCTGTCTGTCTGTCTGTCCATCACAGCGCTGCTCGCTGAAGGTGCGTCGCTACTGTACTGAGCACTATATTCTGTGAGTTATTTCCCATTTGCACTCCTTGGTGTGAAACCTTTCTGTTTTCAGGCTCGTCAGACGGCTCAGCAGAAACAACAAGCTGCTGAAGAGTCCAGGAAAGACTATGTGACCAGTTTAAACCAGTTTAACCAGGACCAGCACCAGCATTACCACACACTGGTACCAGTGATTTATCAGGTAAGAGTTCCTGTTGTGCAGTGATGTCATCAGTGGGTGTGGTGGCATGTACTTAAGTGTGTGCCTTTGCCCTGTAGCGTATCCAGGACATGGAGGAGCGGCGGATTGAGAGAATTGGGGAAGCAATGCGTTCGTTGGCGGAGGCTGATAGAAAAGTTCTTCCTGTTGTGAGCCGCTGTCTGGATGCCATGATGGATGCTGCTGAGAGCATCCAGCCCAGAAAGGTGAGAGTTCCATGAATCCACCCACAGAAACCAAAATCCTGATTTAATTTTGGCTGATTTCCCTTAAAGGTCATTTCCATGTGCACATCTGGATCTTTAGTTCGCTCTCTGGAAGTCCTGATCTGACCATGTGGACATCCTTCAGTCTGTCGACCCTTCAGACTGAATGTAGTAAAGAGAGTAAACTCACAGGAGACACATCGGACGAATACAGCAGATGGAGAGGGAAGATTCTGATGCTATAAAAGTCCTGTAGAAGAAGAAGACTTTTTCATTATATGTAAACATAAAATGAAATTTGCATTCCAGAACATCCATCTAAGAAACGACAAACAAACCAGACAAACATAGGGAGATAAGTGTTCTGTGGCCTTGCTGCCGTCACGAGAGGTGCTGCCGTTACAAAAGATATAAGATGGAAATCAATAGCGAACACATAGGGATGGGGACGGATGTGGAGAAAAAGAATCATCTCATATTTTGTATACATACACATACACTTACACAGTATAAGGTTACAAAAACCACTGCAATAGCGTGCTGAGGTAAGGCAAGGGAGGGCAAGGGAGGGGAGGGGCGGGAAGCCGGTGGTGACGAGTAGGCAGGTTTACTGTCGAGCTGACCCAGCTCTCTCTTGACTAAACAGTCCTGATAGAGATGGAATGTTCATCAGCACGGTCGCGAGGCGCATCAGTTCACACAGATCACAAGACAGGACAAGCAGGAAGGGCGTAGAGCACCTGTTTACATAACATCTCCAGGAGACGACTTAGATACACGGCCATCCATCCAAGGCCATCTGGGAGCCAATTCCAAATACAACAATTGTTTTGTACAGGCTGTCATAACTGATTGCTGACAGACCTTACAGTTTTTCTGGTTACCTCTCAGTGGTGAAAAATCCATTCATCTGAATTTTTGGCTCTACTCCGCCGCACAGAAACAGACACTCAAACACTCCTCCAGATCTAATCCATTTCGATTCAGCTCTACTGAGTAGAAATCAGAACGGAACTTGAAGCAAAGGGAATAGTTCAGATGTTCTCAAGGAGATAAAGTTAAAGGGAATATTAGTCCAATTTCAAACAGGCTTGTTTTCTATTTTTAAATATGGAGTCAAAGAAAGTTTTTGATGTCAGCTTGCAGTCTTAATAAATGCTTTTCACACTTTAGCAGTGTTTTAATCAGAGCCAGCTGTTTCCAACATGAAACAGCTGAATAAAACAGCTCCCCACGTCTGCATGGTTCTCTTCGGGTACTCCAGCTTCCTCCCACAGTCCAACAACATGCAGTTAGTGGGGTTAGGTTAATTGGTGAATCTAAATTGCCCATAGGTGTGAGTTTGAGGGCAAATGGTTCTCTCTCTCTCTCTCTCTCTGTGTTAGCTCTGTGTTAGCTGTGATAGACCTGGCTCCAGCCCCCCCACAACACCGACTTGGATAAGTGAAAGTAAATGGGTGGATAAACCAAAATGCAAAAGCAGGGTATAATCCAGCAGCTTTTAGAACCTCCTTTAGCAGCAATAAGTTGCAGTGATGGTTTCCTGTGTAAATTTGTCAGTCTCTCACTTCACTGTGGAGGAGTTTAGGTCCACTCTTTCACAGCGTAGCTTCAGCTCAGTGAGGTTTGCAGCATTCATTTATGCATAGCTCTCTGAAGGTACTACCACAGCATTTAGTCAGGCTGATGGTGTAGCACCTTCTGCAGCCATTCTGTTGGACATTTGCTGTTATGTTTTGGATCATTGTCCTGTTGACGACCCAGTTTGGTTCAAGCTTTAGCTGTGGGACACATGGCCTCACATGTGACTCTAGAATACTTTGGTATACAGAGGAATTCACGGTCCACTCAGTGACTGCAAGAAGCCCAAATCCTCCTCCCTCCACCACCGTACTGACAGGTGGTCTGAGGTGTTTGTACTGATGTGCTGAGTTTGGTTTCCTCCAAATGTGCTACTGTGCATGATGGACAAACATCTCCACTTTCTCCTGCAGCCCTTCCAAACAAGCCATACATATTCAGTATTTTTCTAATTCTACTGTCATGACCTTTAACCCTATAACACAGACACAGCATACTTCAAATGTCCCGCTGTTCGCGGCCTTCCGGCAACAATTACCTTAACCCATGCTAACTGAGGCCTGCATAGTGTGGAAGGATGTGCAGTCCGATCAGTGAAGCAGCAGACATGTTTTACAGGCCACGTCATGAAGGAGCTCCAAACTGGGACTTGAATCGTTTGTTACAGCCTGAATGATTTGTGATGAAAAGCTTCAGAAACACACCTTTACGTGCTCTCACCTGTTTTGTCTCCTCCAGGCATCAGTGTGGAATGTAAAGGTTAAAAGTCAGGTATAATACTTTGCATTGAATGTGTTTTCAGGACACCCTTCAGGTGGTGGAGGTGTATAAATCAGGGTTTGACCCTCCAGGTGATGTTGAATTTGAAGACTATAGCGCCACCATGCGGCGGAGCATCTCTGAATCCAGTTACCTGGATAACCGGACAGAGGGACGGAGACACAGCAGGAAGCTGTGGCCCTTTATCCGAAAAAACAAGGTACATACATGGCACAGGTAAGACATACCTGGAGGAATCACCTGGCTGTACTCATGTCCTTCTCTCCCTCTTTCAGTTGCTGACCCTCCTATCCTCCCCCCGGCAGCCTCCACCCCCACCCCCAACCTCACCTTCCCCTGGGGGTGTGGTCAACAGTCCCCAGTCCCCATCTACAGGCACCAGAGAACCCATCACACAGCGGCTGAATGACCTGATGACCTCTGGTTCCAGAACCAGGAAGCAGTGTCTGCGCAGCCTCAAGAGAGGGGTACAAAAATATATTGCATATACTATACTACATGCAATACTACATTATATACTAAATATGTCAAAGTACAGCTGTGTGACAGGCCAAATAGAACGCAAATGGATGATTCAAAAATGCAGCTTTAATGCTGATGTCTCTTACAAAAGTACAAAACAAGGCTGGGCTGGAGCCAAAACCTGAGATATCGAAGAAGCACACAGCATAAGAGGAGGACGCAAAAAAGAATTGAGGAAAACTGAGGGCTTAAATATACGCACAAGGTAATTAGAGAGTGGAGACAGCTGAGGAGAACAAGTGAACAGAACCTAACTAATGAATCAAGGAAAGCAAAACTAAACACAATGCAAAATAAAACTAGTAAAGACTAGTAAAATAAAAGAGGAAGTACCTAAACATGGGACAGAGAATGTGGACTTGACACAGAGAACACAGGGAAAGCATAATAATTGAAACAACGAATCAAACAAAAGAACAGAACCTATACAACTAACACTAAAGAAGGCATGAGGAAATGGATAAAGAAACCAACCAGGTATAACTGCAAAAAGGTACAAAACTGCAAAAACTACAATAAACTAAGCATCAACAGAGCTGTAAGATAAGAGAAATTGAATATCCATAACACAAAATACTGGGTGTTTTCTTGTTTTTATGACAGATGCTCTAATACATTTTTTTAGGCATTTGTATGCTACATACTATGCTATATACCAGTGGTCACTAATAGGCGGACCTCGGTCTGGATACGGACCAAAATTATCTCTCATGTGGACCTGAATCTAATACAAAAACAGAACCATGTGATACCACCAAGCCGGTTCCAGCCAGAGGTTACCCAGGAAAAGACAAAAATAGAAAGAAACTTAGTGACACATAGCAAGAGATACAGCCAGGCAAGACAGAGGAAAGGATAAACTGGTACTTGAGATGGAGAAGGGGGGAGAAATGGGCAAGTTAAACAGACACAAGTGGAAAAAGAACAAATGGCAGCAACTAAAAAATTTAAAGTGGACAGTGAAAATAGAGCATTTAATCTGGAATGGACAGTCGTTTCTCTTTATACTTCCCACTGCTGGTACTAAACCAGTGAGTCTGATATGTTCAGAAACTGTGGCTGTTATTAAAAGTGGGTAAAAGTGGAAATGTGAAACACCATTATGAGACGAAGCATAAAAGTTTTGAAGAAACATACCCACTCAAATCAGAACTAAGGTCAGAGAAAATACACAGTCTCAAAGCCCAATATGACCAGTCTACCAGGATCCGGAGCAAGACATTCACTGCTCAGCAACGAGCTCATGAGTGTTCCCTCAGAGTTGCTTGGATGTTGGGGCAGCACAAAATGCCATTTACTGATGGGGAGCTTGTCAAAGAATGCATGACTGCATTTGCTCAAACACTTCTCAAAGGAAAAGAAAAACAGGAACTTTGCGAGAAAATAAAGTAAATCGCCATGTCAGCATCATCTGCTACAAAGAAAAGTGAAATTTTAACCCAAGACGTGCTAGCCCATCTTGATGAAGCCATAAAAAAGGCCCCACATGTAGGCTTAGCTGTGGATGAGTCCACTGACATGTGTGACGATTAGGGCTCCAACGATTCATCGACGTAATCGATGACGTCGACTACAAAAATTTGTCGACGTAGAATTTCATCGTTGAAGCGTCGTACTTTTAAACCCATCCATCTATTTTGTTCCGCTTATCGTGTGATTTTGTAATTGCAATACACTAGAGGAAGATATGGGGCAGTATTGTCTCCATTGTCTGCCAGCAACAACAGTACCACGTAGAAGAAAGTAACAGAACAGCGTAACGCTAGTGGAACAGAGAGGAGGGTGGAGAAAATTAAAGAAAATGGGGACAGACTGTCAAAGGTGTGGGAGCATTTGACAGAAAACAAAAATAAAGCTGAATGCAGACTGTGCAGAGCAGAGGTTTCCTTCCACGGCAGCATTAATGCGGTACTGAGCATTTAAAACGCCGCACCCTGGAGCTGTGACGGCAGCTCTGGATGGGTACGTTAGTTCGTCGTAGATACCTGTTAATGTTTGTACAGTAATGTTTCTGTTAGTTTACCTGTTGGAAACAAGCTCTCATGAATAATGTTTGCTAAGCGCCACCATTTCAGTGATGTTAGCTAACGAGTGAAGGATAATAGGAGCAGCTATGTTGGCTACTATTTTTTTCCTCATATTAATATCAGCGTTCATCCTGAATAGTAAACCTCTGTATGAACTGAATCGTCTATAAACTTTTCAGCTGTTTTGGACGGAAAAATCTTTTTGATTTAATTTGAAGCCTTATTTGCACTTTTGGACAGAGGCCATTTTTAATTATTTGCACATTATATTTTCATTTAAAAATAAAAATTGCTTTTACTTTAATATGCATTTTTTATTTGATATTTATTGTGATGGTCACATTAATGTTAAAAATACATCTGATTAGTTTCAAACTCGTATTTTTATGGGTCATTATTTTAATTGTGAGAAGAGAACAAGGTGATGTTAACAGGTGGGCAGGCTTGAACAGGTGAGTTAAAATTGAAATAATCGTTGACTAATCGATAACAAAAATGGCAGATTATTCGACTACCAAAATAATCTTTAGTTGCAGCCCTAGTGATGATGCTCAGCTGTTAGTTTATGTTAGGTTTTATAACACAGACCAGAAAGCATTCTGTGAAGACCTCCTGGGCATCGCTCCTCTTCAGACCAGTACAACAGGAGAAGACATCTACCTGGCCTTTAAGGGGATGTTAGAAAAGAGAGGAATAGAGCCCAAAAAAGTGATCTCAGTCACCACAGATGGAGCTCCTGCTATGATCCATTAGGAGGGAAAAGGCATCTTGTTCTAGAAAATGAGAAACAACAGGACAATGTGGCCTTTTTGGTTGACATTACTTCACATCTAAATGAACTGAACTTGAGGCTACAGGACAAGGACAATTCAATTTGTGAACTAATGACAGCTGTCCGTGCCTTTCAGAGGAAACTTGAGATGATAAAGGAAGACCGGCAGGAAGACTGTCCACTTCCCAGCAGTGCAGGAACAGGTTCAGGGACAGCGAGATGTGGCTTCTTTTGTTGAGTTTATTGAGAAGCACATTGTAAACTTCAGCGGTCGTTTTGACAGCTTCAGTGTTGGACAGCAACTCACCATGTTCATTCAGAACCCATTTGTCAAATATCGTTCCAGGCTCACCAATGAGCACCTCCGCACGTGCATGACAATGGCTCTGACTCCATTCAAGTCCAGGTTTAAAATTCTGGCAGGACAAGCAAGAGCTCACTTCTCTCACTGAGCACAAAAGAAATAAGTGATTGCCTAAAAATGTTCAGTTATTAAATGAGTTCAGATTTAAATTCTTTAAGTAATTTGAGACGGTTGAGTCCAGATCTGAAACATAAAAAATGTAAATCAAGCTTTTCCTCCATTTCTTTTTTCTGAAGTTAGTCATTGTGAACATGCACAGCTGTCATGTTTTACTTAGGTTCTTATTTTGACATGTCATCCTACTTTTACTCAGTAAATGAGAGAACATTAAACATCAGAAATCAGACATACATGTTCAGCCCTTTGTTTCATGACAAATATTGTCAAAAGGTACGTGAATAAGACTGAATTCATTTCATTTGATAAGGCAAATCAATGCATGCAGATGTTGATACAACTACTTAGCTACTATATATATACACAGGTGCTGGTCATAAAATCAGATTGGAGTCGATCAGTCTGTGGCACTGCTCAGGTGTTATGAGAGCCCAGGTTGCTCTGATAGTGGCCTTCAGCTCTTCTGAATTGTTGGGTCTGTATCGCATCTTCCTCTTCACAATAGCCCATAGATTTTATATGGGGTTAAGGTCAGGCGAGTTTGCTGGCCAATTAAGAACAGGGATACCATGGTCCTTAAAGCAGGTACTGGTAGCTTTGGCACTGTGTGCAGGTGCCAAGTCCTGTTGGAAAATGAAATCTGTATCTCCATAAAGTTGGTCAGCAGCAGGAAGCATTAAGTGCTCTAAAACTTCCTGGTAGACGGCCACGTTGACCTTGGACCTCAGAAAACACAGTGGACCAACAGCAGCAGATGACATGGCACCCCAAACCATCACTGACTGTGGAAACATTACACTGGACCTCAGCCAGCGTGGACTCTGTGCCTCTCCTTTCTTCCTCCAGACTCTGGGACCTTGATTTCCAAAAGAAATGTAAAATTTACTTTAATCAGAGAACATAGCATATTTTTCGCACTATAAGGCGCACTTAAAATCCTTAAATTTTCTCAATTTAAGGCAGTGCACCTTATACTCCGGTGCGCCTTATGTATGAATTCTTGTTTTGCTCACTGACCTTGAACCAATTTTAGGTGGTACACTCAAAAATCTGTCAAAATGTTTTAGTCCAGCTTTGATAAGGGGTGCTTAACAGATATCGACATTTTCCAGAGCGTACAAAGTGTACGATGGGGGGGGGGGGGGGGGGGGTAACACCCAGCATATGCTTTTCAAATAGTTAAGCACTGCTGTCAGACCGCCGATGGCCGAGGCATCCACACCACTGCATCATTGTGTGGTCTGCAGCGATATGGCCTCCGGTCTGGCGGATTGAATTCTCTAAAATAGTCCATCATCGATTCACAAAATGACTCTACTGACGATATTAGACAGGAACAAGCTGTGAGTGCAGCGCAGCAGGTGTGGAAAGCAGCCAAAGCTGCCGGAAAAGCTGCCGGAGATAAATTCAACAAGAAGTGGAAGCATCGTTCCAAAAATGGAAACCGTACACATTAAACCGCAGAAAATGATGATGGATTTTTTTCTACACGTTCCTCGCCTATTTTCATCTATGCTGGCCCGTATATTTGTGCGTAATCTGGCGATTGGCGGCCGGCACTGTTGCCAACTTTTGTGTAACAGAACTCGCTGTTGGCTGTCTCAAAAATCGCTAAAGGACGAATCGAGGTCCGGGGACGTGTGTGCTGTCCCCCTTGGTGCCGAAGAGAGGTCCGGGGCGATGCCACAGCGCATGCAGTATGAGCGCTGTATGTACACAAAACACGGTGACAGCGGAGTTTTCAGGATTCCAGTGTTGTTAAAAACAGGATTTCCTTTTTTTTTTTTTTTTTTTTTTTTTAATGTTTTATTTTTGCTTATATAAGTAAATATACTGGTTCGCAGGATTTGTGAAGGGCTTATATATAAAATGAAGAAATGACTTGTTCTTACCCTCATTAATAAAGAATACATTATAACGTCTGTTAAGACGTTGAAGAAGATGGGGAGAGATTGCCAGCAAAAGTTGCCCTTTTATTAACAATTAAATGGTTGCTGTGTGCCGCAACCAAAACAAAACAGTAACAAAAACGACACTGACTCGGATAATGACGAGAGGGAACCCGGCATGCTTGATGCCAAAATTGCCCAACTGTTCAACTCAGACACTAAAGATGAGGAATTTGATGGATTTGTGGCAGATGAATGATTTAAAATGTGAGAGTATTTTTCTGTATTTGTTACAACTGAACAATATTCCGAGTTATTGTGAATCAGTTGAATAAAGTTCGACTTACCTGACGCTTTTGTTTCGCTCTACATATGTTTTATCATGCGCCTTATAACCCGGTGCGCCTTATGTATGATATTGATTGATATTGCGCCTCATCGATATTGTGCCTTATAGTCCAAAATACGGTAACTTTGGAGCACTCAGCAGCAGTCCAGTCCTTTTTGTCTTTAGCCCAGGCGAGACGCTTCTGACACCGTCTCTGGTTCAAGAGCGGCTCGACACGAGGACTGTGACAGCTGAAACCCATGTCTGCATACGTCTGTGCGTGGTGGTTCTTGAAGCTCTGACTCCAGCTGCAGTCCACTCTTTGTGAATCTCCCCCACATTTTTGAATGGCTTTTGTTCCACAATCCTCTCCAGGGTGCAGTTATCCCTGTTGCTTGTACACTTTTTTCTACCACATCTTTTTCCTTCCCTTCATCTCTCTATTAATGTGCTTGGACACAGAGCTCTGTGAACAGCCAGCCTCTTTAGCAATGACCTTTTGTGTCTTGCCTTCCTTGTGCAAGGTGTCAAAGGTCATCTTTTGGACAACTGCCAAGTCAGCAGTCTTGCCCATGATTGTGTAGCCTACAGAACTAGCCTGAGAGACCATTTAAAGGCCTTTGTAGGTGTTTGGAGTTAATTAGCTTATTAGAGTGTGGCACCGGGTGTCTTCAATATTGAACCTTTTCACAATATTCTAATTTTCTGAGATACTGAATTTGAGGTTTTCATTAGTTGTCAGTTATAATCATCAAAATTAAAGGAAATAAACATTTGAAATATATCAGTCTGTGTGTAATGAATGAATATAATATACAAGTTTCCCTTTTTGAATGGAATTACTGAAATAAATCAACTTTTTCATGATATTCTAATTTTATGACCAGCACGTGTGTGTGTGTGTGTATATGTATATATATATGTGTGTGTGTGTGTGTGTGTGTGTGTATATATATATATATATATATATATATATATATATATATATATATGTATTAGCTAAGTAGTTGTATCAACATCTGCAACATCTGCATGCAATTTTAATTGAATACCCCTGCTATATACCATACTAAATACTTTACTACATGTTATTTTAATATTGCATTACACATACTGTATTTGTACCTGCACATTCACATGTATACTGATGCTGATGAATCATTGCTGAGCTGAAACAGGTTGATGAAGATCTGTTACCAGCATGTCAGCCACATTAATGATGTTTGTTGTTCTCCTTCATGCTCTCCTCTTTGACTGGACAGTTATCACTCAAACTGGTTAGTATCCCACCTGTCAGTAACATCCAGGTGTGTTTGAGCACACAATGTTTGCTGGTGTTTAATGAACGTGTTGATGCTACAGGGCTCCAGTCCGGCAGACTGCAGCCACCTTCCTCCTGAACAGAGACGTAAGAAACTTCAGAGCCGAATCAACAGCATCAACCAGGAGATCCAGAGAGAGCGGGAGCAGCGGTAACACACACACACACACACACACACACACACACACACACACACACACACACACACACACACACACACACACACAAATAAACACCAATAGGGGCCCTGATCCAGGAAGCAGCTTCAGACTTCGAGTTTAAAATAAACAGCCAATCAAAATTTTATCCAATTAGCATTGTATCCAGAGCAGCAGCAATACAAACAGTTGTCAGTGCTGACCATATTTGGCTTTTGTCCTGTCTCTCTCCCCTCAACCCCAACGGTCACAGCAGATGACTGCCCCTCCCTGAGCCTGGTTCTGCTGGAAGTTTCTTCCTGTTAAAAGGGAGTTTTTCCTTTCCACTGTAACCAAGTACTTGCTCATAGGTGTCATTTTAATTGTTAAGTTTTCTCTAGGGTCTTTACCTTACAATATAAAGTACCTAGAGGCAACTGTTTGTTGTGATTTGGTGCTATATAAATAAAATTGAATTGATTTGAATATCATTTATCTTAGAAACAGGAGGGAAGAAAAGAGTAATTTTAATTAGCTCAGTCCGCTCTGTCATCATCACACACTAAATAAAGTTGATTCTGGCTGTGGTCGTGATTTAGCCAGCCAGAACACTGATTCAATGAAAATGAATTTGATAATAAATCTAATGATTCAGCTGTAACCTGACAGTTATTGCACATAGACTGATCATTCAGTTCAGTTTTATTTATAATATAGCACCAAATCACAACAAACAGTTGTGGCGCTTTATATTCTAAGGTAAAAACCCTACAATAATTCAGACGGATCCATTCATAGCATCTTAATCTACAATCCTTATCCAATTTGGATCCATCCTGCTGTGTGAGTGGACTCCGACCCCGACCCAGTTTGTTGATCCATTATGGAAACTATGATTCCTTCGGGTGAATCCAGTTCTGGTCGACCCACTGAGACTGATCCGATAATGTTGTTTGACCTCAGTTAATGACTGAATCTCAGTCTTTGAACACATGTGAACATGAAATGTAATCAGATTACAATCAGACTGTCTGTGGCTGCTTTTAAAAAGTCACTTTAAATCCATTTAGTTCAGTTTGAGAGTCTGAAATTCATTTCAGTTTCTTCTTCACTAAGTACACCTCATATCCAAGATACAGCTGTGACATACATTTATCTATCAGTGCAACCGATGATCGATAATTGGTCAATGTGACTGACTGAGCGATCCTTGATCGGTGTGTTACACAGATCAGTGTAAAGTAAACAGTGATTCTACAGTAAATGTTTCAGAAAAGCTGACTGACAGTCTGACTGTCCACAGAGTCTCACAGACTAGAGATCTGATTCTGAATTGATAATCAATCACTGATGGAATCGCTGTCTCCATCCTTGTATACTGATGACTGATTGATTATTAAAGCGCCCATGTAGCAAACATCTAACTGGGATTTTAGTGTTTGTAAAAACTCTTGCATATGAATTCTTTCCACTTGGAGCTCTGACAGCAACTTTTTGAATGAGGAAATAAAACCAAGTGTCATTCTGCTGGTTCAGGGGCAGCAGGACAGGGAGGAGTCAGAGGGAACACCTGTCAGCCAGATCACAGAGTCTGTTACCACAATAACTGACTGAGAATTTAAATTAACCCTTTTTTTTGGAGTTTCTCCTCAGAGATTCAGCTGAACCTGCTTCCTGGTTCAGGACCTGTAACTGTGCATTTTGATTGTGGTCAGTTTGTTTGTTTTTAGTCCTGTCATGAAGGTCTGAAGTAGATCTATGGTGTAAATGAAGTGCATTAAAATTTCTGTACTGTGGCCTCCACGGAGGAGGGGAGCCTCAACACAGGTCCTGTTTTTAGTGGTGCCATCTGACTGGATAACTTACAGGAGGAGTATGTTCAGAGGAGCAATCAGTTCTGAAGCTGATCCAGGTTTCTGTCTTCAAAATAGTGAGACAGGTGTTGGTCCTAGTGGAGGACTGTGTGTGTGTGTGTCTTTATCTTATAGGATATTTGTTGTTTCAGGGATGCTTTGCTGAAGATGAGGGAAGTTTATGAACGAAGTCCTCAGATGGGCGATGCCAGCAGTTTGGAGCCTCGACTGGAAGAAGTGAAGCAGAACCTGCAGAGGCTGGAGGAAGAGCTAAGAAAGAACCAGGTCCACACCTGTTCTGTAAACATGCTGGATACACATAGCTGAAACACACTGTAAATACACACATTATGACTCAGACTCATCTTGAAACAGATTTCAAGACAGTGGGTGACATACCTATCAGACTGGGACCTCACCAGTTCAATTCAAGTTTACTTATATAGCACCAGATCACAACAGCAGTCACAGGAGATACTTTAAATTGCAATCTAAAGAGCCTACAATAATACAGAGAAAGGCAGAAGGGAAAGAAAAGGAATACTCACATGTAAAGGAAGCTCTTAGAACATGTAATTATCCTAACTGGGCCTTTATCAAATCAGCGAAGATCCACAGGAAAGAAGTTCAGACTCCAACTAGGGAGAAACAGAATGACAGACTTTCCCTTTGGATCGAGAACACAGATGGTTTGAAAGAGGAGTAAAGGAGGTCATTTATATCTACTGGGAACTGAATAGAGATCGTGGTTTACAACACCAGCTATCAACCACTTACAATGCAGTCTTAAGATCCCTTCCCAGATGTTTCAACCCCCACTCACACATTGCTTCAGGTGACCTCATGGGTCACATGATGGGGTGGGAAAAGATCTCACAGTGGTTTCACCCTTAACCCCTCGTTACGGTAATGGCCCACATCTTTTTCACACCGTGGTTCGTGTCACGACTCACGTGATCATTAGTGTCTCAACAGCCCTCAGGACCACCTCCAAGGGAACAATCCCCACTATGGTTTAAACCTGGGACTCTCAACCATTTGCTTTAAGAACTGAAGAAGTTTCCTGGATGAGAGGTGAAACATTTTAGCCTAAAGAAGTCCAGTTGCCTTTTTTTCCAAGTCCTAAAGACTACCATGACCTGGATGACTGAGAACCTACATAGGCATCTTGAAATAGATTTATTTCAATTTTATTCTCATTAACCCTCTAACACCAGGCAATTGCTGCCAATTCACCTGTTATCTGCCCTTACTTGCTGTGAGCAGCTGGTTCACAGTGAGCGTATCACCGCTGAGTCGTCAGATCAAACGTACTTTGAATTACCGTAATTACGGCACCGTTTCTCCTATGAGAAAAATTCAAACAGTTTCTGTGAAGCTGAGAAATTGCGCTTCAGATCCAACATAGGGTTATTACAGTAATTGTTGGAAGTCTGGAAACAGCGGGACATTTGAAGTATGTTTTTTCGCTGACGACAGGTTCAGTATTAAAGGGTTAAGCTACGCAAGAATCCACAAAAAGATTAAAAAAAAAAAGCTTGTTGTAATTTTATTAAAGTAAAACTGAACTTTCACAGTAGCAGCAGTTATATGGAATTATATTTAGGTCAAAAGTCGCGCGTGAGCAAAAACACAATCCGCGCAAATAATTTTATTTCACGGGCGCAGGAATGCATTCACATTCGCTCAATGAATTTCCGCGCGCGTAGAACTTAGTAGCCATGCGAAAAAAGAAGCCAGTGCGCAGGCGAGAGTGTCTGCTGTGCGCGCGCTGCAGCAGTTTCACGCACCTGCGGGTGACTCTACGCGTGGAACAGAATTCTACGTGTGGAACAAATTTCTACGCGAGTGAAGAAACTTTTGACCATCTGGGGCGGAGCCCAAAGGATTCACAAGACCTCACATGATTGGTCACTTTTAAGTCGATCACGCCCACAAGGCGAGGGCCTTAACCTCGCCTTGATTGACAGCAGTTGTTAGGTAACATTGCACAACTGTTTCTTCAATACCATTTGTGAATGTTATAGAGGCCTGTAGTCAAAAGTACTTACTTCATTAAATCTTATTTTTCTAACCAAGGTGATATTGCTAGCAGTGGATACTCATTACCTTATGGCAGTATTCCAACTAAATATAATTCCATACAGTTACACCATCATGTCTTCTCTAGAAAAGATCCTTCAAGCATGGCTCATCTCTCATCTGGAGGTTTAACCTGTTCCTCGTGGCTGACACATTCCATTAAAACCAAGGTGGACAAAGACCAGCCATTTTCAGGTCTCTCCACAGGTGCTCTGCTGTGTTCATATGGTTATGAATAAAATTTTCTCTGTTTAAATTTTCTGTTGGGTGGTGGCCAAAGGCGGAGGCCCTGGTGGACCGATGCCCAGGTAGCGAGACTGGCTAACGGGACATGGAAGGTCACTTCTCTGGTGGGGACGGAGCTTGAGCTAGTGTGTCGCATGGCCTGGGCTCTGGAGCCAGTCTCCTGGAGAGGGGCTGGATTCTGTTCCAGGCTGGAGTTGCCCTCAGTGAGAGACAGCAAGCTTGGGTGAATATTCTTGTATCCCTTTGGCTTGCTGCCTCAGTGGATGAGAGGGTTGCTTCCCTGCACCATCAGGCCGGGGAATGGGTCCTGACTGTTTGTGCTTATGCGACAAATGGCAGTTCAGAGTACGTACCCTTTTTGGAGTCACTGGGCGGGGTGCTCAAGGGTTCTCCATTCGGTGACACTATTGTCCTACTGCGAGACGTCAATGCTCACGTGGGCAATGACAGTGAGACCTGGGAGGGGCGTGACTGGGAGGAATGGCCTGCCTGATCTGAACCCGATTGGTATCTTGTTATTGGACTTCTGTGCAAACCACAGTTTGTCCATAATAAACACCATGTTTGAACATAAGGATGTCCGTAAGTGCATGTGGCACCAGGACACCCTAGGTCAGAGGTCAGTGATTGATTTTATAATCATATCATCAGATCTGCAGTCATATGTTCTGGACACTCGGGTGAAGAGAGGAGCTTAGCTGTGAACTGATCACCACTTGGTGGTGAGTTGGATCAGGTAGGCGGGGGAGGTCTGTGAGATCTTTAACTCCCACCTCTGGCAGAACTTCAACAGCATTCCAAGGGAGGCTGAGGACTTTGAGTGGATTATGTTCCGCACCTCCATTGTTGAGGCTGCTGCGCAGAGCTGTGGCTGCAAGGTGGTTGGTGCCTGTCATGATGGTAATCCTGTACCAGATGGTAGTCACTGGAGGTAAAGGGAGCCATCAAGCTGAAGAAGGAGTCCTAGTGGGCTTGGTTGGCCTGTGTGACTCTGGTAGCAGCTGAAGAGTACCAGCAGGCCAATCAGAACGCAGCTCGGGCGGTGACACCCAAGCAAAAACTTGGGTGTGAGAGGAGTTCGGTGAGGCCGTGGAAAAAGACTTTTGGATGGCCTCAAAGTGATTCTGGCAAGCCATCAAGTGACTCAGGAGAGGAAAGTGGTGCTCTACTCACATGGTTTATAGCAGGGGTATTCAACTGGCGGCCCAAGGGCCAGAACCGGCCCATCAGTCATTTTGGACCGGCCCACTGCCCATTTACTTATATTATTAAATAAAAATTTTAAAAGAAGCTGTGACTAAACTGTAAGCACGGCATGTAGTTCACACTCCTTACAGGTGATGGCGGTAATGCACCATAGATTACCAACTGCCATTAAACTCAAGAAGAAAAAGAAGAAGAAGAACGGCATTTTATCAGTGTTGCTGGCGACTGTCACTAGAGCTAGCGGCTTTTCAGACCCCCCTAGCGAGTTTTTCCCTTAAAGCAACTAGCGACAAATTTAGCAAGTTTTCTCGGTGATGTCGGCGACTTTTGGAGAGTTTTTGTGTTAACCTGAAATCCTCCACTATCGCCGTGTTTTGTGTACATACAGCCTTCGTACTGCGTCCGTTCAGACGCTTTGGCATCGCCCGGGCCCCCAAGAGTACCGAACTGTTGGTATGTACCATAAGTCACGTGACCTTAATAGCGGAAGTGAGTCTGATCGTGTCCTCGTGAACCAGCCGGAGGATACGACGCCACATTGAACGGGTGAGAGCGTTGCTGTGATACATCAGCATATACAGTGGTGTGAAAAAGTGTTTGCCCCCTGCCTCATTTCCTGTTTTTTTACATGTTTGTCACACTTAAGTGTTTCGGAACATCAAACCAATTTAAACAATAGTCAAGGACAACACAAGTAAACACAAAATGCAAGTTGTAAATGAAGGTGTTTATTAGTAAAGGTGAAAAAAAATCCAAACCATCATGGCCCTGTGTGAAAAAGTGATTGCCCCCTAAACCTAATAACTGGTTGGGCCACCCGTAGCAGCAACAACTGCAACCAAGCGTCTGAGATAACTTGCAATGAGGCTTTTACAGCGTTCTGGAGGAATTTTGGCCCACTCATCTTTGCAGAATTGTCCTAATTCAGTTACATTAGAGGGTTTTCGAGCATGAACGGCCTTTTTAAGGTCATACCACAACATCTCAATAGGATTCAGGTCAGGACTTTGGCTAGGCCACTCCAAAGTCTTCATTTTGTTTTTCTTCAGCCATTCAGTGGTGGACTTGCTGGTGTGTTTAGGATCATTGTCCTGCTGCAGAACCCAAGTACGTTTAAGCTTGAGTACACGAACAGATGGTCTGACATTCTCCCTCAGGATCTCTTGGTAGACAGCAGAATTCATAGTTCCATTTATCACAGCAAGTCTTCCAGGTCCTGACGCAGCAAAACAGCCCCAGACCATCACACTACCACCACCATATTTTACTGTTGGTATAATGTTCTTTTTCTGAAATGCAGTGTTCCTTTTACGCCAGATGTAATGGGACACACACCTTCCAAAGAGTTCCACTTTTGTCTCATCGGTCCACAGAATGTTGTCCCAAAAGTCTTGGGGATCATCAAGATGCGTTTTGGAAAAATTGAGACGAGCTTTAATGTTCTTTTTGCTCAGCAGTGGTTTTCTTCTTGGAACTCTGCCATGCAGGCCATTTTTGCTCAGTCTTTTTCTGATGGTGGAGGCATGAACGCTGACCTTAACTGAGGCAAGTGAGGCCTGCAGTTCTTTGGACGTTGTTGTGGGGTCTTTTGTGACCTCTTGGATGAGTCGTCGCTGCGCCCTTGGGGTAATTTTGGGCGGCCGGCCACTCCTGGGAAGGTTCACCACTGTTCCATGTCTTCGCCATTTGTGGATAATGGCTCTCACTGTGGTTCGCTGGATTCCCAAAGCTTTGGAAATGGCTTTATAACCCTTTCCAGACTGATAGATCTCAATTACTTTCTTTCTCAATTGCTCCTGAATTTCTTTGGATCTCGGCATGATGTGTAGCTTTCAAGGATCTTCTGGTGGACCTTACTGTGTCAGGCAGCTCCTATTTAAGTGATGTCTTGATTGGGAACAGGTGTGGCAATAATCAGGCCTAGGTGTGGCTAGGGAAATTGAACTCAGGTGTGAAAAACCACAGTTATAGTATGTTTTAACAAGGGGGGCAATCACATTTTCACACAGGGCCATGATGGTTTGGATTTTTTTTCACCTTTACTAATAAACACCTTCATTTACAACTTGCATTTTGTGTTTACTTGTGTTGTCCTTGACTATTGTTTAAATTGGTTTGATGTTCCGAAACACTTAAGTGTGACAAACATGCAAAAAAACAGGAAATGAGGCAGGGGGCAAACACTTTTTCACACCACTGTATGTCTATGGATTCACAAATCCTGCTGACTGAAGGATGGAAGTTTGTTCATTCAGTCTGTTTACATGTTTGTTATTTTACACAGAAGGAAACACTGTGGTGAAGTCTGCTTCACTGCAGACTGGCTTTTTAAAGAATCAGTCAGCCTTTTACAATTTTTGCTCTGTATCTTTTCTGTTTACATTTTAATAGCACAGCTGCGAGTCTTTTGTTATGGAGAAAAAAGCATTAATTTTTTGGGGGAGCATCATTATTTAAATAAGCCAGTGGTTTATTTTTGAGCAATTTCTCATGTACATCTACAGCTGAATGTTAATAAAAGTGTCTGTGAGACATTTGGGACATGTAGTTTTGACTCAGAAGGGCCTTTTTGTTTATACCTTTGGGAAAAAAAAAAATATCAAGATATATTTCGTATATCACCATTCAGGTAAAAAAAAATCGAGATATTATTTTGGTCCATATTCCCCAGCCCTAGTAGTTCTAAACATATTTAGGGTGTTTTTTCTTCACTTTTTGTCTCTCCAAAGATGTTGTTCCTCTCTCCTACAGCCTCGATTGCAACTAAATGCAAATAACCAGTTATGCAAATTAGGTGATGATGTCATATAGCGACTTCTAGCGACGTTTAGGACATCCAATAGCTACTTTCCTTGCTGAGGAGTTGGTGGGAGGCCAGACAGTAGTTTCTAATGAAAACATGTTGCATTCAAAAGAGAAGAGACGTAAGGTGGACAGCGAAAATAGAAAATTTAACGACAACTGGACCAATAAGTATGCACAAGAGTAAGTGTCCCGAGAAATGTGTGGCCCACTGGCAAATAGCCTCATGACAATTTGGCCCATAGAAAAATGTAGTTGAATACCCCTGGTTTATAGTGTGGGTGGAGCGCTGCTGATTTCAACTGAGGCTATAATTGGGCGGTGGAAGGAATACTTAAAGGACCTCCTTAATCCCCTTCTGTAGTGAAAGCAGAGTCTGGGCACAAGGGGGACGACTCACCCATCACTGGGGGTGAGGTCATTGAGGTGGTTAAACAGCTCCTTGGTGGCAGGACCCCTGGGGTGGATGAGAGTCTCTGTGGTTTCCTGAAGGCTCTGGATGTTGTAGGGTTGACATGCCTCTGCACCGTCGCATGTAGATCTGAGGCGGTGCCATGACAGACTAGGGTGGTGGTCCGCATCTTTAAGAAGGGGGAACAGAGGGTATGCTCCAAGTATCGGGGGGATCCCACTCCTCAGCCTTCCCGGTAAGATCTATGCCAGGGTGTTGGAAAGGAGGGTATGTCCGTTAGTCAAATCTCGGATTCAAGAGGAACAATGTGGTTTTTGTCCTTAGCTTATCCAGTCTACTTTTGTTTTGTGGACTTGGAGAATACATTCGCTCACATTCTTTGGGGTATCCTGTGGGGTTGCTGTGGGAGTATGGGAGGTGTCTGGCCCATTGTTGCAGGCCAGTCAGTCCCTGTACAACCTCAGCGAGAGCTTGGTCCATACTGTTGGCCATAAGTCGGACTAGTTTCCAGTCGGCGTTGGACTTTGCCAGTGTTGCCCTTTGTCATCGATTCTGTTCATAATTGTTATGGACAGAATTTCTAGATGAAGCCAAGTGGCGGAAAGCTTCTGAAAGGAGCCAGTTGAGGTGGTTCGGACATCTGACTATGGATGTCTCTTGGGTGCTTCTTGGGGGAGGTGTTCTGGGCATGTCCTACTGTGAGGAGGCCCCCAGGGCAGACCCAGAACACGCTGGAGAGATTATATCTCTCGGCTGGCCTGGGAACACCTTGGGACTATTCTTGGGCTATTTACAACAGTGAGACTCTGAGCAAAACTGAAAAGTTTAGCTATTGGAAGGATCCACCGGACCCATCCTTCAAATCTGGGCAAAAGGACACATTCCTCGACCGCATTTGGAGGAGTCTTCGAATTTGGACAGCCTTCGTTGCCTCGCTGTGACGTAATCGGCCTACAAATGTGGCCTTCGAAGGATGCGGCCCCTGAATTTGGACACAGCTAATGTGAGCACCACCAAGAGAAAATAATTTGGATGACCATAAGAACTAAAAACATCCAAAGCTGAACTTTGAATTTCAGAATATTTCTGTGGTGAAGAGCTTTCATGAATTTCTAGTAGGGATGTGCCGATCCGATATTCAGTATCGGTATTGGGTCCGATCCTGGCCTAAATTACTGGATCGGATATCGGAAAGAAATAAAAAATGCAATCCGATCGGACCCACATTAGCTCCATTACAGTTCTCTGGTGTCGTCTTCTTCTTGTGGGTCTGCAGCAGGGTTATAATAATTTTGGATTTTACATTATAGTTTAGTTTTAGTTAGTTTTTACTTTGTTTTCTCTAATTCAGTTAGTTTTAATTAGTTTTCAGAGTGGTTTTTCTCGTTTTTATTAGTTTTTATTTTTGGTTTCATGCTTAGTTTCAGTTAGTTTCAGTATTAGTTTTAGTATTTTCATACCTGATCAGGTGCAAGATTCAAGGCGCAAAAGTGACTATTGTGTAATGAAAACTTGACAAAAGATACAGTTTAAAGAAATATATTCAGCAACCAACTGTTCACAAGACATGCTAAATGTGTGTAATATTAAGGACACACATGAGCATCAACAGGGAGAAACAAAGAAAAACATGAACTCCCAAACTCAATAAATTCTACAATAAACTCCACAATAAACTTCAGCATCAGTGCAGCAGATTAACAACACCTACATGTGGTGTTTGACAAAAACAAACTCTTTGAAGGAGTCAAAGCTCAAATCCAGCTGCATCCTGATGTTCTCACCACCTGAAGCTGCTTCTGTTTTGGAGCTAGCTTGGTTAGATGCTGCTAATTAAACTTGCAGGGTCTTTGTACACAACCTACGGAAGTGTCCGACCTCATGTCCACATTTATGCTTGTGTAGCTGGTGTGTGTGTTAATTACCTTGTGGTCGTGTGCAGGTGTTTTATATGCGGTGCAGGCTGGGACTTCTTTTTTGGTCCTCGCTCTTTGTGCTCAGTTTTTTTGGCTGCAAACATATTTGTCCCTGTTTTTTTTTCACTTTCTTCATTCCTTCACGTCCATTTCGATAGTTTCAGCAGTCTCCCTCTAGGAATTTGCTGACAGTTGTGAGTCCTTATATTTATGCTTTGATTATTATTCCTGATTGTTATTCTCTCACTGATAAAGTAGCCGGAAACGCACAAGGACGCTACAGTTTGAGGTGGACTTTGATGTTGCTGGTTTTTCCTGACTGAGAGGTGTTCCACACATTTTTCATCAATCACAACAAGACTTTCGATTCTATCTGTGCTCTTGTACTCAAAGAACCTCCATACGGGACTCTGCCGCTTTCTCGGCAGACCGCAGCCATTACAGCGCGGTGAGCGCACGCACATGCGCACTCACACAGTTGTCCTGTGGCGCTCCCAGCTGAAACTCGGAGAGCGGAAAAAATGATTTCATATCAATCCACAAGGCTTAAAAAAAAAAAAAAAAAAAACAAGTAAATGAAAGTCAGTTTATCGATAATTTCAGTTAGTTTTAGTTAGTTTTGTAAACTCACAATTCAGTTTTAATTAGTTATCGTTTTTTCCTTTTAATTATAGTTTTTATTTATTTCAGTTAACGACAATGTTTTTTCAATTTCAGTTTTCGTTATTTCGTTCGTTTTCGTTAACTATAATAACCCTGGTCTGCAGTTGAACAAACCAGCTTAGAACTGCATTACCGCCACCTACTGGAATGGAGTGGGGGATCAGGAGTTAGAAAAAAAACCCCTCCTCAGATTCTATAAAGTTCTCCGTCGCTGCGACGGATTCCCTTTGACACAGAGCGATCATCGCTGACATGTTTTTCCATGCCTCCACCGCTCTCTGTGTGTGTGTTGTGCGCGCTGTGCTGACAATTTCAGCTGTTATTTTTTTTCTCTATTTCAGCTCCCACACCCTGCTAGCGAGCGCAGCTATTAGCACTAGTGACCGTCCAGTACGGGAAGGACCCCTTCCCTGTCAAAATATTTTTTATACTTTAATCCCTGATTAGTGACTAAATATAGACCTGCAGTAGAAACGTATTTAGGAGAATGCTTGTGAATATAAAGCATTACAAGATAACGCTCACGCAGCCCCCAGTTTTTCAACATAAGCACTGATAACACAACAGCAGCAATCAGCTGATTTACATGCAGTCTGTCTGCACAAGCACAAAGAGGCGGAGCCGGTGAGCTCAGATGGAGTGGACTAAGGACACGTTCACACTGCAGCCTGAAGTGACCCAATTCCGATTTTTTTTTTTTGCGTGGTCGTTCACATTTCCAAATATATGCGACTTGGATGTGATCTGTGTGTGAACAGCAGACAAACCTGAAAGTGTCCCGCATGCGTAGTAGAGGATGCGATAACGTCACATGTAGCAAGCGCACTGAATGTTTGCAGAAGTCACACGTTTTCCTTCCCGCGTCCACGTAACGGGACGCAGAATAGTGACGTTTGTAGAGTATCAATGACGTGCAGGTCGGATAAATGCGACCTGGCCATACACACTCAGGTCGCATTTGAAAAGATCGGATACGTATCGAATTTAGGACCACATATCCAAGTGGCCTGGGTCGCATTTGAAAAAATCCGATCTGTGTTGTTCAGACTGGCATGAAAAGATCAGATACAGGTCGCATGAGGGCGAAAAAATCGGATTTGGGTCACTTCAGGCTGCAGTGTGAACGTAGCCTAAATGTTTTTATAGCATCCAGATGAAGCTTTTCCCCCTGTAACCTCCATTGAACCTTTACTGGGAAACAGCTGGAGGTCCTTCATCAATCAACTGATCAGTAAATGAAGAAAAGAGATTTTTGTAGCTGCTCCATCCACCCTGTTTGTTTCGCACAGGCAAAAACTGCAGTATGGAAGTTAAAATATGCAGATGAACTGTTAATATGAAAAAAGTATTTCTTATCCAGTTACTCGGGATGGAATAATCGATAGAATACTCGATTGCTAAAATAATCAATAGTTGCAGCCCGTAAGAAATTTGCAACATACCATAAGCCAATGCATCACCTTCTCACATAGGAGCAACAGGATTCAGGTGATAGAGCGATTATTGTAAGTAAGTTAAGTTTATTTATATAGTGCATTACACAGACAAAAAGTCACAAAGCGCTGTACAATAATTAAAACACAATATCAAAAAAACAAAACAAAACAAAACAAAAAAAGAACAGATTAAACACCATGTTAAAACATAACCTTACCATATTAAAAGAAAAAGAATAAAAATAAAGTAATCAGAAAGCCTGGTTAAGCAGAAAAGTTTTCAGCTGTTTTTTAAAGGATGCCACAGAGTCAGCTAAACGGAGATGGAGCGGTAAACAGTTCCAGAGCTTTGGTGCCACTGCCTGAAAAGCTCTGCCTCCCTGGTCCTTGTATGTGGGACAACTAAAAGATTTTGATTTGTTGTGTGAGAGACTGTTGACTCACCTAAAATTGATCCAGGCATTTAAAAACAATTTTTAAAAATAATAATACAAAAAAGATCGGATTTGTATCGGTATCAGCGATATCCGAATGTAAAATATCGGTATCGATATCGGACATAAAAAAAGTGGTATCGTGCCATCCCTAATTTCTAGCATGACAAAACACATGTGAAGAGTTGTGTGATTGAATTTTTTTTTTATACATTCTGTACTCAACACACACTGTAAACATACTCACTACAAACACACTGGGTTCAGTTTGATCTACTTTGTGTCATTGTATTTGTAAATGAGTGTTTTTTGCATGTCTGTGTGTGTGCGTGTGTGCATTACTATGTTTCTGTGTGTGCGCACAGGTATGGCTGTCAGAGGCTGACAGCAGGTTGTCTGATCACAGCACCAGGAGACAGAGTGGAGGTTGTGGGTTAAATTCAATGGCAACAACGCCAGGCAGCAGCAGCCTGAAACAGCTGGATAACCGCAGCCCAGCAAGCAGAGAGAGGTACTTTTTGATTATTATTAACCATTATTGACATTATTGGTGTGAATCACTCCAAGTGTTTTTGGTTTTTAGATGTTTTCAGATCTTCCTCTCTTCTCACCTCTCTGTGTCTCCACCTGTCTTTCCTCAGTCCTGATGGCAGTTACACTGAGGATCACAGTGCTGAGCTTCACTTTAAGTCTCGTAGTTCAGAGTTTGATGATGACTTTGATGATGAAGAACCGTTGCCAAGTATTGGAACCTGCAAGTCTCTGTACCCATTTCAAGGTACTACTATATTTCCTCCGGCAACATTTAAATAACAGCAGCCATCACTTTACATTGAAATGTAAACTCTGACAAATTTCATCAACTGTAAACCCAGCCAGTGCTTTGAGATAAAAAAAAAATAATCTTAAAGCATAAAGAAAACTCCAGCTGAACAAGGCTGAAGAGCAATGAGAGATCAGAGAGAAAAGGAGTAAAGCAAACATTGAGCAGGTAGGTTAGACCAGTAATCACATAACAGGAACAAGTTATACACACAACACAATTGATACAAAGTTAATGATATGTAACATTTTTATATAAACTACCAAAACACCTACAACCTACTGCCAAACTCCTGCAATCCACCACAACACACACAAAGTGTGTGTGCTGATGATCAGTTATTTCCTTTCTTTATTTGGCCCTTTGATTAATTAGTCAGCTCTGATTGGTTCTGAGGTTGCTGGGTCACTCTGGTGGGGTCAGGTGAAACAATTCTGGTTCTCTTTGGTCTCAACATATTGTTATTGATCGTCTTCAGGTCAAAATGAGGGCACTCTGTCAATGGTGGAGGGGGAACTACTTTCTGTGGTGGAAGAAGACAAGGGTGACGGCTGGACCAGAGTGCGCAGGAACCTGGAAGAGGAGGGATACGTGCCAACCTCCTACATCAAAGTCTTCCTGGACAGCAGCGCCAAAGGTGCAATGACCTACATATGATCTCTAAATGACTTTTAAATTACCTCACCTGATGACCTCTGTATGACCTGTATCTGAGACCAGGTCAGGTCAGATGACTTCTGACCTCTGACTTATGAATGTCAGCATGCTGGTTGCTATGATAACCGCAGCCTTCCTCGCTTTGCTCTGCCTGTCTGTGTGCTGAACTCGACCTGCTGCTGTTTCAAACGTCGCACCTGTGTGACACACCTGTACACCTACAAGGCAGGTGTGTCTCCTCTCAGGCTCTGTGCTAATTTACAACAACAATTATCTTAAGGTGCTTTTGGAAACAAATTTATTGTGAAAGTTAAAATCTTAAATTGAGGAAAACAAAATAACTGAAATATTAAATCAATTGCAAGGATCAATACTTCATTATCATACCAGAAGATATAATCTGTAATTGGATTAGTATCTGTCATTTGCAGATTTGAGTTTTTATTGGGGGGGGGGGGTTGTTTTTAATGTTCTGAAGATCATTTCTTAAAGGGGTAAAGTCTGTAGCTGCTTAGGTTCTAGCATTACCTCAGCCTTTAGCTGTTAGCAAAGCCTTAGCCACCGCCACAGTAGCAGATTTCCTGAGGTTTGGTGATGGTACGCTTTGCCGAGTGCAAGTCATCAGTTAGAGCAAATTATTAAAGTTTGTCTAACTACTAGATGTTACTGCCACTACAAATAATCTGAAAGCAAATCTATTAGCATTAAATTTAGCTACACACTGGAAGCGATTTGGAGCAACATGTGACCAGAGACTGTAGAAAGGGGATGACATTACACAACTTCAAGCGACTATGGTTAAAATAAGTGTCAGCGATGGGAACTGGACCAAGATAAACCCAAGATAAACTTTTCATTACTTCCAGCTGAGCAAATGACGTGACTACCAATCAGAGGGAAGAATACCGTTGGCTGATACATGACCTGATAGTCGATACAGTAGACGGTCACCTGGGCAACCGGAGCCTGGAATTTCTTTATGTGACCAGCTGTCAGCTTCGAAGCGATGAGCGAATCGCTTCCAGTGTGCACACAGCAAGAGTTCAAACTGTTGCGCTTTCATTCAGTCATAATAATTCAGCAATTGAGTTATTGATGATGCCTTAACCCTTTAACGCCAGGCGATCTCCGCTGAAGCACCGGTTTCCTGCCCTTACTAGCCGCAAACAGCTGTTAAGACGTATTGTATCACCGCCGAGTCGGCTGATCAAAGGAACTTTGATCACCTGGCTTTTTACCGTAACTCTGCAACTATTTGTCCTATTGAAAAAATTCAAACAGTACCTGAAAGCTCAGAAATTGCACTTTACAGTCATATAGGGGTATTACAGTATTTGTTGCTGGAAGTCCGCGAATGGCAGCACTTTTGAAATACGGTGTGCCACAGCTGATGCATTGGGAGTAAAAGGGTTAAACAATAAATTAACTGAAAATTTACATCACTGATTCAGTGTGTTCTGTTTCTTGGTTTTGTGCCTGCCGAGAGACAGGGAGACATTTAGGGATCACTTCTCCATCATCTGTCACGCTTTCAGTATCTCAGTGACCGTGCAACATATTGACTTCAAACTTGGAGAATAGATTCAAATTCACACCATAGATGGATCTACTAAAAATCTCGGGACAAGTTAAAATCTTGGCTACCTTGGCCTGAAGGTCAAGGTCAAAGGTCAAGTTTTTGTTGCGTTGCCTGCCAAAAGCCTTAAGGATCACTTTTCTGTCTGTCTGTCTGTTCATCATGCCTTCAGTATCCCAGTAACCGTGCAACACATTGACTTCAAACTTGGAGGATAGATATGTATTGAAGAGTACAACTGCAGAGCACAAGAACCATAACCCTACCTCCTCTTATACTGGTTTAATCACTGTCATCAATCTTTCCATCATTCATTCATCTCTCAGCTGTCTCATCTCTGTATTCCATACGTCAAATATCTTTATCAATTTTGAATGAAATGAACTTCATATATAAAATATAGACAGTTCTATGCAGCACCTATTGTAATCCATGTGTAAAAATCAACAGCTGAACTCAGCATTTAATCACTTACTTTCTGTCATGATCCTGACACCGTGACACTTTCATATACATGAATATACTTTCTGACAAGACTTTGAGCAGGCGACATACGTTATTTGGAACATTCTTGTTATTTTCATATTATCATTGACAAAGCTGCCAGAGTTCGTCGTCATTGTTTAATGTGCTGATTATTTTCTCACTTGATCAATGATCTGAAAAATAAAAAACGAGTTATCAAAACAGTGGAGGAGCTTCAGTTGGTTACAGAAACAACAACTATTATTATTGTTATTAAATTATTAACAGGTGTTATTAGTAAGCTGGAGCAGTCTGATAAGTTTAGTTTCAGTGAAGTTCTCAGCAGCAGTCTGACCTCCTGTCTCACTCCTTCTGTTCTAACATATCTACCTGCCTGTCCACCTGTCTTTCTCTCCTCTCTCTCTCTCTCTGTCTGTCTGTCTGTCTTGTAGGCTTTGTGCAGAATAGTCGGCTAGTCTAGCGCAGTTCTCGACCAGTGAGGACGTCTCTCCACAGGAAGTGATGTAAGAGCTCAGAGGAGGTCCGGTAACTGCTTTTCATTGGACAGTTTCACTTTTCAGGATCTCAACCAACCAATCAGCTGGCAGACTGCTTTCTCTCTTTTTTGACAGATAAAAACCTCAGAAACCAATCAGTGATCAGTGAGAAATCAATCAGATCAGAGATCCATGAGAAACCAGAGGAAGAAAAATCAGAGTTCATCAGTGAAAATTGGTACAATGAGAGACAATTGTGAAACCATTTAGAAATGATTCAGCGCTCCAAACAGTCCATTTATCATGAATGAACTGAACACTGACTCGTGCTTGTGATCAGAGATTGAAAAATTAATTCTCATCTTCAGATAAATTTTATTTAACTGTTCATATGAAGACTGAATGGACAGTTTGGTGTGTTGGGCTCACCGTGATCATTGTGACATCACTGTGGACGTGGTCTTTGTAAAGTGTGACGTTTAAACAGACAAGTCGACTGCATGTAAATACAAACTGTAGCTGCAGGTGTAGCCCTGCTCCCTGTGGACCTGCTGATATTAGCTCTACCCCAACCTGTATCAACCCTGCCCCTTCCATTAGCCTGCTTGTTATTGACTGTGTAAAATGTGAAACTTTTTTATTTTATAGTGAATTATTGATCAATTATTACTATTTTTTCTTTTTTTATTGAGACGTGAGACTGCTGATCACGCTCTTTTCAACCTCCTGTATGTTAAACTTTCAAAATAAAGTACACTCAGAATCAATATGGTGTCTGTCTTCATTTATACTGCTAAGAGTCACACTGACCACCTTCTACTTGTGATCTCTGATCCCTGTGAATTATGACCTGGACACTGAGACTCACCTGGATCATAAAGGACTCAGCTTGGACAAAGTATGTATTTTTATCCTTTTCCTTAAGTTGGAGTTAATCTGCTAGCAAATAAAGGGAAATAGAAAATGATTCAAACCAAGAAGTAGAATTACATCTGATCACATCAGCAGACGCTTTAATAAGCTGCCAAACAGCACTTCCTCTCCTTGGATAAACCTGTCAGTGTTCCTCAGGTAAAGATAAATATTTTAGAGGTCTACAGACCCTTTTGTCCAACCACCAAGGTCCATGGGATCTTGCATGAATGGTGACACTGTTTTCCAGAAATCTGATTGGACAGCAGGCAGTGTTTTTATACCTATTATCTAAAACACAAGCTGCTCTGGTGTAGATGAAACCTTTTGATTGAGAAATGTTTATGACATGAGACAAAACTTGGGGCCAGGCTATGGTGTGCAGTGAGAGTGAATGAAAATGAACAAAAAACTAAACTTTGTTCCAGGTGATGGAAAAGCAAAATACAAAGTCCACGAGGAGATTATAACCCAAGACGAAGGAAGGAAATATAATTCAAACATTTACTCCGACAATGACTAATGGAAAGTTGGCACTGCAATTACACAAGGGTAATCAAGGAACAAGGAAAGATGGAAGAGTTGAAAATTTGTTCCACTGCAGGCAGGACCTTTGAATTCAAACCCACCAGTGAGAGTGATCAGTTTCAAATGTCATCATTTAAGCAGCACTTGAAGTTACCATGCTAATGCAAGTCTTTGTAACTGACTGTAAAAAAAACTTCTTTTAGGGGTTTGGCACTTGCAAAATGGTTTATAGAATCAAAATCATAAATCATATTCACCTGCTTTAAAGTCCATGAGCATCCCAAGAAGTTGTTCTACAGACATCTTTTGTGTTCTTAGTCTTAAAAATTTGGTGAGGGGAGCAATATAAAAAGAGGTTGTTTCTGCTTTCCTCCAAAAGTCCTTGATGAAAATATTATACTATATTAGGCAGTCACATGGCGCTTCTCTCACTCAAATGCTCCCATATCAAATTTTGTTTATCTGCTTGATGTGAGAAGACTTGTTTGAAAGCAGATTAATTTTCCTATGATTTAATGGTAAAATATGGTCTTTGTTCAATTGAGCCAGTCATTTCAGAGTTTGAACTGTGTTTCTACGGCAAACCGTGCAAAAGGTTTGGAAAACTTTTTTGTGTATGGCGTAGTTCAATAAGGAGTGTTCATAGGAAGGAATTTAAAATGCCATCACTGACCCAGATATCTCTGAAGATGTGGACAGAAACAAGGTGGGAGAGTAAAATCAACTGTGTCGAGCCCCTGAGGTTTCAAGCTGGTGCAGTGAGAGGCCTTGATTGAAGTCAGAGACCACACCAATGACTCTGCCATAAAGATTGAGGCCCAGACTTTATCTGAGGAGGTAGGATCATACCGTTTCAGTATTTGTTCAGTGGTGTGGTATGACATCCTCAGTCAGATCAAACACGTAAGCAAGCTGATGCAGTCTCCTGACATGCATCTTGATGTAGCAGTCAGTCTCCTCAAAAAGTCAGAAAGAGCTCTGCATAACTACAGGGCAACAGGGTTTGCATCTGCACAAGTGTCAGCCAAGGACATTTGTGAGAACATGAATGTAGCAGCTGTTCTCCAACAGAAGAGGCTGAGATCCACAAAGTGCCACTTCTCTTATGAAGCTTTTGATGAGCCTTTTAGTGACGCTCTAAAGAAGCTGGAGGTGATCTTTTTTAATGTTGTTGTTGATGCTGCAGTGTCTGCCATTCAGGAAAGATTTGCCACATTGCAAAATGTGGGAGAGAATTTTGGGGTGCTCACAAATTTTCCAAATCTTTCAGATGAAGACCTCACAGAACAATGCAATGGCCTTAGTACAACGCTGCACTTTAACGGGAACTCAGACTTGGATGGCAGAGAACTTGTACGGGAGCTCAGGAATTTGCCTGATTTGCCATCAAAGTCTATGACTGCTCTTGAGCTGCTAAACTTTGTCCATGAGAGTGACCTCTCAGAAATCTATCCAAATTTATGGACTGCTCTTAGAATTGCAGTTACCCTTCCTGTCACAGTGGCTGGAGCAGAGAGAAGCTTTTCAAAGTTGAAAATGATAAAAACATATCTGAGGTCAACTATGTCTCAGGAACGCTTCAGTGGCCTGGCAGTCATCAGTATCAACCATGCAGTTTCTGAGCAGATTTCACATGATGATATTATTGATGACTTTGCATCAAGGAAGGCAAGGAGGGTCAACATTTAGGTGACAGTTGATGTGCACATTAAACTATATCTTGTTGTTCAAGGTACAGTACCAGCAAATAGGTTTTCTACAATGTACAATGTACAGTTTAATCTGTATCTCTTGTTTGAAAAGTAATAGTGTAATTAGTAGTCTTATTTAATGAAGGATTGGACTTTACACAATAGTTGTGCAATTCATTTTGTTCCCCAAAATGTGAAATACTATAAATTGTCCTTTAAAAAAAGTTCAGACCTTCCTCCAGTTGTGCCTTATTTTTATTTTTTATTTCTACAGTATTAATTTTCTATTTGTATTTTATACTTTTAACTTACACAGTATTACAGTTTATTTTTGTCTTGATATGTTTTACAGTAATATTTTTATTTTATTTATTTTTTGTATTTATTTCTACATTATTTATTTTCTTATTTGTGTGTTATACTTTTAACTTACCTAGTATTACAGTTTGTTTTTATGTTTATAGTAATATTTAAGTTTCTTCCACATTTTTTTCAAATAAAAATTTTAAAGAAATTCTGAGTGTTCCTGTGATGGTGAGGTGGACCTTCTGTTAAAACCTGCCTATCAGCCATGGGGGGGGGGCGCCGGCGGGGATGCTCGCCCAGGGCGCCAAACAGGCTAAGACCGCCACTGCGTATGGCAGCAAGAAGCTGACAGTTCACGAGATACACGTGAGACACATTTTAAGTTATTGATCAATTATATTATTGACGTTATGTTATTTGTGATTTTTTGTTATTCATCATTGTTTTTTTTGTTATTGATCAGCTGTTATATTATTAGCAATTGTTTATTTGTGAATGTTATTGCCCTCTTTGACCTGTGACACCCACATTCACACTCTTGACTTCACACTCCACATTCTTGACTGCAAGCTGATCTCTTAAGCTCCATCCACACTTGCAGCGATTTGCTCACCGCACATCCATTTGAAGCCCATGGCTGGTTGCTTTCAGATTTTCCAGGCTGCAGTTGTCTAGGTGACTGTCTGATGTATTTACTCCCAGGTCATGTGTCAATCAAGAGTATTCTGCACTCTGATTGGTAGTTCCATCAGTCGCTCAACTTGGGAAAAGTTGATCTTGGGTTCCGTTCACTTTCCATCACCAGTGGTTATTTCACCCGTAGTCACTTGAAGTCATCCAATGTCTTTGGAATTCTGTGGTCTCTGTTGGGCCCTCACTGTGAATCACTTCCAGTGTGTGTGTGTAGGTTTACAGGCACAAGAACATGTCTTAAGCTACTTACACACAAGAAGTGATTTGCTTGTTACACATAGCTTTGAAGCCAATGGCTGGATATATTCCAGGCTCCAGTTGCCTAGGTATCTCTAATGTATGTATTCCAGGTCACATGTCAATCAGCGGTATCCTGCACTCACTGGTAGTCACTTCAATTGCTCATCTCAAAGTTGAGAAAAGTTTATCTCAGGACCCTCCAGTTCCTGTCAGCTGCGGGAAGTCACCCTTGCTCTCCGGTCACTAGCTGCTTGCTGCAAATGGCTTCCAGTGTGGATGCAGCTTTACTCTTGTTTTTGTTTGTTGTCCTGTTTATTTTATCTAACATGGTGAGCTACAGATATGAATAGATATGCTTCTATTTCCACATTTTAAACTGCATTATTCAGACTTTCACACCAATAAATTAAATTGAAATTAACAGACAGAGACAGAAGCCCTCCGAAAATAAATCAAAAAATAATAAAACCAGTTCGTATGAAAAATGTTGATGTGTTTAATTCTCTGACAAAGAAGCAGTTTGACCCACAATACAAAGCGCCTTGAGGCGACTGTTTGTTGTGATTTGGCGCTATATAAATAAAATTGAATTGAATTGAATTGAATTGAATAAAATCTGAAATGAAATCAGAAATACACTGAAGATGATGGAAACAGAAGTGGAGAAGTAGTGTGATACATGTCGGTGCTTATGTAAGTAAAGGTTAGTTAAACATCTCTGTGTTTTTCAGACTTGCTTTAAAGCAACATCCTGTCAGTTTTCGGAGGCGATGCTGCACAGTGGGATGTTTCGGAATCACGGTTTCAACATGTCTGTGGATGGGAGCACAGTGATGGTTTCCATAGAAACCCAACACAGGAGAGCCAACTTCCATCACTTGTATCACTATGGAAACCACAGCAGTGAACATGATGGGAGCAGCAAGTAAATAATCAGCTGACCTCATGAAACCAGTGCTGATCAAATCCGAACAGTTATTGATTATCCACAGCATGGGAACACTGAAGCAGCAAACTGAGGCGATCAATAATCCTGATATCAGGATATCTCAGAGTTTAAAACTGAGCTGAAAAAGAAAAAAGATTCTTTATTCATGTGTAGCACTCATCATGAGAGACTCACTGAAATAATAAATAATAATAAAATAATTATCACAGTGACAGCTAACGATTGCTGATGGAAACCAGATTTTTAAAAGGAACCTCGACTCTTTCAACCTGTAAGTCTTGGCGACCCGTAAATGCCCATGCTATGAAACACTGACATATTTTATTGTTTTAAAAATGTTTCATATACATTTTGAAAACCACCATTACATGTGCAGTGCATTATGGGTCAGTGACAAACTGGTGGCCCTCAATAGATGTCGTTTTTATTTGTAACAGATCAGAGTTTACAAAGTGGTTTTGGTTATAATTCAGGGGAATATGAAGGAGGTGGAGGAATAATCTTCATGGAAAGACAACTTCCAACATGCGTTTCATATTTATTTAGTCTACTGAAAGAGTCACACTGTTATGAGGCGTGAGCCGTAATTGGAGAGGAGGACTCAAATACAGCCCAACCCTGCAACCCCAGAAACTCCACACACCAGCACGAGCCATGACAGACAGATGCTTCTGGCAACAACAGTTTTCTTCCAGAAAGAGTCCTAATGCCTTCAAATAGCCATCTTCTTCCATTCATCCTTTTCAGGGTCACAGTGCCTGGAGCCTATCCCAGCTGTCATAGGGCAGGAGGCAGGAGGCAGTGCTAACCACCATGCCACCATGCTGCCCATGCCTTCAAACAGCGAGTGAAAATTGCTTTAAGAGACAAAGTCGAGAAATATTAGATGCTGGCTGTAAACCGTCTGCTCTGAAAATGAACCAAAGGTTGCAACCCTGATCAAACAGGAAATGACAGCCAGCTGGTTCACACTGATGCTCTGGACAATATGATGGCTGATGCTAATCTGTGTCATCACTGTCAGTGGAAATATCCAATATGTTTTCCTCCTCAGTTACATTGCATTTCAAATGGAAAAGGTTGAACAGAAACCATCACTGCAGGTCTGTGATGTCATTACCCAGACTACACTGTGATGGAAATGGTATTATAAAAACCTTTGTTCCACTTTAGGGTACACAGGATTTTTCTGAACTTGGTGGAACAACAAACTGTTATTTTGCAATTTTGGGTCATAGAAAAATAAAAATAAATGATTTTTGTCTTGCTGGGAGAGTTCAAAGCTCTTTCAGTGAATTCTGTAACTGAAAAAATGTAATTGTTTTGGACTTTGTATTTTGTGTTATGTTCCTTTTTGTTCTGATTTGCTTCATGTCTGTTCATGTTATATTTGATTTTAGCAACTATGTAATGATTTGCTTTCATGGTCAGGTTGAAAAAGAAATTTTAATCTCAAGGGATTCCCTGGTCAATTTTAGGTAAAATAAGTAATAAATCAGAGGTATACTCTTTTATTATTTATTTATTTTAGGAATAAATCAGAAATTTTCTTCTATCATTATCAACAATAACATAATCAGATGTTTGCTGTTTATGTTGTTGATAACAATAGAAGAAAATTTCTGATTTTGGTTTCATGAAGACGCCTCACTTAATCTTCTCTCACAGAAATGTTGATCTCCGTCCAACGTGTGTGTGTGTGTGTGTGTGTGTGTGTGTGTGTGTGTGTGTGTGTGTGTGTGTGTGTGTGTGTGTGTGTGTGTGTGTGTGTGTGTGTGTGTCAGATGGTGCTCAGCAGGTTTCAACACACACACACACAGAAACACACACAGGAGCCTGCAGATAGAGATGTTGTTTCCATGACAACCTGATGAGGAAGATGATTATTAATTTAAATACGTTTCCTCCTCCTCCATCTGTTTCTTCTTCTCCTGCTGATGGTTTTTATCAGTCCGAAGATCATGAAATAATGTTTGTGCATCAATCTATCCATCTGTTACTTGTACATCATGCAGTTTTCATCCATATTTTAAACATTAAAGTCTGATAATAAATGTTTTCCTGCAGCTGAATTAAACATTTTTATGTAATTGTACGTGTGAATGTTTCCTGTGAAGCAGCTGATTCATTTCACACATCGTGTTAATTTTAAAAGAATCCTCTCACTTATCTTCTTCGCCTTCATCTTCTTCATACAGTGTTAACCAAATGTTCACCAGAGCCCTAAAAAACATTAATAAAGTTTAAACCAAACCACTAACCATCAGTAGAGTTCATTCTGACTTTACTGCTAGAGGTTTAAAATGTTTCATTCTGGAGTAAAATTTAATTCAATTTATAAACGTAGCACAAAAAGTAAAGAAATTTGTTTTTGGTGGATTATTTATTTGTTATAACAATGCTTTAAATCTGGATTCAAAGCATTGCAATAAATCTTATACTGTTGGAAAGCCTGTTTATTTTCCCTTAAATGGTGTCATATTTGTAAGGAAAATGCATTTGTGGGTTGAGCAGCAGAGTTGAGCATGAGTCTTCTTGTTAGGGTATGGTTTTTATTGTTCTCCTTATGTATGTTATTTAAATTCCAAGTGGCTTTAGACTTTACTTCTCCCTGTGTTTTTTCCTTAGTGTTCCTCCCTATTGTGTAGAGTCTTTTGTGTCTGTTTTCCTCAGCATGTCTGTCATCCCATGTTGTGTCTAGTCTGTTTGTGTGTCCTCTCATTTCCTGTTTTATTTTGCCATCCCCTGTCCCAAGTGCTTTGTGTTTTGCATTACTTCCCTCAGTCTTGTTAAATGCCATTCTGTTCACCTCTTCTGCCCCAGCTGTATCCACTTCCCTAATCACCCTGCTGTGTATTTATTGTCTCAGTCGTCCCCTTGTCACTTGGTGGAGTCTTATTGTTGTAGTGGTGGGGTGTTGTCTAGTGTTCCCATGCTCCTGGTGTTCCCTAGATACCTTTCCCACTTTAGGTTTTCTTTAGCTTATTTATCTGCCTGGGTTTGTTTTTGTGTAATTATCTGAGTTACCAACCATAATAAAGGCTCGCTTTTTGTTACATGCTGTCTGCCTGCCTCTGAGTCCTGCGTTTGGGCCCTCCCTGTTCACACACGCCACACGGTCTGCTTTTTGCACTGTAACTTCTTGGACTCCAAAGCAGAGTATGCAGACAAAAACTGATTTTTAAAAAAACAGAGTTCTTTTTCACATCAGTGTGAACTGTCAGAGTTCTAAATGCACCTTGGATTCAAAAGGAGCAATGTGGGTCTGTTCTGGCTGTGGGCCAGTGGACCAGATCTTCACCCTGCTTCGTAGACTTAGAGAAGGCTTTCCTGTATCTGTGGTGTGTTATTTGGGAGTATGGGGTTCAAGGTCCATTGTTACAGACCATCAGGTCCTTGTATACCCAAAGTAAGAGCTGTGGCCACATCCTGAGAGCTGTGTCCACATCTGGCTGTGGACACCGGCTTTGTCCACAGCCAGTGTCAGGACAGTGTCCTTTTTGTGACTCAGGACACCATCCTTGTTTCTTGCACATGATGTAGTTCTGTCAGCTTTATCAGAGCGTGGTCTTCGGCATACACTGGAGCAGTTTGCAGCAAGTCTGGAACGACTGGCATGAGAGTCAGTATATTCGTCTGAGGCCATGGTTCTCTGCTGGAAAACAATAGAGTGCTTCCTCTGGGTTGTGGGAGAGAGGCTGCCTCAAGTGAGGGAGTTCAGGTATCTTGGAATTGTATTCACGAGTGATGGGGAAAGTGGTGCATGAGTTGAACTGGTGGATTGGTGCAGCATTAGCTCTAATGTGGGTTCTGTATGAAACTGTAGTAGTGAAGAGAAAGTTGACATGAAAGGCAAAGGTTTCAATTTACCAGTCCATCTATATTCCAACTCCCATCTATGGTCATTAGATCTGGGTAAGCACCAAAAAAGTTAGTCCTTGAATTGAAGTGGCCGGAGTTAGGCAACCAGTATCTTCTGAGCATGTCTCCTTATGTCTGGAAAGTTGTCCTCATCACCAAAAGTGCAAAAATCTGTCTGTTATTCAGCATTGTCACCCTGATGAAGTTAACTATTTTAGTTTTAACATCAACAACATGGTTCATTTTTAGCACCTCCTGGTGTGTAACATTCATCTTTCTGAGTTCTGAGCTCAGTATTCTCTAGGCTCCTCAGATGTTTATCTGAGATATGAGTTTGCTACCCCCTGAAAGATGTTCCAATGTGAGCTTTTGTCTCCGTGTTTAGTTGAATTCTTCCATCATTTGCTGTTTTACTTTGATAGTTGTTTCTCATGTCTTATTTTGAGTTTCACTGTCTTCTGTGTCTTGATTGACACGATTGTCTACACCTGTATAATCTCCCTCATGTGCGCTCAGTTTTCCAGATTTCTGTAAGTTTCTCTTTGTGGATTTTGTACTTCAGATCCTGCCTAATACAGATTTTTTTGTTTGTTTGTTTAAGCCCTTTTCCTTTTAAATTTTGATATAAAATGCTGTTACACCTAAATGTCTTTATGTGTAGTCAAGTGAAACAATGTGGGCATGATTTCAACATTTGTAAAACAAACAAACCCCCCCAAATACTATTACTGCTTATTGAGTTCTTATTTAAATGGTACTTTTTCAGATCTTCTTCTTCATCATCATCTTTTTCATCTTAGTAGTAGTAGTAATTTTTTTATTAAATAATTTTTTGTCAAACACAAATTGTATGATATCAGGCTTCAGCATAATCTAAGATTATAATAATGAGCTAACAAGGTTTGACACTCGTGACTCAAATATAGTATGAACCTTTATAGGTAGGGTGAAATCTATATTTTATTGAAGTTTAATATCTCTACAGTTTTAAGAATATGAGTAATTGTCTCAGCAGTAGAGTAGCAGTCATAGGGGGCTGAGCAGGGAAAGTTCATGTATCACTTACTAAGGCACATTTCAAACATGGACCAGGGCTTGAAGGAAAAAAGGTGTGAGCTGATCTCATGAACCTTATGGGTGATTTCATCCACAAACAGAAAATTCAAAAATAAAGTTTAATCCTCAACACTAAATATTTCAAATCTAAAACATCATAAAAATATTTTTATATATAATTCTTCAGGTCCGTAAAAATTAAAACAAAACATTTCAGGAAAAAGACGACATTTTCTGCCTGAGACCAAATGGCTTCCTGCAGGAGCACACACACTCATTCGGCAGCAGCATGGACAGCTCCTCCTCCTTCTGCTACTCTACAGATCTGTTCACCAGCCAGGCTGTGACATCATCTGTCTCTCTCACACACACTCACTCAGCCAAGAGCTTTTAGTTCCACTTGGTTGATTTTTCGCATCACATCAGGGAAAAATAAGGAGAGAAGAGGAGGAGCAAAGGGAGAGTCGGGTAGCAGATGAACAGATAACCTGGTTAATCAGCAGCTCCTTAACCAGCTGAATCCAGAGGTAATAACGTGGATGTGCTTGTGGTTTGAAGAGGAAGAGATGGAGTCTGAAGAGAATCTGCTGAATGCTTACCTGCTGCTGCTGCTGCTTGGATCGCACTTCACTCTGGTAACACAATCCTGCTTCTATTTATATTCTGCTGTGTTCAGATCACTCTGTAGCCAGTAACTCTGCTCTGATGTATTCTGATCTGATTTCTCCTAATATGTTCTCTTCTGATTAACTTTGATCTGTTTTTGTACATTCTGGTGCTGTGAAACCTTGTTACTTACACATTTTCATGTTGGTAAGAGCATGAACTTGTGATGGTGTTTATTGATCCATATCTGCATCAGACACAGAAACTCAATTTTTAACTCAAATGAAATAAATGTGTTTTCTGTTGTAATTCTGGGTTATTGCTGTTTCATAGTCAATTATCATTTAGGTACCTTCCTTTTATTAATCCAAGTTACATGATTTCAGCCTGATGATTAATTTCAGATGATAAATCTCTAATGCCTTTTTCAGCAGCACAGGGTGATAAAAATGGAACAAACCAAGCCAGGTGGAAGTTTTCTGAATGTATTTAATATATAATGAGATGTTTCACATCAGACAGCAATAAATCTGTTAATAATCTGGATTATCCAATGGATTACAGCAGATTAGCTTCAGTAAGAGAATGACAGACATAATACAGTACAGTGGCACAAAGCTATAGTAGAAATACAAGAACTACTAAAAGCAAAAATTATAACAAAAGAAAAAAATAATTTAAATTGCAGACATTTGAATCCAACTGATTCATCAGTTTAATCAGTTTCTCAAACTGGTCATACTCAGCAATTTAAAAACATTTAATCAGAGAAATTTAAAATTTACATCTATTCATATGAAAATAACTGCAGCTGTGTGAAATGGTGTTTAAACCATGGATCATTTGTATGAAGGACTATGATGATGAACTGTAATCAGTAACTCGTGTGTAAATAAAAAGAGAATGTCAGGTCTGAGTTCAATCAGCAGAGGGCAGTAGACACTCATTTTGTGTTGATTTAAATTATTAAAGCTTTCTGCGGGACAAGAAGATATTTATGCCTTTCTCTTCCTGAGCAGGCTGCTGCAGGTTTCTCTGCCTCTTTCTTTAGCTTAATTTACTCAACAAATGAAAACATGGATATGCACACTAGCGGAGCAAATCAGGGCCAGGCTGGGGCGGGGCAAATGACCGGGCCCTTTATACCCAAATAATAAAGTTCATCATAACATCATTTTACAACATACACATGCCCACAACTCATGTTAGCTTAGTCCGTAAAAATGCTTCACTTAGTTTACAATCTGTTGCCAAGTGACTGATGATGATGTTGGTGGATGGTTGGTGATGAGTTTTACCACAATACACTTGGAGAAAATATCGGCGATCCACTTGAAAATTTGCATGTCATAAAGCTAAATGTAAGAGTGAAAATAAAGCTAGTCAGGCAGCACATTTTATTCAATATTTTACACCTACTACATCACTAAAGTCAGTCGGTCTTGTAAAGTTTTTAGCAGCCATGACTCAGTCCTGACTGTGGCAACCTTTAAAACCCCCGTGTAAAACATGGATGATGGGCGATGTAAAATAGGCAATACCTTTGGCCATATACCGTGCTCATCTGGATACACTCAGGAGAGGGCCCGCCTTCTCCAGCTCTCCTCAAACGTGATAGGGGCCTGGCTACCAGAAATCTTATCCTCTCCTCTCTCCCATCCAGGCCCCCTCTAGTCCTGGGCCAGGGGCGTGCTGTCCTCCCAGCCCCCCCAGAAGCTCCGCCCCTGGATGTGTCTATCCATTGTGAAGTCACCTGTTGGTTTGGAAAGTCTAAACTTAAGGACCTTCACTATGTTGTTCAAGTGACCATATTTGGATGAGACTGTGGAATGCTAGCTAGCCCGCTTATCAGTCTACAGCCACACACTGTATGGGAGCATCACACAGACAGATACCTGCTAATCAGTAACATCCAGATAAAATCCCAGAATTTCACTCAGCAAAACTGGAGCTCAGCCTTCTTGGACGCTCTGTTAGTCCAATGAAGTGCACAGCAGCCATATTATTGGTCAGATAATTGCATTAAAAATACTCCAAAAGGTTCCAACAGTGCAAACACAGTCCAGAGGTCCAGTTCAGGGACACCAGTTAGCTGAGGTGAAGCCTAGCTGACAGCTAGCAGCTACAGCCAGCCTATGTCACCATCCACCTGACACTCAAAGAGGCCACACCCCTAATAACGCAAACTTTAAGCATTAATCCAATTTAAACAGGTGAGTTATACAAACAGTCTCCCCCCTGTACAGTTAACAACTATAGAGACCAAAACCGTTTTTGTATTAAGGTGTAAACATGTTTATTTCTGCTGTAAAGTTTTAGCAACATTTTAGCACAGGAGTCTTTCGGGACTGACTCACTGCTGAAGCCTGGACTGCAGGAGACCTGCAGGTTTTGGTTCTTCACTGATGATTTAATTTTTCATTTTATTTTTTTATTCAGATTGGTGCTTGTGAAGAACACATCATATTTCTGTTGTTCTAATGATGTCCAAAATTTCATTCTAATCCTCTTATAGGTGGGTCCCTCAACCCCCGAGGAGGGCTGGCAAGTCTACAGTTCAGCTCAGGACTCAGAGGGTCGATGTGTTTGCACAGTGGTGGCTCCTCAGCAGACCATCTGTTCGAGAGATGCTCGAACCAAACAACTACGACAACTGCTAGAGAAGGTAAAAAAAAGACATTGGGGAAAAAAATACAAACATTCTGCTAGTACTGTTAGCACTGCTGCAAAAGCAGACAGTCTGATCCAAAGACCTTCAAACCAAACAGCTCCCACAGCTGATTGAAAATGGTCAAACTATTATTTCAAAATAATACAATTCTCCGGACTGTTTTATCAGTAGTAATATTCTGTTGGTGTATGTTGCGATGTTTTTGTATAATGCAGAAATATGTATCAGATACCCTGGTGTGTCACCTTTTTATTATGGGAAGAAAACCATACACGCCCATGCGCTGTCACAAACACACAGCCACAATCACAAACCTTAAACAAGAAGGTCCTTCCATCAACACTTCAATGAATACATTGGGAGCAACACGGAGTTCAATATCTTTCCAAGGCTACTTTAGCACACAGACTGGAGCAGCCAGGGATTGAACCACCAACCTTCCAATTAGTAGAGGTCCTACTCTACCTCCACAGCCACCCCAGAGGTAACATTAGACTTCCAGCGTAAACTATTAACGATCACTCTTGGCGAGAGTGATCACTCCATAATTTGTGGCCCAATCTGGCAAATAAAATATGAATCAGCACTGTATTGCGGGTCATTTCCGGGTTCATGGGATGTTGTTAGCAACAAGGGAGTGATTGCTTACATGTTTAAAGTGCTATTATTGGCTACCAGTGATGTCATCATTAAAATTACTTTGCATATCTAATAGGCCTGGGAGCTTGAGGGTCCTGCGCAGTATCTTAGTTGTAACTGCGCTCTTCTTAACAGATATGAGATGTCGTTCCTAGGATCTGCTGGAGCCACTCTCCCAGTTTGGGGGTCACTGCCCCAAAAGATCTGATTACCACGAGGACCATATTTGCCTTCACCTTCCATATCCTCTCTAGCTCTTCTCTCAGCCCTTGGTATTTCTTGTTTCTTGTGTTCCAGCATCACTGTGGGACAGGATGTTTCTAATTTAAGAAATATTGCGCAAATGCAAAAAAGCAGTCCTACATATTTGTTTAATACGTGCATTGAAGGACATATCCTGGTCAAAAAATAACTCCAGGATTCCTCACAGTGTTACTGAAGGCCAAAGTAATGCCAGCCAGGGTATCTGGTTAGCCAGGATGTTTCTAAGGTTTGTATCACTGAGTACAATAAATTAAGTTTTATCTGAATTTAGAAGCAAGAATTTAGAGGTCAGAGATGAGTCAGAGGCTGTAAGAAGATCATTTGTAACCTTCACTAATGCTGTTTCTGTACTGTGATGACCTGACGGAAACTCTTCAAATAAACCGTTCCTCTGCAGATGATCAGTTAGCTGTTTTACAACTACTCTTTCAAGAATTTTTGAGAGAAAAGGAAGGTTGGAGATTGGCCTATAATTAGCTAAGACAGCTGGGTCAGTGATGGCTTTTTAACCCTTTTTAACACTGGGCGATCACCACTGATGCACCTGTGACCTGCCCTTACCTGCCGCGAACAATAGGTTAACACCAAGTGTCTGATCAAACAAACTTTGAATTACCGTGATTGCACGACCATTTCTCCTATCAGAAAAATTCTGTTTCTGAAAGCTGAGAAATTGCGCTTCACAGCCAACATAGGGTTATTACAGTAATTGTTGTCCTAAGTGTGTTAACAACGGGACATCTGAAGTACTCTGTGTCTCCAGTGACACATTCGGATTTATAGGGTTAAATAATGGTTTAATTACTGCCACCTTAATTGATGCTTCAATCTTAAATATAATCAATTTATCTTTATTAATGGGCTATGTACCACAGGCTTTTAATGGTAGGAATTATTTGAGCAGTCTAGTAGGAATGGGATCAAATAGACATGTTGATGGTTTGGAGGAAGTAACTTTTGAAGTTAACTCAAAAAGATCAACTGGAGCGAAAGAGTCTAAACAAATACCATCAGTACTGAAAATATTTAAATTTTTATTTGTGAAGAAAGTCATGAAATCATTACTAGATAAAGTGAAAGGAATACTCGGCTCTACAGCGCTCTGACTCTTTGTCAGCCTGGCTACAGTGCTAAAAATAAACCTGGGCTTGTTCTTATTTTCTTCAATTAATGATAAATAGTAAGATGTCCTAGCTTTATGGAGGGCCTTTTTTTTTTACAGAGCAACAAACTCTTTTTCCAGGCTAAACAAAATCTTCTAAATTAATGAGACATCATTCCCACTTCAGGTTATGGTTTATTGCTTAAAGCTGTGCATTTACAAGGGAATCAGGCACTTCTGATTTAAGGCTTTCCTTTTCAGAGGAGCCACAGTATAATCTACCTATCTGGGAGCAGAGTTTAGGTAACTGCTTTGCATTGTGTTGGCACATGGCACTGAAGAGCATAACATTTACTCTAATGGATTACACAGCAGTGGGAAATATAAGTTTTATTACAGTAGAAGTCTTTCTGAAAGTGCTGTATCTAAGTTTAAAGATATAATTCCTTCATTATGTGCTTCAATGCTATGTGCCAACACAGTGATCTCTAATTTCCTGCTTCTGAATTCAGATAAATCTGAATTCATTTGTATCCAAGATGGCGACGCATTTAGGCGCAGTGGCTCATGGCTCTGCCTTTCGGTGCTCTTTTTTGTATTTTTTATTTGTCAGTTCTTGTACATTCATCTCCGCAAACAACTGCTACACACTCCAGGATCTTGTGGACATTGGCTAATGGCACAAGATATCGGTACCAAGTGATTTTCACTACACTCACAACATCCCAGATGACAAGGCGAGACCGCCGGGTGCTCCATGGATTGTTATCAGGTCTGGAAGGCGTCGCCAATGGTGGAGGGGGAAGCAGAAGTAGTGCTGCAGGTCCGGCCTTACGCTGAAGCTAAAAAGCCAGCCACACAGGCCTCCTCTGCTGAGCTTATATCTCTCCAATACCAGATCCATGGTAAATAAAACAACCTAGAATTACAGTTGGCTGGAAATTTTCAATTTTTTTTCTATTTCTATTTTCATGACTGTTGTGTAATGATTATCACTGAGACCTGGCTTAACCCGCAGATCCCCGATGCTAACGTGCAGCTAGCAGGCCGCACTCTGCTACACTGGTATTGGACGAAGGACTCTGGTAAGAGCAGGGGAGGGGGTCTCTGTATTTATGTGCATGAGGACGGGTGTAACAACGGAGCAATCATAGACAAACATTGTTCCCCAGACCTCGAGTACATGTCTGTAAGATGTCGGCCTTTTTTTCTGCCTAGAAAGCTAACAGTAGTGATTGTGACAGCCATGCATATTCCACCCGACTCTAATGTTAACATGGCGCTCTCTCTCCTGCTCAACACCATTGATGAACAGCAGCGGGCCCACCCCAATGGTGTTCTTATTATCGCAGGAGACTTTAACAAGGCCAACTTAAAGACTGTACTCCCAAAATTCCACCAACATGTCAAATGTTCTACAAGAGGGGAGAACACTCTTGACCATGTTTACTCCAACATTAATCACGCTTACAGAGCCACCCCCCCCCCCCAGCCAGTCCGACCATCTTTCCCTGCTGCTCACCCCAGCATACACCCCCCTCAGATGGAGAGCCAGGTCTACTGTAAAAACCACAACAACCTGGCCTGGAAAAGCACTCTCCAACCTACAGGACTGCTTCACACACACACAGACTGGGACTTATTTGAACACGAGGACCTGGAAACATTCACAAGGACGGTACTGGACTACATTAAGTTCTGTATCGGAAAGGTGACTGTTAGCAAAAACATCTGGGTTTTCCCTAACCAGAAACCCTGGATGAACAGCCAGGTCCGTTCACTCCTCAAAACCCACGATGCTGCCTTCAGGTCAGAGAGAAGAGCGGTCATACCTTCTGTCAAAATAGAGTGATTTATGAGTTAGGACATGTCGTATTTCTATGAAAAAATATATTTCATAATATTTCATAGTTCATAATTCATAGATATATCTAAAACGGGCGGTGAAAATATATGTCCGGAATGACCGTGCTTCTGTGTCACCAGAGTGCAGATTAAATTGTGAACTTTTTTCATGAAAATGTTCCCTTTTTATAGAAAAAGGAGTGCTTTTGTTTACAGTGATCAGGTGATTTTATTTTTTTTTTAATGAAAATAAGACCAGCTGTTTTTAATCACAATTGACTCAGTACAGCGTGTAGATTTCTCCTTTCTCAACCAAATGTCCAAAACACTCTGCTGCGGACCGCAGTGGAAATTGCTATTTAGCTATAGCTAAAGTATTTGCAGCCATAAAATGTGTCTGAAGTATTTTGATGCCTGCTGAGGCAATAGTCGACCTTGTGAAGGGGTCAACACCTGCAACTTCAATGAACTCTGCTCTGAAAATGCCACAGCCCTGGGCCAGGATATCAACATTATGCACATATAGGTGGAAATGTTGAAAACCTTGCCTCTTCTAGTGTCATACCACTTAAAAAAGTCTGTCTGCGCCTCTGTAGACTAGGGTTTAATATTTTTCCCGAAAATGACATGAATCAAATCCCGGGAAAAGACGAGCCATTTTCCGGGAATCCCGGGAAAAAGGGTTTTTTTTTTTTTAAATTTTAATTAGGCCTTCTGTAGCCTGTGTCGGGCTTAACCTATTTTGATATTGTAGAGGTAGCTTTCCAGCTATGTCCTGTTATTACCAGTAGGGGACAACGTTGACTTGATTAATGCAATAAAACCTACATCTCGGCATTCGAGTGCTCGAGCTATGCGGTGTTGTATCGTTCCTCAACACTCCCTTAACAAATATAATTCGAATATTCCTGCATTGTACATGGAATTATACCAAGCTATTTTACAATTGCTGGTGCAAAACAATACGGTTCATCTCCACACAGCATTGATAAAGGCTCAGCCACTTGCGCTGTCGTGCACACCGTTCCACCAGTGGAACGCTGTAATAGTCATCGAAAAGTTAACTACCGTACTACACTATAATATGACATAACACAGGGCCTTGAATAATGCACTACGACTTGGTCATTGCCATTCTGGCAACAGCAAATTTATAACGCCGTGTCTAAGGGTTAAAGTAGGTTCGTTGTGAATCGTCTTTTGAAAAACTGGCCAATCCTTATAGCCTAAAAAATATACATTTTACTCAACTCCATTTTAAAAGCGAAATATGTTAAAGTAATCTATTTCATGATACTTTCTTCACACATTAGGCCCGCATCCTAATTCATGATTGTTAGTAAGCGGCTGCAAACGAGGAAAAGAAACACTCGAAGTTAAACAGATATTTCTTTATTGTTCAGGGCAGGCATATTTTATAGGCTATATAATGCGACTTTTTTCCCGGTTTCCCGTCTTAACGTTTCCCGGGAAACGGAAATGGTTCTGATCACATTTCCCGGGAATCCCGGGTCCCGGGATTACTGTAGACATTTGTTCAAGGCCATAAACAGATGCAGGATAAGGACCTATGTATGACAGATTTTCTCTACAACTAAATGAGTGCGGAAAATAACCTTTAATTTTGTCCACAAAACCTAGACCTTTGGGTATTAAAGATAAAGGCATAGGGAGTAAAGTACATAATTCAATGTATTTCTGATTATAATCATGGTCTGTGAAACAAATAACTTTAGAATGTGGTTTTAGACCTTGTTGAGCCATAACGGCTAATAATAAATAGGAATCAAACCCTTTTGTGTTATGCACTAAGAAAACACAATCTCTAAAATAAGGCCTAAAATGTGATAGAAATGCTTCAACGCAATTACATCCTATGGCATACTGCTTCTCCCCCTGCTGTGTTTTTGTACATACCAAAAATGGTTTGTGCTCACCACTCAGGTCTACAAATGTCTCAAAATCATAGTAAACTATTTTCTCATTGTGCTTTCTCTCTTTTTCAAGTACTTGTATGCAACATTGATGTCATTGTTGATCACCCTCAGGGCTTTCCACACTGCAAATAACACATTTGAGATCCTTACATTTATGAGAAGCACATTTTTTTAACACATAATAGGCATGCTTAATAGTAGTGAGATGTCGGGTTATTAAATCCCGTGAAACAATGCTCACAAGTATACTTGGTACCTAGAAAAGCTTTTAGATTTTTAATTGCATAATAATGATTCTGAAACAGAAACATAATTTTATCCCCTTTAAGATAGCGTGTGTTTCCTGCTATTTCCAAGCCTCTAAAACACCACGATCTTACAATCCAAAGCTGTTTCAAATTTGTGAATGTCACTAAAACTCACAGAGCTGTCTTCAGACAGCCCTGCCTTTACCTGGATTTCCCTGCCTAAAACGTCTGTCTGTGAATCATTTAAGTCTTATCAGACAAATGGTCTGGGTTTGTGGACGAGGGGGGCTGACCACAGCCCACCGGACTTTAGGGAGGGGGTCTTTGGAGAGCACCCCGCATAGGGAGGGGGTCTTGGAAGAGCCCTCCGGTCGCTCCTGATTGGACAGTCTTAGTGGCATCCAATAGGGATTGCTGTGGGGAACGGCACCAGCTTTTCGTGCTGCTTTCATTTGGCTTTCAACCCAGGATGCAAACAGGTGACTCTGTACCTCTGCCGCAGTCATGGCGGCACCTGTGAGGATGCACAGTGGCGTTTAAGATGGATTTTGATTTCCGTAATTTTTTTAGAAGGAATTAATCACATACAAATAAAATTAAACAGCAATTTCCACCGCAGTCCGCAGCAGAGCGTTTCAGCCATTTGGTTGAGAAAGGAGGAATCTACACACTGTCAATCATGGTAAAAATGGCTGGTATTGGCGCTGGAGGGGTCTCTGCTGTCCCGGGCATGCCACCAGGTGGGGTGGGTTGGCTTGGCCCGCATCAAGATGTTTGGTCTGTGCTTTTGGGGCTCTGGGGTGCTTGCATCATGGGGAGGGTGGGGGTGGCCGTCGTAGAGTGGCTGGAGTGGACTGGGCACCGTATTTCCAACTCAGGCCAGTTTGTCTTGTCTCTTGTTTGTGTCTCTTGCCAAGTGAATGAGTATCTGGTGTGGAACAGGCTACCCTCTGTGGTGGGGGCGTTTGGCGCCCGTCTCGGGTGCTGCGTTGTTCCGTGGTGCTGTTGCTGCGGCCCCGGGTCCACCTCTCCCTGCCCTGTGCTGGGGTGTGGGGGATCGGGGTGCCTACTGAGCCAGCGGACAGCTGGCTCTCTTATTCCAGGTTGCCCTTCCTGGTCATATGCCCCCCCAGTGGTTCTTAGGCACCTGGGCCCTGCCACTGGCCTGCACGGGGGGCTGGTTTCCTGTTGCCTCAGATTCCCTGGGGCCCTTGCTCCTCGACTGGGGGGGGGGGCTCCGTCTGGGACCTCCCTCTTCCCTCTGCATGCGGTTGTCACTGGAATGTGTGGCCATGGGTTTTCGTGGCTCTTGATGGCAGTGTTAATTTTGTTGATATTTTTGTCATAGTTTTCATCAATAACCCTTCTTTTCCATGACGAAAATAAGACGATAACTAAATTAAAACCACCTAAAAGGATAAAAACGATGACAAAAAGAATTGACACTTTCGTCAACGAATGAAAACGAGACAAAAATGTTTGGCGGGGACGACATCCAATCAGAACTTATTTAAGTTTGTGAAAGGCAGGGACAAGTTAGGAAAACATCCAATCAAACACACAGTTGCATAAATTTGCTCTAAACCCAGGAAGACCAAACTAGCCTATGATTTGTTGTTCCTTCCGATAGAACTAAGTTATGTAAACAGTGTCAGCAGGGAGAAAGAGAAGAGCTGATGTATGGACACATTTGTCTTTTGACGTTGTGACAAACAAAACGATGTGTAAACCGTGTAGGGCGACTATCTCGGGTAAAAACACGACAAATCTTAAACAACATCTGCAAACCAGTCACCCAGATCTCCATGCAAAGGTAAGCATTTTAATGTCATGCAGAGTAAAGTGTTTTTCCCAGTTTAGCGTTTGTGTTTAGAGAAAATCTCCACACCGCGGTGGATTAGCCTAATCTTAGTCCTGGACACTGCACCTTTCAGAGCGTCCTGCTGTAAAACGCTCATATTATCTCAGTAAGGTGGTGTTAATAATCAGGTGCGTGGGAAGCAGGTGAAACGCTAATGTTAATATTATTAATAATATTCCATAACTTTTAATAAATGTTAAATTTTGTGTAAGTGTGTATAATGACTAATTCAAGGGAACTGAAAAAAAAGCATTTACATTTTACACCCTTTATATTTTAGTCGACTAAATCGACTGTAGATTTAGTCTACTATATTCTTACAATAATTTTGTTGACTAAAACTAGATGAAAACTAAAACTATTCAGCTGACTAAATTATGACTAAAACTAAAGTACATTTTCGTCAAAAGACTATGACTAAAACTAAATCAAAATTTACTGTCGAAATTAACACTGCTTGATGGGCTGCGGATGGCTCGGATTTCCTGGGTCCCTCTCTGCCTGCTTCTGGCTCCTTGTGGGCGGAGCAGCAGCTTTCCACCCTCGTTGGTAAGTGCATTTCATGACATAGACACAGACACTGATGCAATCACAGCATCACGAAATTGTTGTTCTTATACAGCCATGCTTCGTTTTGTTGTGCCTCTTCCTCATAGTTATTTTTCCAGGTATTGTTTGTTTTGTTTTTTGATATGTTGTCTTTTTTTTTTTCTTTCTTTAGTAGTTGCAGCATTTGAATTATTTTGGTTAGTTTGGTGGTGCTCTGTCCCCTTTTTCTGTCTTCTCCCCTTTCTCTCTTTTTTCTCTCAGCCTGTCAACTCTGGAATTACTACAACATGTATATGTACACAAATAAATAAATAAAATAAAAACACAATCATTAACAACAAAAGCCTATAGAGACTCTATATGTGCTGGTTCTCCAGCACATCAAAGACCATGTCCCCCCCACTTTCGACACCCATCAGTTTACATATCGTGCAAACAGATCCACAGAGGACACCATTGCTGTAGCTCTCCAGTCTGTGTTGAGCCACTTGGAGCAGCAGCAGAGCTACACTCGCATGCTCTTTGTGGATAACAGCTCAGTGTTCAACACAATCATCGTGGATATTCTCACCACCAAACTGCACACCCTGGGCCTCCACCCTCTCACGTGTTCCTGGATAAAGGACTTCTTAATCAACCGGCCCCAGACTGTGAGACTTGGCCCCCATCTCTCCTCCACCTGCACACTGAACACTGGCTCCCCACAGGTCTGTGTGCTCAGCCCCCTCCTGTACTGCCTCTACACCCATGACTGTAGTCCAGCCCACAATAACAACCTTATTGTCAATATTGCTGATGACACCACAGTGGTCAGACTCATCTCAAGGGGAGATGAGGCAGCCTAAAGAGAGGAGGTCCTGAAGTTGACAGCCTGGTGTTCAGAGAACAATCTGGGACTGAACACTGTGAAAACCAAAGATCATCATCGACTTCAGGAAACACAGGACTGACCCAGCTCCCCTCTACAGCAACGGCGAGCATGTGGTGAGGGTTCACACCTGCAGGTTTCTTGGTGTCATCATCTCTACTGATCATTCTTGGTCAGATAACCTATCAGCTGTTATCAAGAAGTAAAGTAAGTAAGTAAGTAAGTAAAGTTTATTTATATAGCTCATTACACAGACACAGGGTGTGGGTGCCCACGGGTCCCGTGGTTCAGAGCCGGATGTCTTGGCGTGGGTCTTGACCCACTCCCTTGGTGGTTGTGGCCTGGGGGTGGCTCGAGCCTCTTTGGCATGGGAAAGCGGGGTGGGGGGGTTCTGCTGGGTGTCGGGTGCTCTCGGGCACCTGGGGTCTTGTTCTCGGCTCATGTGGGGGGTGCCGGCCTATGGGTGGGGGGCCCTTTGACGTGGGGGCTCCGTGTGGGCTCTTCCTCCTTTCTCCTCTGGGGTGTGCGCGCGGTTGTCATCAGGATGTGTGGCCTTGTGTCTTCTGAGCTCCTAGTGGGCTGTGGATATGCCGGGTCCCCTGGGTCCTTCTCTGTTTGCCTCTGGATCACGGGGGGCATGGTTGCAGTTTCTTGCCCTCATTAGTGAGTACATTCCATGACAGAGGGACATACACAGATTGCTGTAAGCACAGCAAGATTGTGTGTATGTGTGTATATGTATATGCATGTGTATAGATATGTGAATATGTGTATGTATGTATATCTATCTTTCTTCGATTATCTTTTTTTCCTCTCATTTATTTATTTTTTTTTCACCCTTTTTTTTTTCCTTTCTCTTTCTCTTTCTCCCTCTTTTCTTACCTCTTCCTTCCTACTGTACCTTTCAGGCATGGCATAAATAATTAGAATAAAAAATAAAATACAAACATTAACAAGAGTAGCCACAAAAAAAAAACCTGTAGAGATGTTCTTGTAAAAGCAAATATGTTTGGTACACCAGAGCATTCAGATCATTGTTCCGATTGTGAAAACTGCCAGACATGACAGGTTTTAAAAAAAAAAAAACAGATAAAACACCATGTTAAAAACATATTAGCATTACCATATTAAAATAAAAAGAATAAAAATAAAGTCAACAGAAAGCCTGGTTAAACAGAAAAGTTTTCAACTGTTTTTTTAAAAGACTCCACAGAGTCAGCTAAATGGAGCTGGAGTGGTAAACAGTTCCAGAGCTTTGGTGCCACTGCCTGAAAAGCTCTGACCCCCCCTGGTCCTTAGTCTTGTATGTGGGACAACTAAAAGATTTTGAGCTTGTGAACGAAGGCAGCATGCAGTAGTATGTTTAACAAGTAGTTGGGAAATATAGTCTGGGGCTTGCCCATTTAGTGCTCTGTCTGTAAGAGTGAGAATTTTAAACTGAATTCTAAAAGCAACTGGGAGCCAATGTAAAGAGAATAAAACAGGGGTAATGTGTGCTCGTTTGCTAGAGTGAGTGAGGAGTCTAGCTGCTGCATTTTGAATTGCTTGGACGCGTGAAAAAGATGATTTATCTAAGCTGGTAAAAAGGGCATTACAATAATCTAGGCGCGAAGACACAAATGCATGAACAATATTTTCCAGATCAGAGGAGACTATAGCCCTCAATTTAGAAATGTTCTGTAAGTGAAAGAAACAGGAACATGTGATAGATTTTATATGCGAGTCAAATCCCAAGGAGGATTCAAATACAACTCTAAGATTACGAACAGTAGATTTTGCAGGTGAGCAAAAGGAAGCAATCGCCTGACTGATACTTGAATGAATATAAGGAGGAGCTATAATGACGGCCTCGGTCTTGTTGGAGTTTGATACAAGGGAATTATTGGAGAGCCAGTCATGGATCTGGGATAAACAGTCAACTAGGGTGGCCAGCCTATGCAACTGGTGAGGCTTAAAAGACATGTACAGCTGAATGTCATCAACATAAAAATGGTAAGAAATACCTGAGAAAGGTTGAATGATACTAGCTAATGGACAGATAGATGTAAATGGAGAATAAGTGTAGTGTTCTCGTGCAGTGTGTTGAAACACGGACTAAACACCTAGTTAAACCAGCTCCAATGAAGAGGCGGATTTCCAAAAAGCTTGAACATTTACTGAAACATCATATTCCTCATTGACATTCTGGTGAAAACTGTAAGCAAACAATACAAAACAATCAGCATCTTAACTGTGAACTTACAAGTGAATCATAGCTGCTAGCACTGTTCTTAGCTTGTTCACAATCATAAACCAATTTCTCTATGAAATACTTATTTTCACATATTTACTAACATATCTGATGTAAAATGCACTAACTTACGGCATTGCTTCTATGATGCATCAACCCGGATGGAAGCAGATTGTGCTCAGCACATGGCGAACATGGCTGCCATGCTTTTTTTCAAAACAGGAAATGACATAGTGCATAAACAGGCAGTGATGCGTGTCAACAGGATGTGACATCATATAACATACAACTAAAATCGGTTCCATTAAAGTAAAAATAAGTGGTCGATTTCTACTTCCAAACAGAATATTTAAATAACAGCATTATTACATTCATTAAAACATAAAACAATTAACTCAAATAACTGCCCAAAGGGCAGCACACTCCCCGCCTGACCTCTGTGAGGTCACAAACAGTTCTAATAACACAAAAATTAGTCCTTAGGTAGAAGTAGAACAACTTCTGTGATTGGGCGAAGGAAGGTCCTATAGCCATCTTGGTTCATCGTCTTCACCTCAACCTTTCTCACATGTCCATCCTTTCCAGGAAAAGTAGCCGTGACCCTGGCCATGGGCCAGCAGTTACGAGCCGCTTGCTTGTCTCTAAGCAAAACTAAATCTCCAACTTGAAGATTCCTCCGAGGTACTGTCCATTTTCGCCTGGGTTGTAATGAAGGTAGGTATTCTTGTCTCCAACGTGTCCAGAACTGGTTTGCAAGCACCTGAACCTGTCTCCACTGTCTGGTATGCAAATCCTTCTCTGAGAAGTCTCCGTGTGGAGGTGGAACTCCTGACTTCTGTGTACTAAGCATTGCAGGTGAGAGAACGAAAGGTTTTTCAGGGTCTGCAGACACAGGTACAAGTGGTCGTGCATTCATAATGGCTGTGACCTCTGCCATTAGTGTGCAAAGTATCTCGTGGGTAAGGTGGACTTTTTGCTGAAGAAACATTGAGTCAAGGATTCTTCTGGCAACACCAATCATGTGCTCCCAAGACCCTCCATGGTGCGAGGCATGTGGTGGGTTAAATTCCCAACTGCATCCTTGATCACAAAGGTATCTCTGCACCTTCTTGTCCATTCCCAGCTCCTTGCATGCACCTCGGAAATTGGTGCCGCAATCGGATCTGAGTTGCTTCACTGGGCCTCGGAGAGCAAAAAATCTTCGGAGGGCATTTATGCAGCTTGATGTATCCAAAGACTCTATTATCTCGATATGGACAGCTCTTGAGCTGAGACAGCTGAATAGAATGGCCCACCGCTTACTCTCTACCTGTCCTCCTCTGGTGCGTCAGGTTGAAACTGACCAGGGTCCAAATACGTCAACCCCCACGTACGTAAAAGGAGGGCAGATTCTTAGCTGTTCTTGAGGCAAGTCTGCCATGCACTGTTCTCCTGGCTTCTTGCATGTCACACATCTGTGGACACCAATTGCCTTGGTTGATGCATCCAAGAACACACACAGTTGCCTGCACACTGCTTTGGCGAGTGAGGTTGCTGTATATGAGCGTGGAACATGAAGTTGCTTTAGTCCTTGGAGTGAATCTCTCCAAGCTTCCCATCTGTGTCTTTTGTCCTCTGGGAGTGGGGTATCCCAGTCCACCTGTTGCAAGGTATGTTCTCTGAGGAGGGCTCTTCCCTGGATCATGATAGGTGCAAGCAGACCTAGGGGATCGGAAACACTATTAACAGTTGAAAGGACTCCCCGGCGAGTGAATGGTTTGCTTGTTTTGGACACTGAAAAGGTGAATGTGTCGGTTGTGATCTCCCAAAGCAAGCCTAAGCTCCGTTGTGTGAATACAGTCTCTCCACTCAGATCTAGGTCCTTAAATACCGGAGCACAGTCTTCAGGTACGAAAGCATCCACGACTGCTTGAGAGTTGGACACAAACTTGTGCAAGCGAATATTTGATTCCACGAGTGAAGCCTGCGTGCGTTGGAGTAGGCTGATTGCTTCTGCTTCAGTGGGTACAGACATTAACCCATCATCGATGTAGAAGTGTCTTTCCATAAATGTGATAGTGTCACTGCCGTACATGTGTGCATTTTCTCTGATTGCTCTTCTCAGGCAATAGGTGGCTACAGCAGGTGATGGCCCATTTCCAAACACATGGACTTTCATGCGGTAGTCAATGGCTTCTTTGGTGATATCATTATCTTTGTGCCACAAAAACCGTAGGAAGTTGCAGTGGTCTTCTTGCACCTGGAAACAATAAAACATCTGCTGGATGTCTGCAAGGACTGCAACTCTCTCCTTACGGAAGCGTAGAAGAACCCCTAACAGGGAGTTGTTTAGATCAGGACCAGTGAGAAGAACATCGTTGAGGGACACACCAGAGTACTGAGCACTGGAATCAAAAACGACTCTAATCTGATTGGGTTTTTGTGGGTGATAGACCCCAAATGTTGGCAGGTACCAGCATTCCTCATCCTCCCTCAGTGGTGGTGCTACCTCAGCATGCCCGTTAGCAAGGAGCTTCTCCATGAACAAACTATATTGTTCCTGCATCTCAGGTTTTCTCTTTAAGGTTCTTTGCAGGGATCTGAAGTGGTTGCATGCCTGTTCTTTATTGTCTGGCAACCGCTGGCGTGGTTCTTTGAATGGTAATGGTGCAACCCAATGGTTGGTGTCATCTTTGTGAACATTCACATTCATTATCTTTAAAAAGACAGTATCTTCCACTGATGGAGCAGGTTTGTTGTCAAGGTTGGTGTGACTGAATACCATCCGTCCTAGGGTCCTCTCAGCTGCTTTGCTGGGACTGTTAACGCCTTGCTGCGTCTCTTCAATGGGCATGAAGCTTGTGCAGGGCTGAAAAATTGAGTACCGGTTCTCTTCCAGTACATGAGTTTTAAATACATGGATAGTTGGTTTATGCACATTCCCCAGGCATACCTCTCCTATTACCACCCATCCCAGATCAAGATGTTGGGCAAAGGGGGCGTTGTGTGGTCCACTGATCTGCTGCCTAACCTTGTGTGCTCTAAGGACATCCCTGCTCAGTAGCAGGAGTATTTCTGCCTCTGGGTCCAGCTCTGGGATGTGCTCGGCAAGATGACATAGATGCGGTTGGTGCAGAACTGCATCTGGTGTTGGAATCTCCATTCAATTGCTTAGGATCTCGTGGCATTCGATGAGAGGTGGTAGAGCAATGACGACTTTGCCATCCAACGATTCAACCATGAATCCCTCGGCCTTCTTGCCAGTTCGTTCTACAATACCAGAACAAGTTCTCAGATTGTATGAGATGGGTTCACTCTCTAAATTGAACTGCTCAAAAAACTCTCGTCTGGCTAAAGAGCGATTGCTCTGGTCATCTAGCATTACATACGCTTTAATGGCTGATTCCCTGGCATTTTTGGGATAGATTCTTGTAAGACAACTCTTAGCACATGAGCGACTCCACTGCCCTAGACCACAGACTTCCGTGCAGCTTGTGCTAACAGCAGCAATGTTAGACTGACCTTCTTCCTCCCCGCCATTCTCTTCTTATGGTGAAGAACCCTTGACTGTTTGAGGTGCTGGCTCAGGATGCATAGCTGTATCATGACCGCTACTGTCACATTCAAGGCACTTCACAAATGACCTGCAATCTTTAGCCATATGGGACATTGAGGAACAGCATTTAAAACAGATGCCCTGTTCTTTAAGGAAGGCTTTTGTTTCATCCAGAGATCTCTTTCTGAAGGACCTACACTTTCTGAGTGGATGTGGCCTTTTGTGTAAGGGACAGTTCTTGCTAGGATCATTTGTAGTAGTAAAAACATCTGTTTTGTGCACTGAAATGGCTTTGTTGGCACTCTTCATGGTGAATCTATCTGGTTTAGTTGCTGTCGTGGAGCTGCCTTGATGCATGAAACTTGGATCGTTTCGCTTCTTTGCTTCATAACACACAAAGTTACAAAAATACTCAAAAGGAGGGAAGTGACCACAGTTTTCTTCTTTGTACCATGACCCCGACGACATCCACTTCTCCGGGAGAGCAAATGGAAGCTTATCAACAATTGGTCCAATACCACGTGCGGTGTCCAAATAAGACAGGCCAGTGAGATAACCGTCTTCTTTTGCCCCTTGTATCTCCATAAGCAAATCCCCCAGTTCACGTAATTTAGTGTTGTCCTTAGCTGAAATCCTTGGGAACCCATCCAACCGTTGAAACAGTGACCTTTCAATGATTTCTGGGGCAGCATAGCATTCGCGAAGTCTTTCCCATGCTCTCTGCAAAGCTAGACTTGGGTTACCTACATTTACTGAGCGTATACATCTAACTTGTTCACCAGACTCCTTCCCTAACCATCTTGTCATGAGGTCTAATTCTTGGGTTGCAGTGAGGTTAACTTCTCTAGTTGCATTGACGAATGAGGAGTACCATGCACGGTAATTTTCAGGTTTATCATCAAATTGGTACAGTACTGAGCTGACAAGGTCATGTCGTGCCAGATACTGTGCCAGAGGTTCCACTGGAGTTGGTATTCCGGTTGGTGGATTGTATTGAGGTGTACATGGCCAAGGATGTATGGGCCTGGTTGTGGAGGTTACCTTGATTTCAGACTTTGTCTCAGCTTTAGCTCCATCAGGTATTTTTGGTGACGGTGAGTTTGGTACATTGCTGTCAGGTGGATGCCAAGTCACAAAACTGTCAAATGACTCAGCATAGAATGGGGGAGAGTATGTGAGGAGGCGAAGACAACTTTTGCAGGCTGATTTGAGACTGGACAAAGTCACTTGTGCGTTCAATTTTAACCTTTTCTGCTTCTGATTGCCTCTCCTTACAGCTCACATTTTCAGCTTCTGCCTGCATTATTTCAGCCTCCTCCAACACTTGTGCCTCTACCATGGCTGCGTCTGCCTCTCTTTGCAATGTTAGCACTTCCAACTCAGTCTCTATTCTTGCATTTTCCATCTTACTTTGGGCTTCTCTTTTTATCCTTTCTGCTTTGGTAGCAGCCTTCTCCAATTTCAACTTAGCTTCTTGACTAGCGTAAGATGCTCTCACCTTAGCCACTTCTGCTTTAGCTCGGGCGCGGGCCACACTTGCCGATGATGCCGATGTTTTGCTGCTTCCAGCACTCGATGCAGCAGACTTGTTGCTTGCCATCTTGATCACTTTGAAGCATCAAGTGGTGCCTTTTCACTGTAGTGTTCTCATGCAGTGTGTTGAAACACGGACTAAACACCTAGTTAAACCAGCTCCAATGAAGAGGCGGATTTCCAAAAAGCTTGAACATTTACAAACCATGTCAGTTTGGCCACTGTGGCAAGTCTTTAGACGTAATATACCACTAGTATTAATAGAGGACTTTAAAAGATTACATCGGACAGACATAATGGTTTGGACTCTGTCATGCAATATTTATTTGAAAATCAAGATTTGCTTTTTTTCTGTTTTCCTAATTTAACTAGCTCTGATTACAAATACAAAAGCACTTATGATCAGGAAAAATCAGTGACTTCATCTGCACTTTAAGGTGTTACATCTACTCTTTAACGAGTTTACGTGTATATTTTGAACTGGCAAACAGCCTAAAAATCAATCAGTGTTGTAATACAATGAAGCTCTGAAATAAAAATTGACAAAAAGCCTAGACAAGAACACTATTCACATTTATGTTTATTTGATGTATCAACTTTTTGCTGTAGTTGGTTGTACAAAATTGATTCAAATGCAGGGTGTCTTTGAACAGTTAATGTTGAGCAAAAAAAATTTCATAAATGAAGCAGGCCAAGTACAATCAAGATTTGCTTGAGACTGAGCTCACTTCGGATGTTGTCACCTTGTTAAGATAATGGCCTAAGCCATTTTCAAATGAAAGTTTAATTTTTGCATAAATCATCGAGTATTCAATGTTTCGGTTATTTTAGTGTGTGTTTTATGAAAAACCTGAAAAAATGACTAAGGCCATTATTTTAACAAGGCGATGATGTGCTATAACATATCAAGTACATTCATCTGGAGTTTATGATCCTTTGCACACATTCGACAGTGGCAGGATAAACATCCATTCCATGACATGAAGATGGAGCAATAGGGTCAACTGATCTTTTCAGATGATCCATTTCCTGTTCATCCAGAGGACTCTCAATGACAGGAATGCTGATGCCAGAACTGTAGTCCGCAGTTAGTCCACTGGACTCCCACTCAATGTCTGGTATGTGCAGTTCCTACAAAATAAAGGTTACTGTTATATCTGAAACTATATTTTGTAAACAGCATTATTTCCTCATAGCAACATGTTGACATTACTGGAAACTACTAAAGTTTTACAGCTACTAGCAAAGGTATGGATTTCAATGTCAATAGCAAATTCTTTAATAATAACTACATGTTTACCAGTTTGTGGTAGGTGTTAAGTGCAGTGTAACAAAATCTGTGGCATTTTACATACATTGAAGACAGGATCAGGAATTGAAGACTGCATTTGTCCCATTTCCCACATTTGGTTGGGTGTCAAGTTCTGCTCTGATTTCAATGGATGGTTGTCCCATCCATCACGGAACACATCAAGGGATGCCTGGAGCCGTGGGATGAAGACATAATGGCAGCTGAACAAGTGGAGCTCATTGGACAGATCAAGATATCCCTCATCCTCTAATGTGTGGAGAACACTGTAGAAGAGATTTGTCACTGCCATGTAGACATCTCTCCAAAGTCTTTCAATCCTGAAAATACAATGGGTAACATAAAGGCAGAGTGATTTTTGAGGGTATGGACAGTGTATCTTGTCAGGCATATTAGGTAAAAAAAAAAAAAAAAAAAAAAAAAAGACAAAATAACTTTTTGGTGACTTCCTAATCTTCAGAGCTCAAAAAGTACTTAATTAACTTTAAGGCAGTGCCATCCAGGCATGTGGACAATGTTCTGTAATTGACCACATCTTTAGTGTAACTACATGACAAAATTTGTGACTCCTTGTTAATATATGTCAGCACAATTAAAACAAGTAATTTATTACAAACATAGGTAGTTATTTTTTGTTGCATTTTCCTGGGTGGGTGGCGGGTGTCTGTGAAACTATTGGAAATTAGTGTGATGAATGCTATTTCAAAGGACAATATAAGTGCAATAAATATACCTTTGATTATGTACACTTTTCCCAGTAATAAACTCCCAATTCCAGTACCACGAACAGAGAACATCAAGCGTGCTACACCAACATTCTACACTCCTCGATCAGCCCTGACTCTAAAAAGTGTACATAACAATACCACAATATAAATGTCATGGAATTTTAAATAAGTCAAAATAAGTAACTCCTAATAGTGAGGAAAATATAAAATTTAGAAAAGCGACAGTCCTGCCCTAAAGACTAAGATTTTTTTGGTTTAGGAATACTTCACAAAATGGTGAAACACAATATGAAGCCCTGACAACATTAAGAACCCATTAAGACATTTTCAAATCTATCTGATCTTTTTTGGAAGTCACTGGCATTTCTTGGTGCCTTTTCACTCTTAGTGGGCAGTCAAAATGACTTGCACTTTCAAATTCACTCATGTGGGAGAAAGCAGTGCAAATCAAAAATCAGAATGATAATCAAATTTTTACATTTTTGTAAGCATGCTAAATGTGACTGTAACGACTGAATTACACAAATATGATTTTATGGCCACAACACTTACTCTCTATTTGCTGTTTGTATATGTACATGCACCTCTTGCTCTATGACAGCTGGGATAGCCCCCCCCCCCCCCCCCATTTTTTATATATATATATATATACACACACACACACCTGAGTGGAAAACCATATCTTTCTACAGATTCTTGGAAAAAGGCCAGGATTGTAGATGACAGATTGTTGTTTGCAACTCCAAAGTACATGATCTGAAACAGAAATAGATATTTAAAAATAAAAAATAAAACACACACATGTAAGTAGGACTTTAGGCCTGTTTCAAAATGCACCACTACAGTCAGCACGTCCTACAAATGAAAGACTGAGCAGATACCAAAAATATTGCAATTTCAGATCACTGTTGATTTTGTACAAAGATGATTTGTAACTGTCTGAAATGTCTGTCTATGGGTTAGTCATGAATAGTGTTTTTTTTTCTATTCATACACAAATACACACACATAAACCTACCTTCCTGGAAAACCCATCTATTCCACCAAAAATCACAATGCTGTATCTGTTGTTTTTTTTTTAAAAAGACAACAAATATGAACAATATTAATTAAAACAATAAATAAAATGTTACATACTTCTGTCCTGAACACTGTATAATAGCTGCAAATGTACAAAATCATTGTTACCTGATCAGCTTGTGGTTAGTGTCAATATGTACAAGAGACTTTGGAGCTGGCACTGAGTAAGTGCGTCTAACAATACACCTCATTGAGGTGAGTCTTGTTAGCATCCCTATGGTGTCCACTCTGTGCATCGCAGCCCTTACACGTTCCCATTGAACCAGGTATCCCCTGGATTTAAGGGCTCCCTTCATCAGTCTGTACCCACAGTCTGGCATCCTGACTTTTATGTCTGCTACTATGGCACCCAGCTCTTCATCTGTCATTCGACTGTATAGTCCAGTCACTGACATGTTTTCAGTCTTCTGTGGACTGTATGTCTCGACACTCCCAACAATTGTGCAATTGTTGTGACAGACAGAGGTATCTTAAGAATATGCTGAAGGTACTCAGGGCTAAAATAAATCTTTGGACGCCCTGTGTGTCCAGAACCTATTTGGACTTGAAGACTTGGCTGTGACTCGTGAACATGTTCCCTTTCAGCTCTGATCAACCTACACAGTTCAGACGGTGTTTCCATAATGCAGTCTGGAATGTTGATACTACTTGAAATGGCACTACAGAAAACCAGGTCTTGAGTACACACAAATTCCATGCGGTCCAAATCCAGTGGCCTCTGTTCCAAAACATGCAGCAGCCGAGAGTGTAGCCTCTCTAAGATGTTTTGCCTTAGCAGAATCTGTCAGAGAGAAAATTTCTGCTATTACACCTTTATGAAAAAAAAATGATTGTCAGTTTGGTGATGTGCTATTTCCAGGGAAAAGTGTTCTTTAGTCATATAGACTGAACGACACAAGCTAACAGCTAGTAGCTAACAGTTCATTAAATAGTATTTGAATAGAAACCCTTCAGCAGCTTGGTACTAGACTATTATTTGTTTCCTTTATTCATCATTTTCTAAAGAAAATCTTACTTACCCATGGGTTGTTTGAAGATTCAAATGACGAATTTTCCTCACTGACAGCAGCCATAATCACAGAGAAAATATTTCATATTTATGGCTTACCCTTATTTTAATATTTGTAGATGAATTTAAATGTGTCTACAACAGGATATGCTAATTATTCAACTACGCCACAGTTGATATAACTACTGTGAGATATTTCAGCACCAAACCTAGTCCGAGTTAAAGGCGATCGCCCGAGGCGATTGGAGGTTTAAAGTAGTAGTGCACCATGGGAGTTGTAGTGAGATTTTTTTCTTCAAAATATTTGAATAGAAAGGGGCACAACCAATATGGATATTTCAGACTCTTTATGTCTTGAAAGTACATAGTCATCGATTGTATAAAATATAGTTTGAGAGCACAGAGGCCATGTTGTAATGATAAGTGTTAACTAAGGTGTCACCAGCAGGTGTCAGTGTTGTACGAGAGCTCACGTAGGGGAAGTGAGGAGAAGAAGGCAAAGAGTTAAGATGGCAGTTCATGTTACATGTCAAGTCTGAGTCTTTTAATAAATGGCTAGCTGAAGCTAGCCCAATGTTCTTCAAGCTCTTTTATTATAAATAAGACAAGAACATTACATGGTACCAGGATCGGGGTCGAGTAAAGGAAGCAACACAACAAGATGGATGCAGTAAAACCGCCGGGTCCGCTGAAGCTGACTGGAAATGTGGATGCAAGTTGGAGAGCTTTCAAACAGCATTTGCAGCTGTACATGGCGGCAGTCGGAATAGATCGACGAGCAGAGGAAAGAAAAATCGCCGTGCTCCTCACCGTTGCCGGCCCAGAAGCGATAGAAGTCTTCAACACTTTTGTGTTTGCTGAACCTGCCGACAAAGACAAGTTTGACGAGGTCGTAAAGAAGTTTGATGAACACTGCCTGAAAAAAAAAAAATGAAACGTGTGAAAGATACGTGTTTCGCTCACGCCTACAGCAACAGGGTGAGTCATTTGATAATTTTCTCACAGACCTCAAGATTAAAGCTCAGTCATGTAACTTTGGCGATCTGAAAGACTCCATGATAAGAGATCAAATAGTTTTTGGGACTAATGAAAAGAAGCTCCGAGAGAGATTATTGAGGGAGTCAGACCTCACATTGGCCGAGGCTGTTAAAATATGTCAAGCCGCTGAGTTAGCACGATGCCAGATGCAGACATTTCAAGGCCCTGTGCTAGGAGAAAAGCACCAACAAAATGGCGTAGTGAACGCTGTGGCGCCAAAAAGGACGCAGCGGAGCAAGTTTAATGACAGTGCCGACAGGAATAAAATGAATAATAAAGGGATGTTCGCTTGCAAGCGATGTGGTGAAAAACATGAAGCTAGAAGGTGTCCTACCTTTGGTAAACGGTGCATGAAGTGCAAGGGACTGAATCACTTCACCAAAATGTGTTTCTCAAAGGGGAAGGAACAAAGCGTGCATACAGTCCAGGAAGACATTGATGACAGTGATAACTTGAGTGAAACCTTTTTCATAAAGACGGTGTCACATGGTGAAAATGTGACTGTGCAGTCCTTAGCTGATGTAAGCCAAATGGTTAATGTAGCAGCTAATGATAAATGGACTGTTCCTTTGCTAGTTAATGGGACGGTGGTGACATTCAAAATTGATACTGGAGCCAAAGCTAACTTGATTAGTGAAACGGATTTCCAGACATTGAAAGAGAAGCCTAAAAGGTTTGCAGAAAAAATCACTCCTTTGAAAGCTTATAATAATCAGCCGATTCAAACAAAAGGGGGATGTAAACTAAAGGTGACAGCTAAAGGCAAACAGCACAACCTGCTGTTCACCATTGTGCCTGCTGGACATGAATCGCTGCTAGGAGACAAAGCATCAGAAGACTTAGGTCTGGTTAAAAGGATTTACCAGATAAACACAGACAGCCTGGAGATAGCTGAACAAAGTAAAAGTGGTACACCGCAGCACTGTGAAGGGACTTCTGCTATAGTGGAGAAGTTTACCTCTGTGTTTCAAGGACATGGAACATTGCCCCAAACTTACAAAATTCAGCTGAAAGAAAATGCCAAGCCTGTAGTGCATGCTCCAAGGAGAGTACCAGCGCCACTCAGACCAGCTTTAAAAAAAGAACTGGAAAGAATGATGCAAATGGGTGTCATTGAGCGTGTGGAAGAGCCTACAGACTGGGTCAACTCTATCACATGTGTCAAGAAAAATACAGGTGACATTAGAGTGTGCCTTGACCCTAAAGATCTCAATGAAAACATCAAAAGAGAACATTATCAGATTCCAAAACGAGAAGAAATCATGAGTGAGATGGCTGGAGCTAAGTTCTTCAGTAAACCTGATGCCTCACATGGATTCTGGCAACTGAGACTGGACCCAGAAAGCAGCAAATATACCACCTTTAACACACCATTTGGGCGTTACTGTTTTCTGAGGCTTCCATTTGGCATCAAATCTGCTCCAGAGATCTTTCACAGAGCTATGGAATCTGTAATTGAGGGTCTTGAAGGTACCAGAGTCTACATTGATGACTTGGTCGTTTGGGGAACAACAAGGCAGCAGCATGATGAAAGGTTGAAAAAACTCTTGTAGAGGGTCAAAAAGAATGGACTCAAACTGAACAGGGACAAGTGCCTTTTTGGGGTCACGCAAATGACCTTTTTGGGTGACAAGATCACAAGTGCAGGGGTGGAACCTGATCAGTCAAAAGTGCAAGCTGTACTTGACATGCCAGCCCCTACTGATAAGAAAGGTGTACTGCGAACCATGGGAATGATTAATTTCCTAGGTAAGTTCATTCCTAACCTAGCTGTCAAGACTACATGCCTTAGAGAGTTGCTACGTCACGACACGGTGTTTGAATGGACAAGGCGACATGAGGACGAATGGCAGAGATTAAAGCAGACTGTTGCTGTTGAGCCAGTGCTCACGTTCTTTGATCCAACAAGGCCAACGAAAATTTCCACTGATGCCTCAAAAGATGGCTTAGGAGCTGTCTTGCTACAGATGCAAGAGGACAGTTGGCAGCCGGTAGCGTATGCATCAAGGTCAATGACAGAGACTGAACAACGTTATGCTCAGATTGAAAAAGAGACTTTGGGCTTAGTGTTTGGTTGTGGAAAATTTCACAGTTATGTCTATGGCTTACCAACGTTTGCAGTAGAAACTGACCACAAACCGCTCATAGCAATCAGAAAAAAGAACCTCAATGACATGTCACCCAGGATTCAACGCCTGATGATGTTTCTACAAAGGTATGACTTTGAACTGATTTATACACCAGGCAAATACATTGTTCTGGCGGATGCACTGTCACGAGCACCAGCTCCAAGTGATGACACACAGTGTAGCCCTGTGTCTGTTGATGTTGAAATGCACATAAACATGGTGACTGCTTCTCTCCCGGCATCAGATGTAATGCTACAGAAAATTGCGCAGGAGACGGCGAAAGACCCGCAACTGCAAAAGGTAATTCACCTGAGCCAGAATGGATGGTCACGAGGTGCTTGTCCAGGTTGGTATCCTGTGCGTGCAGATTTGTGTGTGGCTAATGGTCTGCTTCTGAGACAAAACAGGATTCTCATTCCACAGTCTATGCGTCGAGACATGCTACAACGCATTCATGAGGGACACTTAGGAGTGGAGAAATGCAAAAGGAGAGCGCGAGAAGCTGTGTACTGGCCAGGAATCAACAGAGATATAGAGGAGATGGTTCAAAAGTGTGAAACATGTCTTAAACATCGGTACAAGCAACAGAAAGAGCCGATGCTGATTGCAGATCTTCCCACTGCACCATGGCAAAAAGTAGGTACTGATTTGTTTCATCTACATGGAAAGGACTATCTTCTAGTGATTGACTACTACTCTAATTATCCTGAAGTAGCGCAGCTTTCCAGTACATCAGCACAGTCTGTCATCACACACATGAAAAGTTTTTTCTCAAGACATGGGATTCCCCATTGTGTGGTGAGTGACAATGGTCCACAATATGACTGCAGTGAGTTTCGTGATTTTGCAGTTCAGTACGGATTTGAACATGTCACCTCTAGCCCTTTGTATCAGCAGGCTAATGGACAGGCAGAGAAAGGGGTCCAGGTTGTGAAACGATTGTTTAAAAAAGCGAGAGAATGTAATGCTGACCCTTACCTGGCTTTATTGAGTTACAGAGCCACTGCCCTGGAATGTGGAGCATCTCCTGCTGAGTTGCTCATGGGTCGCAAACTGCGCACCACACTTCCTCACATGCCAAGGAAGGATGGCTACAGGAGTGACAACAAGTGGGCTGACAAAAGGATGAAGCTCAAGCAAAGACAGAAGAGGAACTATGATAAAACAGCAAGGAATCTGGTGCCTCTGCAGGAAAAGGATGTTGTGAGGATTGATGGTCCTGAGCTGTGGGACAGAAAAGCAACTGTACTGCAAGAGGTAGGACCCAGATCGTTTGTTGTCGAGACAGAGAATGGTCAAGTTTTAAGGAGAAACAGGAGGAGTCTGTTAAAGATTCAGAATGGTGAGAGTCAAGAGAAAGAGACAGGATGGGAACAAGAGAATGTTGCAACAGAAGTGCAACACAGTGACTCTTCTTCATCTTTACCAGTGACTGTGACACTCAGAAGGTCCACTCGACCTAAGAAACCACCTGAGAGGCTCATAGAACAAATATGAATGAAGTAACGGGTTAACTGTGTAAAGAAAGTGGTAAAGCGTTGCTGACTTTAATGTGTTATAATGTGTTCCTAATGGTTACAGTTACAGGAAGTGAAAGAGTCATAGTGTAATTTGGTGTATCAGGCTTAATTTGCAAGACCAATGCTAGTTTGTTTGTTGAAATGTGTTGAAAATACCAAGCTTGAATATATTTCTTTTGAGCCATATGCATACATTGAGTTACAAGACATAAGGAAAGTTCATTACTGAAACATGTATGTTGTTGCATTCTGTTTAATATGTAAGTGCTAGTGAAGACTATGTGAATGAGGAATAACTGCTGTGACACTGAGGTGAGATTTAAGCAGCTGAAAAAAAAAAAAAGGGGGATGTAATGATAAGTGTTAACTAAGGTGTCACCAGCAGGTGTCAGTGTTGTACGAGAGCTCACGTAGGAGAGGAGTGAGGAGAAGAAGGCAAAGAGTTAAGATGGCAGTTCATGTTACATGTCAAGTCTGAGTCTTTTAATAAATGGCTAGCTGAAGCTAGCCCAATGTTCTTCAAGCTCTTTTATTATAAATAAGACAAGAACATTACACATGTTACTTACAGAAGCCATGTCCTCTGCTCTTGTAAATCCGGCATTCGACACCTCTTGAGCTGGCGAGCCTGTCAGATCTCCGTGCTGTATCGCTGACTGGTGGTATATGGGATATATTTACTGAGGCAAAGTCCCAGCCGACCTGAACGCAACCCGCCTGTGAGCCTGACTGAGGGTGAAAGAGGCCTCGATTACGGACAAATCTGTCACAGATTCTGCGGCGGCAGAAGTGTAGCAAAAGTCACGTGTGTAAAAAGAGCCAATTGTAAAGCTAGGCGGCCTGGCGTACGTGTTTTCAGTGACTTGAGAAAAACTTTAAGACTTTTCAACCATTAATATCTGCGCTGCAGATTTCTTTGCACATTTACAAATCTGATTACAGACACACAGATCAAAATACAGATCGCGATACACACACGTGGATCCAGTTACAGACAGATTCACTTACGCACACACAAATCTCTACACACGTGGATCCAGTTACAGACAGATCCACTTAGGCACACACAAATCTCTACACACATGGATCCAGTTACACAAAGATTCACTTACGCACACACAAATCTCTACACACGTGGATCCTGTTACAGACAGATCGCGATACACACACGTGGATTCATTTACAGACACACAGAACTTTTGCTACAATAATAGCCCCATAGGCCCCGCTCACCCTGTGTTGTGTTCTGTTATTTACAGGCCACCCAGATACAATAAGGACTTTTTAAATTACTTTTCTGAACTGTTGGCAGATATTATCCCCAAATATGATCAAGTCCTTATTGTTGGAGATTTTAACATACATGTGTGCTGTCCTGACAAACCAATGGTTGCGGACTTTTTAAATTTGAGTGATTCTTTTAATTTTACGCAGTGGGTGTCTGGGCCCACACAGGAACGTGGTCATACACTTGACCTCGTTTTATCATATGGGCTGTCTATTTCCAACTTAATGATTTGTGATGCTGTATTTTCAGATCATAAGCCTGCGCTATTTGACATTGTTCTGCCCTGTAACTTTGTTAAACCTCGTGCTTCTGCACGGCGCTGTCGGATTGTAAACCAGCTCACTGCTACTTGCTTTTCTGCTGTTCTTGATCAGAACTGCGGCATTCCTGAGTCTATATCTTCTGATACAGAGATGCTCACTTCTTGGTTTTATTCTGTTTGCCAGTCCGTTTTAGATGAAGTGGCCCCACTAAAAACCAGGAAACCTAAGATTAAATTAGAACCCTGGTTAAATGATACGACTCGTGCTGCTCGACGTGAATGCCGAACGCAAGTGGAAAAAAGACAAGTTACAAGTGTCGTTCCAAATATTAAAGGACTGTTGGCATCACTACCAGCTAGTGGTGAAAGATGCCAAACGGGAGCACTTGTCTAGCATCATTCTGCGTAACTGTCGCAAGCCTCGTGTATTATTTAATATTATTGACAATGTTTTAAACACCCGTCAGTATACTGGCATTGAGCCTTCACCTGAGACTTGTGAGAAATTTTGCAATTTTTTTGTGGATAAAGTGAACAGTGTTAGGGCTCATATATTATCCCCAGCTTTTGACCCCTCAGTCTCTTTTCATCACTCTAATGCTTTGTACCAGTTTGAGCCTGTCACTCTGTCTTCCTTACATGAGACTGTCGGTCACCTGAAGCCCTCAGGCTCTCCGACTGACACTATCCCACCTCGACTTTTTAAGGAGATTATTTCTGTCTTAGGCCCACTTGTCCTGGCTCTCATTAATAGTAGCCTGTCTACTGGTGTGGTTCCTAAATTTTTTAAATGTGCAACAATTCAACCACTGATCAAAAACCCGGTCTTGATTCCTTTGTTTTATCCAATTATAGGCCCATTTCTAAGTAGGGGTGCGCGATATATATCGTCTACGATAATATTGTAATTGCCGTGTTAACGATGTGCGAGCTGACATTATTGAGTATGCTAATTAGGGAAAAAAAAAAAACAATCAGTATAGGCTGCTGCGCATGTGCATTGAGAGCGCCCGTACTGTGCGCTAGCATAGCTGCCTGAACAACACACCTAAAGCTGGAAATGAGTGAACACACTGTGCCAGGGGAGGAAATTCAGACATCGCCAGCCTCGCAGTCTACCGCCTTAATTCCTAGGCAAGAAGGTGGTTTGCAGTTTGCAGACTTTGTAAGAAAACGGATAGCTCGACAACTAACCTGTTCTATCATCAGAGAGTATGAGGAATATGAAAAGTTTCGGGAAACCGCTGTCCAAGACAAACCACGACTAGCGGAATAAAGAGGAAAATAATGAAAGGATTGATGTTAATATCCTTCAAGTTAAAGTAGGTATGTTAAAATCACTGTATCATAACCCAGCGACGTTCTCGGAGCTCACTTGTTTGGAGCCTCAGATAATATGCTGAAGCAGTCTTGCGAAAAAAGCGTGTTTCTGATCAGATGAGGGTGTGTAGTTTCTGTGATTTTATTTTTGCTATAATGTAGGTGGAATCCCCCTGGACAGCCTCTTTTTTCATTTTTTTTTTTCTTCTTCTTTATTTTGTCAAGCAATTGCTTTTGAAAAACTCGCCAAAGTTTTTCTATTTACATTTGTCATGCCCAGGACATTTGAAAAAGAGATTTTAATCTTAATGTGTTTTTCCTGTTTAAATAAAGGTTAAATAAAATAAAAAATAAGTTAATGTCTCAAATACACTGATTTAAGTCCTATATTTTACCAGCTTGCACTTCTTGTATGAACACATTTTTAAATAATGCAAAATATCGTTTATTATCGTTATCGAGAAAATTACAGAAAATATCGAGATATTATTTTTTGTCAATATCGCACACCCCTATTTCTAAGCTTCCTTTTGTGTCTAAAATCCTAGAGAAAGTTGTTTTTAGCCAATTGAAAGCCTTCCTAGATGAAAATAATATCCTTGAGGTCTTTCAATCTGGCTTTAAACCTCTTGATAGTACTTAATCTGCGTTGCTGAGGGTTTTTAATGATATCCCTTTTAGCTACAGATGCAGGAGACTACGTGGTTTTACTTCTCTTAGATTTGACAGCCGCCTTTGACACTGTGGATCATAGTATTTTAATTTCTCGTTTAGAGCAGTATGTGGGTTTCCAAGGCACTGTCTTAGAGTGGCTTAAGTCATATTTGGCTGATAGGTCTTTTTATGTTAACCTAGGCGATTTTACATCATCCCCTGCTCCTTTGTCATGTGGGGTGCCACAGGGTTCGATGCTTGGACCTCTGTTGTTTTCTTTATATTTACTCCCCCTCGGCTCCATCCTTAGAAGGCATAAAATTGCTTTCCATTGCTATGCGGCTGATACACAGATTTGTATGCCCCTAAATCGCAAGGAAGCCAACTTTGTACAGATTTTAATTAAGTGTCTTGATGAAATTAAATCTTGGATAGCTCTAAACTTTCTGAATTTTAATGAAAAAAAGATGGAGGTGATTGTTTTTGGCCCTAGTACCACTGGTGGATTTCCTCCCGTGGACCTGGGTCCATTATCACAATATGTAAAGCCGTCTGTCACAAATTTGGGTTTTATGATGGATGAGAGTTTTAAGTTGGAGGGCCAGATAAGTGCAGTGGTGAGATCTAGTTTCTTTCATTTGAGGTAGCTGGCGAAGATAAAAAATATTTTATCAAAAAAACACTGAAGTAGTGATCCATGCCTTTATCACAACTAGGCTGGATTACTGTAACGCTTTGTATGTTGGTGTTAGCCAGTCTTCCCTATCTCGTCTACAGCTGGTTCAAAATGCTGCTGCGCGGCTCTTGACGGGATCACAGAAGAGGGAGCATATTACTCCTGTTTTATCCTCACTGCACTGGCTGCCCGTCCATTTTAAAATTCTTTTATTTGTTTTTAAGTCATTACATGGCCTTGCCCCACCTTATCTTTCCGAGTTTCTGCACTTGCATACTCCTTCCCGGTCACTCAGATCAGCTGAACAACTGCACCTTGATGTGCCGAGGACACAGCGGAGGCTCAGAGGAGACAGAGCCTTTGCTGTGGCAGCTACTAAACTCTGGAATTCACTGCCATTGGGCATTAAACAGGCCTCGTCATTGCCCAATTTTAAATCTGCTCTTAAGACATATCTTTTTCATTTGGCCTTTGACTAGTATGAGCTGCTGTTTTATTTTGTTTTTATTTTACTTATTTATTTTTTAGGATAAACTGTGTATTTTATTGTTTTTATTTATTTATTTTATTCTATTTATGTATACATTTATTTATTTTTAATTACCTTTTTAAATTTTATCTTCTCTTGTCCTGATATGTTTTATGTACAGCACTTTGGTCAGTGGTTACTGTTTTTAAAGTGCTTGGCTTGGCTAATTTCCTGCTTCTAAATTCAGATAAATCTGAAATTCCTGTACTCTGCCCCTTAAAACCCTTTTCTGAAAGTAAAAAAGGGGCACTAGTCCAGTTAAAAATTTCTAAAAACAGGCAAACACTGAGCACACAAAAGACTGGTAAAAGGACATGCTGCCATGTTGGATTAGGGCGTAGCTATAACAAAACAGCAAAGAATTTAATATAGTCAGGCCCCATCTTATCTTAAAGACCTCATAGTACCATATCATCCCAACAGAGCACTTCACTCTCAGACTACTGGCTTACTTGTGATACTTAGGATGAGTAGAATGGGAGGCAGAGCCTTCAGCTTTCAGGCCCCTCTTCTGTGGAACCAGCTCGCATTCGGGAGACAGACACCCTCTCTATTTTTAAGACTAAGCTTAAAACTTACCTTGATCAAACTTATAATTAGGGCTGAATCAGGTGACCCTGAACCCTCCCTTAGTTATGCTGCAATAGGCCTAGCCTTTTGGGGGGTTTCCCAGGACACACTATTTCTTTTTCAATCACCTCTTTTCACTCTGTTTATACACCACTCTCCATTTAATCATTAGTTGTTATCATCAACAGTCTTCATCATCAGTAGTTATTATTAATCTCTGGCTCCCTCCCCTTCAGTCCTAACTGGTCAGGCCTAGGCTGCTGGGGGTTCCCATAATGCACTGCTTCTTTTCATTCACCTTATTTACTCTATTTATACTTCACTCTGTATTTAATCATTAATTATTATTAATCTCTGGCTCTCTTCCACAGTGTGTCTTTTGTCCTGTGTCTCTCCCCTCAGCCCCAACCGGTCACAGCAGATGGCTGGCTGTGTGAATGGATGAATGCAAACGTGTTTTATAAGCTATGAGTGCTCAGAGTAGAAAGGCGCTATATAAGAACTAGTCCATTTACCATTCAAACATCTGATTAGGATGCCTCCAGGGCACCTCTTGGGTTTTGTGTTCTGGGGATGTCATACCAGGAGGAGGCCACAGGGCAGACCCAGGATGTGCTGGAAAGGTTATATCTCTTGACTGGCCTGGGAACGCCTCAGTGAACTGGAGGAGGTGGCTGGGCAGAGAGAGGTCTGGGTTTCTCTGCTTAGGCTGCTGCCCCGTGACTCAGCCCCAAATAAACAGAGGAACATGGATGGATTTGGTTCTCATTTGGTGCTAAATAAGCTAAAATTGAATTGAATATATATGGTACTTTAGTTTTTATCAATGATGTCATGCTGTCCTCCTGTCCAGGTGCAGAACATGAGCCAGTCCATCGAGGCTCTAGATCAGCGGACTCAAAGAGATCTGCAGTTTGTGGAGAAGATGGAAGTTCAGCTGAAAGGTCTGGAAAATAAATTCAAACAGGTGGAGGATGGACATGAGACCAACATTGCCAGACAGTACAAGGTATTTCCCATATCATCACACTGAGCAACCAAACAACATTTCTGCCTCTCACTATGTGAATAATGGAACATTATACGTCCTGGAAATATTTGAAAAGTTTTGCTCAGAAAGTTGCAAGCCTCAGTTCTCAGTATAGACTAAAATGAACTTGTTCAATACTTTTCCTGATTACATCAACACTTTGTTCAAATGCAGGATACTACAGAGCAAATGAAGACACAAAGTTAGTTTTAAGTAGTAACATATCATGAAATAGTGGATTAAAAGACAGGTTTGATTCACTGAGTGTATCGTAGTGGCTCGCATGTCCCCCTGTCATGGGGGTTCCCATAATACACTCAATGATCAAATGCAGAGTGGTGTATAAACACAGAATGGAAAGAGGTGAGTGAAAGAGAGCCTCTAGCTGTCTGAGCATTACTAAGGAAAGGTTCAGAGTCACCTGCCGTGATGTCAGTAATGCATTACTTAGTTACGCGTTACTCTAATCTGACTACTTTTTCTTGGTAACGAGTAATCTAACATGTTACTATTTGCAGTCCAGTAGTCAGATCAAAGTTACTTATCCAAGTCACTGCATTACTATTTTTGTCATTTTCCTTAGTAAAAAGATATATTTTTAATTTCTTCTACCATCTCAGGGAGTGACATCTGACCGATGCGACAATTAAGTCCCATTTTCAGCATGAGGACAATAATAGCACACAGCGACACAAACGTAAATAATGGAGGGAGGAGAGAAATGTATGTTTTCTTGCTGGAAATACAGGCACTATTCTGAGTTTGTGTCAGCTAAAGATGACCATATCAAGGTTAGTTGTGCACTCTGTGCTGGTGACAAAGTGCTATCTAGCTTCAAAAACACTACGTCTTCGCCTGCCACTCATGAACAAGACCCTGAGATATTTAAACTCTTCCACTTGAGGCAGCAACTTGTCTCTGAGCTAGAGTGGGCACTCTGCCCTTTTCTGGCTGAGGACCATGGCCTCAGACATAGAGGTGCTAATACTCATGCCAGCCACTTCACACAGCTGCAAAACATTCCACTGCAAGCTGGAGGCCACCACCTGATGAAGCCAACAGGATTGCATCTTCCGCAAAAGCAGAGATGAGATTCTGAGGCCACCAAGGCGGAAGCCTTCCACCACTTGGCTATGCCTATGGGCTGGGAAATGTGATTTCCCCCAATTGTTGGACCAAACCCTCAAGTCCCCCTTCTTAAACATGGGGATCACCACCCCAATCCGCCAATCCAGTGGCACTGCCCCAGATCTCCACATGACATTGCAACTAGGGATGGCACGATACTACTTTTTTTATGCCCGATACCAATACTATTTTACGAGTGTTCCTGCCAATACCAATAAAAAATCCAATCTTTTTTTTAAAAACAATTATTTTTAAATGCCTGGATGCATTTTACATAAGTCAACAGTCTCTCACACAACAATCGCTCTATCACCTGAAGCCTGCTGCTCCTTTGTGAGAAGGTGATGCATTGGCTCATGGCATGTTGCAAATTTCATTAGGGCTGCAACTATTGATTATTTTAGTTATTTTAGTAATCTTTTGCTAGAAAAACGTTTACTTTCGCTCCACCTGAGCTCACCATTTCTATAATGGCTCCGCTTCTTTGCGCTTGTGCAGACAGACCACATAAAACAACTGCCTGCTGCTGTTGTATTATCAGTGTTTATGTTGAAAAATTGGGGGCTGCATGAGTGTAAACTTGTAATGCTTTGTATTCACAAGCATTCTCCTAAATACGTTTTTCTACTGCAGGTCTATATTTAGTCACTAATCAGGGATTAAAGAATAAAAAATATTTTGACAGGGAAGGGGTCCTTCCGGTACCGAAGGATCGCTAGTGCTCACTAGCAAACTGTGGCAATAGCAATCAGTTCTGAGATCTGAAGTAGAGAAAAAAATAATAGCTGAAATTCTCAGCACAGTGAGCACAACACACAAGCACGGCAGAGAGTGGTGAAGGCGTGGAAAAACATGTCAGCAATGATGCACTTAGTGTTTAAGGGAATCCGTTGCAGCGACAGTGAACTTTTTATAATCTGAGGGGTTTATTCTAACGCCTGATCCCCACTCCATTCCAGTAGGTGGTGGTATTGCAGCTCTAAGCTGGTTTGACAACTGCCATTAAACCACAAGAAGAAGAAAAAGAAGACAATGGAGAACTGTAATGCAGCAATGTTGGTGAAACAGACACCTGAGCGCTGCAACAAATTTGCTTTGAGGATGTTTTATAGAATAAAATTATTTGAGGTACTCAAGGAATCATTGCAGCCTTAAAATTCATCAAGCATTTTTGTGATATTTAATGGATTGGATTGCATTTTTTAGTCCTTCCTGATATCCAATCCAGTATTCACAAGGAACTCAGGGCAAATCTCATCCACCCCAGAGGCCCTGCCACCAAGGAGCTGTTTAATCACCTCAGTGCCCTCACCCCCACTAATGGTCGAGTCATACCCCTCATCCCCAGAGTCTGCTTCACAAGGCATGTCAGTGGGATTGAGGTGGTCCTCAAAATATTTCTTCACTACCCAACTATAGAATCAGGTAAAGTCAGCAGTGCCCGACCCACACTATTGACCGTGTGAGTAGAGCACCGCTGTCCTCTCCTGAGTCACCTGACAGTTTATCAGAATCACCTCGAGGCCATCCAAAAGTCTTTCTCCATGGCCTCCCACACCCAGGTTTTTGTTTCAGCCACTGCCTGAGCCGCATTATGTTTGGCCTACCAGTACCCGTCAGCTGCCTCCAGAGTCTCACAGTCTAACCAAGCCTGATAGGACTCCTTCAGCCTGACAGTTCAGCTGCTCTCTTCACTCGAGTGTCCACAACATATGGCTGCAGATCTTATGATACAATTACAAAATCGACCTGCGACCTAGGGTGTCCTGGTGCCACATGCACTTACAGACATCCTTAAGTTCAAACATGGTGTTTGTTATGGACAAACTGTGGTTTGCAAAGAAGTCCAATAACAAAACACCACTCGAGTTTAGATCAGGCAGGCTGTTTCTCCCAATCACACCCCTCCAGATCCCACTGTCATTATCCACATGAGTGTTGAAGTCTCACAGGATGACGACAGTCACTGGATGGAGCACCCTCAAGCACCCCACCCACATTCAGGATCTGTTCCACAGCCCAATAGCACAGGGAGGCAATCATCTCATCCACTGGTGAAAAGTCCAACATACAGGCAGTAAGCCTAGGGGATACAAGAATACCCACCCTAGCTCACAGCCTCTCATAGAGGGCAACTCCAGCCTGGAAAAGAGTCCAGTCCCCCTCCAGGAGACTGGTTCCAGAGCCCAGGCCATGCAATGAGGTGAGCCTGACTATATATAGCTGGAATGCACAACCTCATGCACTAGTTCGGGCTCTTTCCCCAACAGCTTCAGTAGCCAGGGATCAGTCCACCAGTGCCTTAGCCTTTGGCTGCTGCCTGACACACATTACAACTGACCCCTATGATGAATCCTGCAGGTGGTGGGTCTAGTGGTGCTGTCACTTAGTGTTGGCTCTCACTGTGGTATTGTATCACTTCCTGTTCCTTCCTGTTCCAGAGCACAGTGGTGTTTTGCTGTGTTAGCTGTATAATCTGTGTAGCTCAATTTATCTGGATAACGACATATTTCAGTGTAATCTTCACCTGCTTTATCTAAAGCCCAGTCTTTGCTGAATCACCTGTATTCACATTATTGATTTTGTTTATTTTTAGGAATTTGCTAGCTTACCGCAGCTAGCCTAGCTCTTAGCCAACTCACTAGCAGCATGGCTTCTTCTCCTGTCCCTCCTGCACTTTTGTGCTCTGAGTGTCACATGTTTAGTTACTCCTCAGCGTCCTTTAGCAGTAACGGTACTTGTAACAAATGTAGTCTGTTTGTAGCTCTGGAGGCCAGGCTTACTGAATTGGAGACTCAGCTTTGCACCCTGGAAAATCCTATAGCTAGCCAGGCCCCTGTAGTCGTTGCGGACCATGGTAGCTTAGCCGCCGTTAGCTCCCCCTCCAGGAGATCCCGAGCAGCAGGGAAAACAGGCCAGCTGGGTGACTGTGAGGAGGAAGCGTAGTCCTACAGAAGCCCCCGGTACACCACAACCCATTCATGTCTCTAACCGTTTTTCTCCACTTGGCAACACACCCGCCAAGAAACAAACTCTGGTTTTTGGTTATTTTCATTGTTATGCAGATGATACTCAGCTTTATCCATCCATGAAGCCAGATGACACACATCAATTAGTTAAATTGCAGGAATGTCTTAAAGACATAAAGGCATGGATGACCTCTAATTTCCTGCTTCTAAATTCAGATAAACTGAAGTTCTTGTGCTGGCCCCCACAAATCTCAGAAAAATGGTGTCAAAACAGATACTGACAAAGCCAGTACTGACAGGGACTAGAAAGAGAGCAGATTTCTCCCATATTGGTTTCTCTTCATTGGCTCCCTGTTAAATCTAAAATAGAATTTAAAATCCTTCTTCTCACATACAAGGTCTTGAATAATCAGGCCCCATCTTATCTTAAAGACCTCATAGTACCATATCACCCCAATAGAGCACTTCACTCTCAGACTGCTGGCTTACTTATGGTTCCTAGGATACTTAAGAGTAGAATGGGAGGCAGAGTCTTCAGCTTTCAGGCCCCTCTTCTGTGGAACCAGCTCCCAGCTTGGATTCGGGAGACAGACACCCTCTCTATTTTTAAGATTAGGCTTAAAACTTTACTTTTTGATCAAGCTTATAGTTGGGGCTGGATCAGCTGACCCTGAACCCTCCCTTAATTATGCTGCTATAGGCCTAGGCTGCTGTGGGGTTCCCATAATGCACTGCTTCTTTTCATTCACCTTATTTTCTCTGTTTATACTTCACTCGGCATTTAATCATTAATTATTATTAATCTCTGGCTCTCTTCCACAGTGTGTCTTTTGTCCTGTCTCTCTCCCCTCAGCCCCAACCGGTCACAGCAGATGACTGCCCCTCCCTGAGCCTGGTTCTGCTGGAGGTTTCTTCCTGTTAAAAGGGAGTTTTTCCTTCCCACTGTCACCAAGTGCTTGCTCATAGGGGGTCGTTTTGACTGTTGGGTTTTCTCTGTATTATTGTAGGGTCTTTACCTACAATACAAAGCACCTTGAGGCAACTGTTTGTTGTGATTTAGTGCTATATAAATTGAAAGGAAAGGAAAGGAGGTCGGGCCCATGTCTCCTATTCAGGCTGCACCTGGCTGGGCACCACGGGCTAATGCCTGTCCACCAGAAACTCCTTCGTGCTCCCTCCCCAGGCCTGGCTCCAGAGTGGGGCCCCAGTAACCTTTGTCTGGGCAGGGTAAATGTTCCCTTGATGTTTTTTCATAGGGGTCATTGGAATGATAAACATCTGAAACTCAAAACATCTTAATGAGAGAGAACAGAACATGTTGAAATATGTGACTTTTTTTTAATGACTCTCTACTGTTTATCAGTCCATCAAAGCAAAAATGGAGGAGTTACGGCCTCTGATCCCAGTTCTGGAGGCCTACAAAGCAGATGCACTGTTGGTCCGCCAGTTTAAAGAAGAGGCAGCAAATGTGACTGAGCTGCTAGGATCATTGCAGGAACAATTGGGCGGTCTGGACTACCAGGAGCTCCATAGTCGGGTGGTGAGCCTTGAGGACCGTCTGAAGGCCTGCATGCAGAGGTTAGGTGGGTAGAAAAAAAAAAGTAAGTAAAGTTCACACTGTCTTTTTCTGAATCAAGACAAAAATCTGGACTGGTCTCTGTGGACCAAAAGTTTTCAAAGGGCTGGACATGACTGCACCCAGCTGTGTACATTCAACTCAAGAAATCTGCCACAGTTTCTGCAGATGTTTTCATTATTTTGTCTACCCAGTACCTACAGATGTTTATTTGTTTTTTCAGCATGTGGGAAGCTCACAGGAATCTCTGAGCCAATCACCATAAAGACATCTGGATCTAGATTTGGATCATGGATGACTGATCCGCTTGCTCCGACTGGAGACAACAGAGTGAGACTTAATACATAACAATTAAGGAAATTCATCAGTACTCTCCTTTTAGCTTGGAGACTTTTTCATGTAGGAACTGATATTTTTGTGACTAACTATGGTGATTTGGGAAAAACTGCTCTACCACAGACCTAAACGAGAATCAGCCTGATAGGGATATCTTGGCTAATTCTTACTTAGATTGCACTCCTGTGGAACATAAATAATGTTAACTTGAAACAATACAAATAATATGGATTGTTTATTTATTATTTGGTCTTTTTCCTTACAGGTATGGTACATGGATGGCTACCATAACAACCGCTTTGTTAGGGAGTACCATTCAATGTTTGACTTCATGATGACAGAAAACTTCACCTCTCACCGACTGCCTCATCCCTGGTCTGGTACTGGGCAGGTGGTTTATAATGGATCTCTTTACTTCAACAAGTTTCAGAGTCACACCATCATTAAATTTGACTTCAGCACATCACTCATCAGCCGCTCTCGACAGCTCGACTTTGCTGGTTACAACAACATGTACCATTATTCCTGGGGTGGGCACTCTGACATCGACCTCATGGTGGATGAGGGTGGGCTCTGGGCCGTATATGCTACCAATCAAAATGCTGGTAACATTGTTCTCAGCCAGCTGAATCCCAACAGCCTGCAGATCATCCGCAGCTGGACCACCAACCATCCAAAACGCAGCGCTGGTGAGGCCTTCATGATCTGTGGAACCCTGTATGTCACCAATGGGTACTCAGGTGGAACCAAAGTGTACTACGCTTACTCCACCAACTCGTCCACCTATGAGTACATCGACATCCCTCTGACCAACAAATATAGCCACCTGTCCATGCTTGACTACAACCCTCGAGACAGAGCACTTTACGCCTGGAACAATGGCCATCAGGTTCTTTATAATGTCACACTTTACCACATAATACAGTAACAAGCAATATTACCCACAGTCACATTAAAAATAAATACCAGCCCCTACAATGTGATGCAATAACAGTATGTATGATCCCTAACACAGAGCACTCTTTGGGCTTTTACAAAATGCTCTAAAATATTAAATAATTAAATAATAAATATGATTCCCAATAACATTAAATGCTATCAAAATATACAGTGAAATTAAAAAAAAAATAGATCAAATCCTTAGGTACTCTGATGTGTAGAGGGTCAGAAGAAGAAAATTATCAGGTTAATTTACTTGCTTCCAGGAAAGAGAACAGGGTATTGGCTACAATTAGCTTAGCTCCATCTGAAGAAAAACACCTTCCAAAAAACTGAATGCTGTGATCATCCTCTTGTCCACTATTTTTTCTCTGTAACAGGCACTTAGTAGATTCACCATCTTAACCAATAGCACATGTACATGTGAAAGTGTCATGGAACAAAGTGCTAACCCTGAGACCATGGACAACTCATTTTAAAACCTGAGCCACAATGACCAATAACTTTGTACCTTTTTACAGTAATTAAGAAGTGACTTCAGATTCTGTCTGTGAGGGTAGGGTTCTTTTTTTGATTACCAGTGTGCAGCCCTTTGAGCTGTCTGGTGGTATATTGAAGAATTAGAACCAGGTTCAAACCAGCAGACCTATTCACAGTCCACAGAATGCTGTGTTTGAACAGTGCAGGTGCTTTTATATCAACATTTTTACACCAATCAAATAAACATGTTGATTAGAATGAACTGAGAGTGTGTGGGAGTCTTTTCTGTCATGATGGAGCTAGCTAAACTAACCAAGTGTTCTCAGCGTTTGTGCTAAGCTAGTCTAAAAACTAGCTGGACCTCTCAGTACTTCACAAAGCATTGGACTGTTAACTTGTGTCTTTGATTTCTTTTACAAAACATTTCTTAAAATTGTATTTAGATCATTGACTCAGCTGTTTGACACAAATGCACTTCAAATGTAAAACAGTAAAATTAAACTTTCACAGTAAGAGAAACCAACATATTTAGATTGTATCATGTTTTGATGGACACTGAAGAATGATTCACAATTTTTATAAGATTAATTTTCTGTGTAATCTTTTCTGACTTTATGAAACCAGACCTGCTGTTCTTACTCTAAAATAAAAAGGCATTTCTTACTGTTGTGTATTATATAGCAATACAAAATAATGTCGAAATCCTGCTCCTTCAGCTCATTATCATCAAAGGTGTGTCCACATTGGAGTCCAGGGCAGCATGTGATCTATCAGACGGGAAGAATCTAGTATGATGGTGTAAAAAAGATGTGTACATGTGAGAAACTGTAGGCTGTTATTCCCAGTCAACAACAAAAGATTTCAGAATTCTGGCCCTTTTTTTTTGTTCTGTATCAGCTTAATTCACTGGTCTGTGTGATTTTCAGGTGTTTGAGGATAAGACCAAAAACACTACAGGAGATCGCAGAAGAGAGTTGTACATCATTGTAATACCTGATTGTTTGCAATAGCTTCTTTTAGTTTTCCATGTCAGATGATTTTAAGTATTTTTTTCACATTTGTTTTGAATTTCTGGCAGTAGGAGGTAAGTTTTAACAGCCCATATGAAATATATAAAATAGTTTGTTCAGTAATAGCCTTGTGCTTTGGAATTCTTAACTCAACCTTTTTCCTTTTTTGTTTTTAAACAAAAATGTAATGAAGAGGCTCCATTTCATGAGATTTTCATGTTTCTGTTTAAAGACGTTCCTCCAATAATCCTATAATCACTCTTTTCCACTGAGTGATAACAGTAACAGGGACAGGCAGGTCTGTGGATTTATAGGTACTCATATTAAAACTGTGATAGACTATAAAGTAAACAAGTGTTGAACCACAGTGAGTCCCTTCATAGGGTTATGGGTAGGCTGCGGTGTTTAAAACCCTTAATTTTTCCCCTTACATAATTCACAAAGATCCATAACATTTTGATCTGCAATGACTTTTCCCTCTGAGGGGAGAATGTCAGCTTAATATACCCACAGGATAACCCCTCATTGAATACTGAGCTCCTTCTCCTTGTGCTGCAGGTATTTCAGACATGACCTTGGCATGCGTATTTGTGTACATGTATATGCATGCAGGTGTGACTCATTGGTCTAGCAGCATGTTTCTTGCTTTGGGTGTGAGAGGTCCTGGTTTCAAAATCCAGCTTGAACCCATGTGAGAGAGTGAGTGTTGATGCAACCTGTCATGAAGTTGCTGACAAAAGACAAGTACACACAGACCCTAGTTGAAGGCATGAAACAAGAACAAGAATGCCCAGCTGAACCCCATGTGTTAGTATGTGTAAAAGTATTGCATTTGACAAGTTATTTTTTTAGGGTGAGTTGGCAGATCACTGAACAGACTGCGCATGCCGACAAGTTTGTGTAGCATTATTTCAGCACACAGAGTTGTGTGTTCCATATCGTACCTGTCCAGGACTGGCTAAAAAATGATACATGCTAAATGCTGAAGCTAAATTTAAACTGGTCGTGGTGGGGGTGGGGGGCAGTTGTTTTTTTCAGATAAATGTGAACCCTATTTCTCTCTTCTTACTGTTGTTAGTCTAGGTATGGCCCTTTTTTCAAATTGTGCATTCATTTGTTTCCTACAAGACAAACACTTTGCTGGCTTTTAGATGTCTAAATGGTTTTGTGATGGTTTTGGCCAACGTGGAGAAAAACCTGACCTTTTTTCATTTAGTGAGATGTTCCAAACTGGTGGTGGTGATTTTTATAATGGCCTTTTTTTCTCTAAGTCCATTAAAACCAGAAAATGTTCTACAGTCCCACAGTAGTTGCAGAAGTACTTGAGACAGTACTTTAAAACATTTTTGAAATGTTTCTTTCTCTCTTTCTTTTTTAAGTCCAACCTTGAACCCCAACTCTAAAACCCCTCCATGGCCCCTCTGAGCCTAGTCAGTGACCAGGGCAAAAGCGGGTAGGTGTTCAGCCGAAAGCCGAATTTCATCCAATCTGATTAGCGCCAGCCTGGTCCTTTTTTCCTAATCCTAACTACACCAAACCCTGACTGGGACAGGGCCCACACACACCCACACATGCCGGCACGTGGTCCAACAGAACCTGCCTGGGAAAGGTATCTCTGCAACTGCGAGCCCCACCAGCACACAGGTGGCACCGTTGGAACTGGCATGCCCAAAAACCTCCAGGTGGGAACCGGTCCCAGCTCTCTACTGCCTTCCCTTCACCAGATATCCCCCAAAAAAACACCACTTCCTGGTTGCTATCTCAGCAACCACAAGCCGCACCAGCACACAGGTGGTGCCGTTGGAACCGGCACGCTTGAAAAACCCCAGTTGGAAGTGGTCACAGCTAAATCAACAGTTTTGCCTCTGAATTGTAACTTTCAGAATGCCATCATTACCTCACTACAGTCCGGCAACATTAGATATTTAGGTATAAATTTTTCCAACAGGCTGTCAGACCTGGTACGATTGAATCATATTCCTCTACTAAAAACAATAGAGGATGATCTCACACGTTGGAACTCTCTACCTATATCTCTCATGGGGAGAGTTGCCACAGTAAAAATGATGATTCTACCTAAAATCAATTATCTGTTTTCACTAATCACTAATAAATCTTCTGTTGCCTGGTTTAAGTCACTAGACTCATACATTTCAAAATTTTTATGGAAAAATAAAACCTCAAGAATAAGTTTGAAGACATTACAAAAGCTAAAATGCAATGGTGGTCTAGAACTTCCAAACTTCTATCACTATTTCTTAGCCAATAGATTACAGTATGTTTCAGGGTGGATCAAATCAAGCCCTTTAGACAGCCCATGGCTGGCTCTAGAACAAACACTCAGTGGAAAAGTGAAAATGTCTGACTTACCTTTCATTAGCTCCAGTATTAAACATTATAACTGCTTTAAAAGCCTTAACATAAACACCACCCTGACAGCCTGTTGGGAATTTTTAAAGATAACTAAGTCTTCACTTATCCCATGTAAACTGACACCCATTTGGAACAATCCAGATATATGTCAGACAAAGAAAGTACCGAATTTTTCAGCATGGCAAGAGAAAGGAATAAAGAATTTAGAACATGTTATTCACGATGGGACCTTTATCTCATTTGAAGAACTTATTTCAAAATATGAAATTAGCAATAGCAAATTTCTTGAATATCAGCAATTGAGGTCCATCATACAGGCAAGGTTTAACTTAAATAATCTAAAATTAGAAATCCCTGTATTGGTAACAGATTTTCTAAATCTTTATACCCCTGTGCCCCCTTGGGCCCCCTTGGGCGTGCTGCCATATGGGGTGGGTTGGCCCGCGTCGGGGTGTCTGGCTGGCATTCCGGGATTGTGGGTGCCCCTCCCTGTGGGGGTGTGGGGCACTCAGGTGAGGGAGCAGCAGTTTCCCGCATGGGGCCAGTTGGTCCTGGACTCAGGACCACTGTGTGTATGTTTGTGTGGGTGTGACATTTGTAGTGTGTGTGTGTGTGTGTGTGTGTGTGTGTGTGTGTGTGTGTGTGTGTGTGTGTGTGTGTGATGTTTGTTGTGTGTGCGTGTATGTGTGTGTGTGTGAGAGTGTGTGTGTGGGTGTGTGTGTGAGATATTTGTTGTCTTTTGTATGTGTGTGGGGGTGTGTGTTTGTGTTGTGTTTGCAGTGTGGGTGGTGGGTGCCGGCCTGGAGCACGATGGTGTACTGGGGGTGTGGCCACTTCAGGCCGTGGACCCTCCCTTCCCTGCACTGCGGTTGGGTGTAGGGAACTGGGGTGTCTAGTGAGCCAGTAGTTAGCTGGCCCTCTTCTTCCGGGAGGTAGTCCTCTACCTCTCTGTCATATTTATCCTGACCCTTCCCCTCCTCCCACTCAGTTAAACATCACATTACCAGGGTTATAATAGTTTTGGATTTTACATTATAGTTTAGTTTTAGTTAGTTTTTCCTTTTTTTTTCTCTAATTCAGTTAGTTTTAATTAGTTTTCAGAGTGGTTTTGCTCGGTTTTATTAGTTTTTATTTTTGGTTTAATGATTAGTTTTAGTTTAGTTTCGTTAGTTTTAGTATTAGTTTTAGTATTTTCGTACTTTGTCAGGTGAAAGATTCAATGCGCAAAAGTGACTATTGTGTAATAAAAACTCAACAAAAGATACCATAAAGAAATATATTCAACAACCAACGGCTCACAAGACAGAAGCACTACATGCTAAATGTGTAATAATTAGGACACACATGAACATCAACAGGGAGAAACAAAGAAAAACATGAACTCCCAAACTCAATAAATTCTACAATAAACTCCAGTGTCAGTGCAGTAGATTAACAACACCTACATGTGGTGTTCAGGGGCGGACGGGGGAGAAAAAGTGGCCCGGGAGTTCCTGACAGACTGGCCCACTATATATCTGTATGTGTGTGTGTGTGTGTGTGTGTGTGTGTACTGTATATGAATCTATACATGGCACGTAGTGTATATGACTTTTATTGTCATATGGACAATATTACTTCCAGCAATAATATGATTACAATAATACAATAATATGGCATAACAAAATAACTAACAAACTTAACAACTTGACCCTGACAAAATACAGGGGAAAAACAACTGCAGTAGCCTCTGACCTCTCATCATGTCTTGACCCAGAACTTGAGGACGGACCACCAAACAAGTCAGCAATTTTTAAATTAGTTGCTGCACTATCCTTGAGAGCTTTTCTTTTTTTTTCTCTCTCAGCTTTTCAGCGCCACCTTTACGTTTCGTCGTTTGTTTAGACCCTGGCTTAGACTGCTCCATCTTTATGGCAATGCGGACTTATTTTTTCACGTTTCAGTAGTGTCAACAGTGTTGCGGAGGGATCACATGATGAGTTAGACCCCCTCAGCAGTGTCAGTGTGCAACTGGCGTCTCTCTCTTGACTTGTCACTCATGGGATACAAACAGGGAGATGTAATTAATGTGGCATTAGTATGGACAAGGCTTTTCCAGTTCGTGACTACTTGTATTAATCAGTGACACAGCTGCTGTATGTTTTCGTAGTCCGGCCCGGATTTTCTGGGACAAGTTTTTTTTTTTTTTTCTGATCTCCGCTGCATGCCGTCAGCCCGCATCAGCTGGCCGGCATGCTCGTTCATGTGTTTACAGGCTCATTCCGCGGCCGCGCGCTAAGCAGATTTGCCTGACTGGAGCGGGGGAGAGGTAATAGGCACCGTTAAACAGCAGCGTGACTATGGGCCGGGGCCACAGTGCGCGGCAATGGCTCCTCCACTGACTGAGTTAAACAGCCGGCGGCCCGGCGGCCCACTAACCCATCGGCCCACCGGGGAAATCCCCGGTAGTAATGTATGCCAGTCCGCCCCTGGTGGTGTTTGACAAAAACAAACTCTTTGAAGCTGTCAAAGCTCAAATCCAGCTGCATCCTGATGTTCTCACCACCTGAAGCTGCTTCTGTTTTGGAGCTAGCTTGGTTAGATGCTCGCTGATTAGACTTGCAGGGTCTGTACACAACCTACGGAAGTGTCCGACCTCATGTCCGCATTTATGCTTGTGTAGCTGTGTGTGTTAATTACCTTGTGGTCGTGTGCTGCGGTGCCAGCTGGGACTTTTTTTGGTCCTGGCTCTTTGTGCTCAGTTTTTTGGCTGCAAACATATTTGTCCCTGTTTTTCCCCTTCCTTCATTTCCTCACGTCCATTCACAGCAGTCTCCCTCCAGGAATTTTCTGACATTTGTGAGTCCTTATACTGATGCTTTGATTATTATTCCTGATTGTTATTCTCTCACTGATAAAGTAGACGGAAACGCACAAAAACTGAACAGGCTAATCACAGCGTTGCGGCAGCGTGGACCCGCTCTGCCGCTTTCTCGTGCACACGCACGCACACAGCTGCCCGACGGCGCTCCCAGCTTAAACTCGGAGAGCGGAAAACTGATCAATACACAATCATTTCAGTTAGTTTTAGTTAGTTTTTTAAACTCACAATACAGTTTTAGTTAGTTATCGTTTTTTCCTTTTAATTGTAGTTTTTATTTATTTCAGTTAACGACAATGTTTTTTCAATTTTAGTTTTCGTTATTTCGTTCGTTTTCGTTAACTATAATAACCCTGCACATTACACACACATAGGTTTTTGGTGGAGGGGGCTCGTGCTGCAGTGCGTATGGCCACCTCCTCGGCTCTGCTTGCTGTGTTGCTTGATGTCCCACTCCTCCTTTTTAATTGCATCATTCAGTTCACAACACATCATAGTACATATAGGGCCTTGGGGGGCAGGTGTGTCACACGGGTTAGTGGGTGGCGCTACTGAGGCGGCGCCACTTGTCTGTTCACTGCTGCCTGCTCCTCAATTTTATTTACATTTTAGACATTGAGGGCCTTGGGGGGGGGGGGGGCAGTGTGGATGGGCGCTGTTATTCAGTGCTCATATTACATCTGTCCCTCCAATTTTAATAGCACTGTAGCTTTCACAGTCGTACACATTCTTCTCAATACATACACTCACATCACCCCAAACACGTTGGGTGGGAGGAGGGGGTGGGCGGGTCTTCTCACACCCCAGTTTCATGCACCATGGGTTCCATGCACCAGTCCCCACCATGGGGTGGGGACTGGCTAGTTGTTCAGGGCTGGGTTGGCTGCTTCCCTGGGTTGTGCTGGTACCCGCTCTCCCACACTAGGTGTCCGTGTGTGTGTGTGTGTGTGTGTGTGTGTGTGTGTGTGTGTGTGTGTGTGTGTTTGGACAGTTGGGCCTGGGTCTGTGGCTTGCTGAGCCTTGGCTCATGCTCAGTTCGTGCTGGGGGTGCTGGCCTGCAGGGGGTGTGGGCTGCTTATTGCCTCTGGCTCTCTGGACTCTTGCCCTTTGGCCATGGGGGCTCCGTGTGGGGTCTTCCTCCTTCCTCCTCTGGGGTGTGCATGCGGTTGCCATCAGGATGTGTGGCCTCAGGTCTTCTGAGCACCTAGTGGGCTGTGGATGGCCTGGGTCCCCTGGGTCCTTTCCTATTGGCCTCTGGATCATGGGGGACATGGTTGCAGTTTCTTACCCTCATTGAGTACATTCCATGACAGAGATGCATACACACACATTACTGCAAACAGCAAAATTGTGTGTATGTGTGTATATGTATATGCATATACACACATACATATGTGAATGTGTGTGTGTAAGTATGTATGTATGTATATCTATTTTTCTTTGAGTATTTTTTTTCCTTTCTCCCCTTTGCCCCCCTTTTTTTTCTCTCTCTCTCTTTTTTTTAATCCCTCTTTTCTATCCCCTTCCTTATTGCCTGTCAGGCCTGGCATAAATAACTAAATAAAAAACACAAACATTAACAAGAATAGCCTATAGAAAACTTATAGAGCTGTTCTTGTAAAAGCAAATATGTTTGGTACATCAGTGCATTTGGATCATCGTTTCGATTGCGAAAACTTCCAGACATGACAGGCTTTAAAAAAAAAAAAAAAAGGAAGCGGTCCCAGCTCTCTGTGGCCTTCCCTTCACCAAAAAACACCACTTCATTGTTGCAAAGCATTATGGGCAATCAAAATGTCAGTATTCTTTTGCTAGGAGCATTCCTGCAGATTTTCACGGCGCTAACCCCAACCCGGCCCGGGAAACACCCCCTGTCCAGCCCCCTGTCCAGCCCTGTCCAGGAGAGAGTGGAAGTGGTGTCAGCAGGATCAAGACCAGGAAACCACAAGAGCCAAGCTCCAAGGACTAGCTACCAATTTGCTTTGGCCCTTGGACTCGCTGAGTCAAGGATATTTTAGTTGCCACCTTACACCTTAGACTGTTCCTAATCATTTGGCTACACAACAAACTGTCTTCTGAATTCAGTGAAACCGACCATCCCCCAATCTACTCGCATGTCCTGCACTGAGGTCCTCTGCCTGCTTGCCACAGCAGTACATGACAGGCATACTTTGCGCTTAAAAGTAATAAGTATGCTTAAAGCACATACAGTGGTGTGAAAAAGTGTTTGCCCCCTGCCTCATTTCCTGTTTTTTTACATGTTTGTCACACTTAAGTGTTTCGGAACATCAAACCAATTTAAACAATAGTCAAGGACAACACAAGTAAACACAAAATGCAAGTTGTAAATGAAGGTGTTTATTAGTAAAGGTGAAAAAAAATCCAAACCATCATGGCCCTGTGTGAAAAAGTGATTGCCCCCTAAACCTAATAACTGGTTGGGCCACCCGTAGCAGCAACAACTGCAACCAAGCGTCTGAGATAACTTGCAATGAGGCTTTTACAGCGTTCTGGAGGAATTTTGGCCCACTCATCTTTGCAGAATTGTCCTAATTCAGTTACATTAGAGGGTTTTCGAGCATGAACGGCCTTTTTAAGGTCATACCACAACATCTCAATAGGATTCAGGTCAGGACTTTGGCTAGGCCACTCCAAAGTCTTCATTTTGTTTTTCTTCAGCCATTCAGTGGTGGACTTGCTGGTGTGTTTAGGATCATTGTCCTGCTGCAGAACCCAAGTACGTTTAAGCTTGAGTACACGAACAGATGGTCTGACATTCTCCCTCAGGATCTCTTGGTAGACAGCAGAATTCATAGTTCCATTTATCACAGCAAGTCTTCCAGGTCCTGACGCAGCAAAACAGCCCCAGACCATCACACTACCACCACCATATTTTACTGTTGGTATAATGTTCTTTTTCTGAAATGCAGTGTTCCTTTTACGCCAGATGTAATGGGACACACACCTTCCAAAGAGTTCCACTTTTGTCTCATCGGTCCACAGAATGTTGTCCCAAAAGTCTTGGGGATCATCAAGATGCGTTTTGGAAAAATTGAGACGAGCTTTAATGTTCTTTTTGCTCAGCAGTGGTTTTCTTCTTGGAACTCTGCCATGCAGGCCATTTTTGCTCAGTCTTTTTCTGATGGTGGAGGCATGAACGCTGACCTTAACTGAGGCAAGTGAGGCCTGCAGTTCTTTGGACGTTGTTGTGGGGTCTTTTGTGACCTCTTGGATGAGTCGTCGCTGCGCCCTTGGGGTAATTTTGGGCGGCCGGCCACTCCTGGGAAGGTTCACCACTGTTCCATGTCTTCGCCATTTGTGGATAATGGCTCTCACTGTGGTTCGCTGGATTCCCAAAGCTTTGGAAATGGCTTTATAACCCTTTCCAGACTGATAGATCTCAATTACTTTCTTTCTCAATTGCTCCTGAATTTCTTTGGATCTCGGCATGATGTGTAGCTTTCAAGGATCTTCTGGTGGACCTTACTGTGTCAGGCAGCTCCTATTTAAGTGATGTCTTGATTGGGAACAGGTGTGGCAATAATCAGGCCTAGGTGTGGCTAGGGAAATTGAACTCAGGTGTGAAAAACCACAGTTATAGTATGTTTTAACAAGGGGGGCAATCACATTTTCACACAGGGCCATGATGGTTTGGATTTTTTTTCACCTTTACTAATAAACACCTTCATTTACAACTTGCATTTTGTGTTTACTTGTGTTGTCCTTGACTATTGTTTAAATTGGTTTGATGTTCCGAAACACTTAAGTGTGACAAACATGCAAAAAAACAGGAAATGAGGCAGGGGGCAAACACTTTTTCACACCACTGTATGTCGGATTCAAGGCCCACAGGCCATATCCGGCCCGCACCATCTAACAGCCTGCCAAATGATTTCATATAGCTGTTATTAATAGCCTGAGAGTAAATGGCTTTCCCACCACTCATACTACAAATCCCACAACGCACTGCAGCAGGTGCTGCACAGGCCAAGACCTGTGCTGAGCCATTTTCCCTGTTTCCAAAGACACATATTGATCAGTGATCAGCGGATAAAAATATGGGTCAGCACTTTTTACAGTTACATTAAAGTCAGCCCATTTAAGTGGCTGTGTGAGTTGGCTTTTCTCATGAAGCATCTTAGTAAGTCCCTGCAGCTTCGTGGACGGGACCGTATTATTACGCATGACTCCACCGCTGTGTTTGCAGTTACGCTTTTTGCTGACAAACTGGATGCACTGTGCAGATTACACAGCTTTTTTCTGACTGTGAAGTGCAGAAATTCACAAGACAGTTTTTACCTTAAAAATGTGCAAATTTTCACCACCTTGAAATCTATTCATTTTTCCTTCTGTAATATTTTTTTAATGTGTCGAAAAAGTTGCTGTATTCTGGCCATTCAAAGTCATATTACTGATTAAAATGATTATTTGTAATCATGTTTGGCCCGCGACTCAGACTGTGTCTTCAATTGTGGCCCGTCCTATGACTAAGTTTGACAGCCCTGGCTTAAAGGCAACACCTGCAAAGAAATAAAGCATGTTGTTGTATAAGTCAGTGCATTTATTGAACGTAGCACATGAGACACGAAGTAGAAGAAGGAGCACAGTACGGCAATGTCTATTTGAACAAGATCATTGTCCTTGTCACTCTGCCTGTCGTTTTCCATTGAGTTGTTGTGGTGAGCTCCACCTAGTGGCATTGAGTGGTATGACACTCGTAGGCACAGTGACTGAGTGTGAGTAAAAGAGCGCCTAGCAACCAGGTGAGCTGAGGTGATTGTGTTTGTGGCATGTGACTTTATGGTTTTGCTAATAAAATGAGTTGATCTGTGAAGGCAAGCACACACAACAAGAGATTGTATTTGTGAGTTGTGGTCAAAAATATGAGTAAAAGCTAGTAGCAGGGCAGTGGTCTTGAACCGGTGATGTTTGGTTCCTGAGCCCAGAATTGTTCTCCTAGGCCACGGTATGGCAAAAGCCCAACAGGGTCAAGCAGTGCTAGTTGAAGCTAAAAAGCCCAGGAGGCCCAAGACGAGCACCCACTGGGCAATGCCGACACTTGCGCCGTGGCCGCAGCACAACACCATTTACACGCCCTCATCACTGCTAAGCCTGCTGCTGCTGCTGATACTGTCACAGCACAAACAACTGGGGACACAGCGGGCCTACAGCCGCACAAAACCACACTCACAGCCTGCTCACACATGCGCACGTGCACACACACAGACACAAAAAAAAACACTTTCGAAACACTATTCACTCACACACTGCCTGCACCAAAACTCCGCGGCACACACACGCGAACATTAGTCCCCCACAAACTATCTCTTAACCTCATGCTATGGACTCTGCAGCTCAGCATTCAGAGACACACTTCTGCATACTTTGGTTGTAACAAGCGCTTAGTAAATGTCTATCATCCTCTGAGCAGCTTGAAGTGGTCTGGCCCTCGCCACCAACGATGCATTTTCACCTGGAGGACTGCTGCTCGCTGGAGACTTTCTCGCTTTCACAACATTCTCTATAAACCCCAGAGGTGGTTGTGTGGGAAAATCCAAGTGCATCAGTAGTCTCTGTGCTCCGACCAGCCCTGCTTGCACTGAGCGCCATGTTCAAAGTTACTTAAATTGAAAAATAGAGAGGGTGTCTGTCTCCTGAATCCAAGCTGGGAGCTGGTTCCACAGAAGAGGGGCCTGAAAGCTGAAGGCTCTGCCTCCCATTCTATTCTTAAGTATCCTAGGAACCACAAGGAAGCCAGCAGTCTGAGAGCGAAGTGCTCTGTTGGGGTGATACGGTACTATGAGGTCTTTGAGATAAGATGAGGCCTGATTATTGAAGACCTTGTATGTGAGGAGAAGGATTTTAAATTCTATTCTAGATTTAACTGGGAGCCAGTGAAGAGAAGCCAATATGTGAGAAATCTGCTCTCTCTTTCTAGTCCCTGTCAGTACTCTAGCTGCAGCATTTTGGATCAGCTGAAGGCTTTTCAGGGAGCCTGATAATAATGAATTACAACAGTCCAGCCTACAAGTAATAAGTGCATCAAATAGCTTTTCAGCATCAGCCTGAGATAGGATGTTTCTAATTTTAGAAATATTGCGCTAATGGAAAAAAGTAGTCCTGCATATTTGTTTAATATGTGCATTGAAGGTAGTGTCCTGGTCACTTGGTTCTCTTTATACATGTGGGTAAAATGTTTAGGATGATGTTCAGATAACAAGCTAAACATTTAATCCATCCACTCCAAGAGCCTGAAAAGTGTGGCGGACTGTATTTATCCCAAGGTCCTGTTAAAGATCAGCTCATTTGTATGGCACATAAAAAAATGAAATGCATAAACTACTTAAATCAGCCACTGTGACCACTGCTGCAGTGCAGAATGAACAGCAGTGAGGGTGAGGCTGTGAGGGTTTGTTGTTAAATTCACAGTAGCTGTGACATCACAAAGGAACATCAGTATCAGTGCAGGACGGAATTCTCTCAGATCTACATCCACCTTCATAGAGGTCAGAACATCTGCTGGTAGGATGAAGGTGTTTTTACTCTCTTTCCTTGTTTAGTTTTCCTGTGTCGTGCTAGGAGAAGTCTAACATTCATTTCCAAGCACTAGTTTTTCACTATAATCCTCTTTTTTGTTCAGTTACATTTCAAATAACAGGTACCAACAGGTATGCTGAGCTTTTGCTGTGATCAGATTTCTGAAGTGCATGTTTTTTCATTTTCATTAGTAAACTTTATCACCCTTGGTACAAGTTAAATGTTAAAGCACGTTAGAGAAGGAATTAAATGTGCCCTGAAAGTGTTTCTTTAATGGCACAAAGGGACATTTTGATGGAAGATTTGAGGTTTGATTGTGATAAATTTTCACCTAAGTGGAAACAAATGCCTTTCTTTCCTCGCTCCATTTTGTCAATGTCACAGTGGTGTGTGCAGTGAAAGAGTTCCAAAGTTGTATATAACCCTGACCCAGTAAGTGACTAAACAAGACAGAAACCAGGAGGACTGACATGTGGACTAGGGACACCAGATAAACAATACACAAGCCAGACTAAACACAGAGAGGACTGAATATGGAAACAATGAGAAAGAGAAACGCAAAGCGACATAATGACCAAGAACAGAACTCAACAAAACTAAGAATTATAATACAGAAATATTACAAAAACTCTGGGTCCTAGACCCAGGGACCACAACAGAAAGAAATTATTATTTTTTAAATGGGTCTATTTTCTGTTCCCTACACTGTAGAAGGGAACACCTAAACAGAAAAAGTATAATCAGGTTTTAAAGTGGGATTCAGCAGGTGAGGGAACACTAAGATTGGATGTAGTGGCTCAATGTGGGGAAAAGCATCACAACTTTCTATTGTGAGCTCCAGTAAATTTTCTTTGCATGCAGGTTGTGATCAGCTAAATGTGCTGCTGCTGCTCTGAGGTTTACTGCTCTTAGTGCATGAACTGAATTCAACAAGATGTAGAAGTTTTACTGTAAATTCACCAGAGTACAGCAAATTGTCATTCTCTATTTCATCTGTCTGAACTGCTGCACCCATATGTCCCATCGAGTTCTCTCAGGTCAGCAGAAGAGATGCTTTTACTCATTCCAGAGACACAACACAAACTCAGAGTTGTGGCAAACTTTGCAATTGTGGCTCCAACATTGTGGAATGATCTACCATTGCATGCCAGACTTCTTCATTTGCTGGGGTTAGGAACCAACAAAAGAGTAGGGGCCTGGCTATCGCCAGGCCCCATACCATGCACTGGCCATTCGGTCGGACGTTTTTATATGCCCCTCCCTGATCAAAAAATTACCCGTCTTGGGTTTGTGGCAAATTTGCAATAATTGCCCTAGGCCCGTCGCGACGTTTTGGCATTTATTGTGCCTTCATCAGGCTTGGGCCTAAGGCTATGTTTTTTGTGTGACTTGTTCTGTCTTTCTCTGTTTTTTGTCTTTATACTTTTTCACTTTTTCTTATTTTCATTTTGTTTTTATGTGTGACCCTTTGTTTGTCTTGTCCCTTTTCTTTCTTTTCTCACTCCCCCTGTCCCTTGTGTCTGTTTAAATACCCCCTGCTATGTGTTGTATTTAACTTCTATGTGTACTCTTTTTCTATTCTTTTTCCTTTTATCTGTTTCCTCTACCCCTTAATGTATTTGTCCTTGTTTGTCTCCTCTCCCTCTTTGTTTTTGTATACGTCCAATTCTGGTTTTCCTTCTTTGTTTCTTTTTGAAAAGCCCAATTTAGGGTTAAGGTTGGGGATGAAATGGGGTTAGGGATAGGACTGGGGTTAGGGGTTAGGGTTGGGGTTAGGGTTAGGGGATATGGGATGAAAACCATTTTTGGCAAACGGGCACTCAAAATAACTCAAAAAGTATAAGTGCCAGGGTGACCATACTTTGCACAGAGAGTCTGTCTGAGGGTCTCTACATGTCCACCAAGTTTGGTGGGTGTGGTACGTTTACTTCATGTAGCTGCCATTGACTCCCATTCATTTGAAATTTTCAGGCACTTGAAATAACTCAAAAAGTATAAGTGCCAGGGTGACCATACTTGGCACAGAGGGTGTGTTGGAGACGTCCTACCCACCCACCAAGTTTGGTAGTCCTAGGCCCTGCCCTTCCTATAGTTGCCATAGAGGGGAAACAATAAATATAAGCTCCGCCGCCCTCAGCGGCGGAACTTAGAGGCACTGGCCATCCCACTCCTGTACTCCACCATTCCGGTCTAGCAAGCGGGGAGGAAGGAAGAGGGATGAGAGCTGGGATTAGGGAGGAAAGGAGGGGATCTTAGAATTGTAAGGAAGGAAGAGAGAGAGGGTTAGGATTAGGAGGGAGGGAAGGAGGGGGCTGGGGTTAGGGAAGAAAACAAAGAAAGAAAGAAAGAAAGAAAGAAAGAGGGGGGGGGGAGAGAGGGAGGAGAGAGAGAGGGAGAGGTTGGGATTAGAGAAGGAGAAGGGGAGGGGGATTAGGGTAAGAAGAGAGAAGGGGAGGAGAGGTTAGGTTTAGGAAAGAGGGAAGGGAAAGGTTAGGGTTAGGGAAGGAGAAGGGGAAAGGTAGGGGTTAGGGGGGAGGAGGAGGAGAAGGGTTAGGCTTGAGGGAAAGAGAGAGAAGGAGGAGAGGTAAGGTTTTGGGAAAGAGGGAAGGGAAAGGTTAGGGAAGGAGAAGGGGAGGGGGATTAGGGTAAGAAGAGAGAAGGGGAGGAAAGGTTAGGTTCAGGAAAGAGGGAAGGGAAAGGTTAGGGTTAGGGAAGGAGAAGGGGAGGGGGATTAGGGTAAGAAGAGAGAAGGGGAGGAGAGGTTAGGTTTAGGAAAGAGGGAAGGGAAAGGTTAGGGTTAGGGAAGGAGAAGGGGAGGGGGATTAGGGTAAGAAGAGAGAAGGGGAGGAGAGGTTAGGTTTAGGAAAGAGGGAGGGGAAAGGTTAGGAATTAAGGTAAGTGGCGAGGGGAAACCCCCCGCAATGCACGGGCCATTCGGGGTCGGGAAACCAATCCCCACCCTGGTTCAAAAAATTGCCCGTATCGGGCTGCATGCTTAGTCTTGAGCCACCGCGATATTTCGGCCTTCTTTGGCCTTCTTCAGGCTCGGCTCAAGAATTCCTTTAGCTTTTTATTTCCCTCTGTTTTTTCTTCTCCTTCTCTGTTCTTTGCTTTTTTCCTTTTTGGCACCCCCTCTGTCCGCCTGCTTGGGCTCCCCTACACTCCTTTCTGTTTCTTTCTGTCCTTTTATACTGGCCTTTATTTCTTCCTTTTCTTTGGTCTCTTTTTGGCTCTATGTCCGGACCTTTACTCTTTGTTTATGTTGTTCGGCCTTTCTTTGGTTTTCTGGCACCCCCTTGTGTCTGCCCTTGGGCTCCCCTACATGTCCTTGTGTTTCTTCCTTTCCCCTCTTTTGTTTGTTCCTAATTTCCCACCTCTTTTCCTTTTTGTCCCTGTCCAATTTGGCTTTAAGTTGTTCCCGGCTGGGGTTTGGGGTAGGGTTAGGGTTAGGAATTAGGATAGGGGGTTAAGGGTTAGGAATTAGGATAGGGGGTTAGGGGTTAGGGTTAGGGATTGGGGCTGGGGTTAGAGCTTAGGAAGGGAAGGGGTTAGGGTTAGGGTTTTTGTAGTGGGTGGGGGGCTCCGTAGTCCGAGGCACTGGCTGGTTAGGAATTAAGGTAAGTGGGTTAGGGTTAGGGTTAGGGTTAGGGGTTAGGGTTAGTGTTAGGTTTTTGAATTATAATCTCAAAGGCTCCCCCCACCTCGTCCGACGACTCGGCAGTTGAATGGGGAGCCAGCGGCAGGCACTGGCCGTCGCTCGTCATTCGTCGACCCCATTCCTGGCTATGTCCACCCCGACTTCTCCTTTTCCCTTC
>CM024202.1:5463176-5486615 GCA_013435755.1 Amphilophus citrinellus
ACATGTACATCCTGAAAGAGCTTCTGAGTCTGCATCATGTGTCTCTTGCTGCAGAGATGAGCGATCTCTCCGGAAGCAGCAGTACTGTAGGTGCAGCTGTTTCCTGCCCAGGCCTCCTGCTTGCTTCCACTCACCCCCATCCTCTCTGGTTTTGTCAGAATAAGTGCACATCATTGGCAGCTAAAAGCTCTGGGCACCGTCCCTCTGGTTGTTCCAGAGAAATGCCAATCGTTTTGGCGTCAACGGGGCCCTCACAGACGGCGCACGAAGGCACAGATGGCACTAATGGACGAGCAGAATCCAACCGAGGGACCGGGACAGAGCCACACCGGAGCGCCGTCCAAATAACTGTAGTGTGAATGTACTGTATGGCCAACGCGTCACTCTGCTCTGCGGGGCCGGTGCCACGGCAATGCGGCATAAAGAATTTAAAATGATAAAATAATCATAAGAGAGGGAGACCGTGGGAGGATCAGCGTGGAGTGGTGCCAGGAGGATCAGACAGAGGAGAGATTGTTCCTGGGCTGATATGTGCTGAAGTGATTTAGACAGGCCTCATCCAAGTCAACCCACTCCAGTCCGACAACTGGGTTTACAGCTAATGGACAGACTGAAACGCTCTGTGCCAAGGAAGAGCCGCTTTATAGACTGCACCTTCTCCTGGTACAATGCTACTTTTGTACAGCGTGCGAGCCAGCTGATAGCCTGTTCTACGACCCCCGAGGCGACAGACTCACATTTAGACGCTTTTTTCCCGTTGACGAAATCTTTCCCTCCGTTTCCACGTGATGCCCACAAGCTGCACAGTTTTAACATTTGTTGTGTAATGCATTCACAAAAAACACTCCTGTGTGTCTTATTTAGCTAGTAGTGCTAAACAGATGCTTGTAGGAAGAACTAGTCACAGCTTTTGCTGGTGCTAAATGGCTCCTGAAAACCTGTTTGGAGCGCCATGTACTTTTGATAAAAGTTTAAATACTTCCAAACGGTCATGATACTTTATGTTTGAGCCTTTTTCAACCTTCTGTGTGGTTTCTAAAAATGCAAGTGGCAGATTGGAACCGGAAAATTATAGCAAGGCATTATAAAACTACAGACATACATAGAAAAAAGTTTCTCTGCTGCTCGTAGGAAACAGTAAATATATTCAATCAATCCTAAAATTACTTCAGCCACTAAAGATTCAAATAAGATATTAAGCAGCACACAAACAAATGAAACAGGCCGGCTCTGCAGCGGACACTCAGCTGTTCACTGTCCCAGAAAGAAGGGGCCATTTGTTAATTTTTCTTCTGGGTGCCACAGTGTATCAGTGTCCACAGAGAGCCAGTGGGCTCATCTGTACTTTCAAATTACGCATCATCACCACAACTGTCCCCACAGAGAGGCCAGGAGAGCCGCCACAAACACTGAGAACTGCACCAAAAACATAAGCTCACATCACGTCTGCAGGCCGCACAAAATCTGCTCTGCCCTTCTCGTTTCGATGCTTAAAGGAACAAATAGACTCCAGGGCTGCCGGACATTTAAAGTAAACACTGAAAATTAAATTATGGACAAACTGGAGATTTTTAGCACACTTCAAAAATGTGAAGGTAGCAAACAAACAGGTTTGTGTAGACAATATGACACAAAACTGGAGGATCAATGAAAGCATGCATGCTGGACCTCAAAGGTACAGACAGCAGTGAGCTGTCCCGATCCTTTTCTCACTGCTGCAGTCGTCATTAGTTAACAATATTTTTAATATCGATAAATGCAGTGCATCTTCCAGCTAAATGTAGCAGAATAACACCATACATCCCTCCTCAAGGACAGAAAACCTACACAGGACAAAGGGAAGTGGAGCACACTGATGGTTTTCACAGCTCTTACTCGTGTAAATGTTGGACTGTATTCAGAGTCATCACTCAGCAGCCAGTCTGTTTGTACAAGTGAAGAATGTGAATGTCACGGCTGTGCTTCAGTCGTTTGGTATATTTGAAACTTTGCTGCATATGTGCGCTGAAATACTAGTTTAATCTCTGATGGTTCTGTTAAAATTTCAGACGAGGATGGAGGTGGGTTCGATTATAAAGAAAAAAGAAAAGAAAAGCATACAAAGCTAATATCTGTTTTGAGTTTGACTATTGTGCATTTTTCCATTTTAAAAAGGACCCGACGACCGATTTCAGCTCTTTGGTTTCCAGCTTCTGTGTAAATGGAGTCCAATTATTTTACATAATTAATGCATCAGGTAGTAAGAGGACATTTTTCAGAAACCACTAACATGTTTCCTTTTTTAGTCTTAAAGGGTTCTTTATACAAATATGCAAATATCCATTTAAGCCAAACTTTGTTGCCTCAAATTAATCTGTCAATATTTGAAAAACACAGATGATTCAATCTTCACAACCTATTTGTAAACAAAGGTCTTAAGATGACTCACTAGCAGCAATGTGCTCTTCCTCCGAGCCAGCCGTGTTTTCGTCAGAGGAGGCAGATATATTTTCAAGTGCTGAAGAGCTCAGTTTGGAATGAAACTCTTTGATTGGCCTTGATTTTTGGAAGTGTCCCTTCACTGTGTGTGTGTGTGTGTGTGTGTGTGTGTGTGTGTGTGTGTGTGTGTGCGCTCCTGTTCCCCGCGTGGTTCCCCCTCTTCCCCCTCCACCAGCGGCAATGCTGGACGGGGTCACATGCGATCTGCTCTGAATGGAGATGCAGGCCATGCGACAGCGAGGGCCAGTAATTGGAGTGAGCTGTCAGGATGGTGTGTTTATGTGCGTGTGTGTTTGTGTGTGTGTGTGTATGGGTGTGTTTGTGCATGTGCCAGGGCGGGGCCCCTCCTACAGGGTGCCACACATTAAAGTCCCTGATGAGACTAATGCAGGAGGAAATGGTTTTGGCATTTTGCCCGGCTGACAGGTGAAAGGGAGGGCTGGTCTGGGTTGACCTGAAGTGTGTCTGCAGATAAACACTCATTTCGATGTGTTTCACTTTTCTTGGTTATTCCACTGGATTTAATTTGCTATGAATATTCATATTTTTCTGGCACTTCTTTAAAAAATAGGTTTCCCAAATCTAAAGAAAAGAACCTCTCATATTTGTATCATTACTGAGTCATTGATCCTTCAGATGCAATTAGCGAGGGAGAGATCACAGCCCCCCGTTTCTCTTTTAAGAGTTAATCAACAAATTAAAGATGCAGATTTGCAGCTAACGGCGTGCCGGCGTGAAGCACCGCAGACGTGCGACGCGCCGTTCCTGCAGTCGACATGATTAACTACAATTACAAAAAAGGTAACACAAAAGCATTAATGCTAAACTGTGTCTAATCACAGACACAAAGGAGATAATTGCGTTGTGGGCTGATGAATTAGTTATTATTAGTTTCTCTGACAATTGTGGTTTATTTCATCTCTGCCAGCACACCAACATCTGTAGCTGCCTTATTAGTGCTGTGACAGACAGGAAAGTTACCTCTGCCTCTCTCAGTCAGTCACTCGGCGTATTTCTATTATTCCAGCCATCACAACAGCACTTCTCTCCTTTTTTTTAAAATGAACAGTTTTTCATTTCTGAAACAAAAATATAAAATTGTAGCGTGAATGTGAAGTTAGGTGCTAACGTGTATCTGGTTTTATTAAAGTTTTGGTATCACTGTGTAAAACCATCGTATTCACTAAAACTCAAAGACACCGAGTAAGACAGATGCTGGTTCGTGATTTTTTTGTCACTTTGACTTTGTTGTGCTGTAGATATTCCAGAGTCGTTCTGCTTATTTAGCAGAGCTCGTGGCTGATTTACACTAAAGCTTCTGGTGCATAAATCACAGCCAAAATCTGTCTTCATGTTCAAAGTTAAATCTGATTTTACGGCAAAAAGTCCAGCTTTAAATCTCCACTGGAGAAAAGTTGTTATTTACGAGGCTGTAAACCACCATGGGGTGGAAATACGAGCGGGCGGCCGCGGCCTGCTGCGGCGGGTGGAAAGGCTCGGCGATAAAGCATCTTGTTAGCTCTACTGAGGAAAATATGCTTATCAAGCCGCATGTTAATACAAGCAGTAAATAATGTGATCATCGGCCAGTGATGCTGGAAATATAACAGCGTGAAGGAGCCTGAAGCTACGCTGACTACAGGGAGGTGTTTGTGTGCTTGGGCTACAAACTGTGAGAACTGGGTTAATGCGTCCTGAGCACCGAAGACACGAGCAGCAGCCCACACACAGGGTACGCCGCACAAACACGCACACACGGAGCTCAGAAAAGCTCAAGTCAGACTCTGATGGTCAAACCTGTGAAATTCTGATTCTATGAAGCAAATAGAATCCGACTCCACTGTGCGATCCCAAATCTGGGATACATGGATGTTTCCCTAAGGACAGACTTACTGCTGACACTTGAATGAAGCGTAGTTGGGTCTCATATGCACACAACACAGACGGTAGAACACGAGTTAATTCTTGCCTATCTGTTTAGACACAACATTGAAACCCTGTGTGGATATGAATAATTTTGAAATATTTATTTTATTATATCGCCATAGCCAGTCCTGATGCATGCCTCACACAAGCTTGATTCCAATTCAATTCAATTCAATTCAATTTTATTTATATAGCGCCAAATCACAACAAACAGTCGCCTCAAGGCGCTTTGTATTGTGGGTAAAGACCCTACAATAATAAGACCCTACAATAATTCCAAAGGCCTGTATTTGAGCACAGTGGAAGGATTTAACCCTTCATTTACCACAGGCCCACCGGGGGGCCAGTTAACTTCAAAGGTGCGGCCATTTGTGACTTTTACCGTAATAACCCTATCCTCCTGAGACCTGAGCTCCTGTTAGTGATTCATTTTTATTTCTCTTAGATATTTGTGATGGACCTGATATGTATATAAACTAAAATATAACAGGAAGTTGTATTTTGTTACATGGTTGTTACATACTTTTGTGGAGGAAAAAAAAAATGTCCTCAGATGTGGACACTGGGATTATTTTATAGCTTAACACAACAAAAACAACATGACTTAACAAAGTATAAAACACTATTGAGCAGAATGAAGTTTAAGGTGCAGAAAAGCCATGATATAATGTCCCCATATGTGGACGCAGGGTCTCAGGAAGCTATACTGGCTGTGAAGCACAATTCCTCAGCTTTCAGAAACCGTTTGAATTTTTCCGATAGGACAAACGGTCGCGTAATTACGGTAATTCAAAGTGCGTTTGATCAGACGCTTCAGCGGTGACACGCTCGACGTTAATCAGCTGATCAAGTAAGGGCAGGTAAAGGGTTAAACCCTTCCTTTGAGTGTGTCAAAATGAAGGCTGATTGTTATAAATGCCTTCTCTCATTTATCCAGATTTGCAGTGCAACCTGGAGTATTTAAAAGTATGACATAAATTATCATCAGAATGGAAAACATCATCAAAACAAAGAAAAACCAAGAACTGAGGATGGTGTTAGCTCAGGGAGGCTACAAAGTCGAGCTCAGCTGCAAACCCAGCAGATCAGCTGATCTGAATGTAGGCTGGCACCCTTCTATATGTTCAACTGCTAAAGCTTAGCTTTAGCCTGCCCACCATTGCTGCACCTCTGCAACCGCTTTCCTCCACTCCAGCTTCTCTTATTCATGCTGTTTCTCCCCTAATCAATATCATATTTGCTGTCACTGTTGCTGACCTTGCTTTATGCAGGATGTCCCGGAGCGTGATGCTGCTAAATATATCCATCTTCCTTTGACTGTAGTGGTAGATGGTTCAGTCAGGGTAACAAGCTGTCACAGCAAACCCAAGTTTGTTTTTCCAACTACTACTTAGATATTATAGTCTATTAATATCATCATCATTTAACTCCTGCTCTCCATGCATCCCTGTGGATGATAACAAATGTCTCTTTGGTGAGGTGACCATTACTCACAAGGAGGCCAAAACTCTGCTGCTGTTTGATCTCATTTCCACTGTCTTCTGCACACAGTTACTATCATCACGGTAAAGCAACAGTAGGCATTAAAGCCACACGTGTGTTTTCATCATCCTCTACTTGGCTTCCACAAAAGTCTCAAAGTCTCTCTAAAGACTCTTTTTAGCCCCACTTCTTCTCTTTTATCACCAGTGAGTCGATTTTCCTCGTCACCCTCTGCTCAGCATGGTGACTGAACACCCGGGCCGACCATTGTTTCAGGCTCATGGAGCCTCTGTAACTGAAGCCTGGCTGCTGCTGAGTCACCTCACTGCCTTGGGGTGAGAACCTTCATCATGAGCAGGAGATCAACAAATCAACAACAGTGTTTCAGTAAAGTAATTCTTATGTGTTTGAAGTGTAAAAATGATGATTTAGTCTGGTTTTATTTTGTTTGTTCAGCAGATCTGGTGAAAGAGGCAGTTTCATAGTGTCCAACAGCTCTTTGGAAAGCCCCTCTTGGTGCTTTGAGACAAAACTTCGTTTACACAAGAGCATTTTCAGTGGAACGTTGTCATTTTGCCATTTTCGAAAATGTAGCGCGTTCAGACGGAAACGTTTCAGAAATGTTCTCCGTTTACACAGAAAAGCAAGACGATGAAAACGCTGTCGTTTCCATTGCCAGGCCACAAGCTGGCGATGTGGATATCGGCGCCGCAAACAATGCGCACGTGCCAGTGCCCCCGTTTTCAAAAAGTATCGTTTTCACGCCGTTCTCGTGTCAGTGGTAGGCCAAAATCCATCAAAACTTTGACGTTTTCATCTGAAAACGTTCTCGTGTAAACGGGGCCTGAGTAAGCCAAAGTGAAATGGGGAGCATTGTGAAAAAGCCACAGGGTGCCACATTCTTGGTGGATGTCTTGGAGTGTGGTACACCTAAACAAACCCAGATTGCATTCTTGCTAAAGAACTCTTAAAAGTGCACCACAGTTCTCATATCTGCCCTGTGTGACAGGACAGTGTGGCTGACCTGGGAGCTGATGTGGGCGGGAGGCGCGATGTGCAACCTGATGAATTGTTGCACAGCACATTCAAACCTTCCCCAGGGCCCAGCAGTGAAATTAGCAAGTTTGGCAGGCCGGCACTGCCTTCTCCGGCAGTCTCGGAGTGCTTCTTTGCTAAAGGAGGGCGGGCACTGCCTCTTTGTCTCAATGGAGACAAATCTTGGGCGGACTGTTTGTTTGGGGAAGGGGTGTGAACGACACACAAGTCCATCAAATCAATTACGGTCTTATGCAGAGACGGCCTGGCTTGGCCTGGGCTGCGAGCTTGGCCCAATCTTTTGTGAGGGGTTATGTGAGTCAGAGTGTTGCCACAGCCAACAGTCGTGACTCGTGTACTCACAACACCAGTATGAGCACAGAGAGGAGGGGTGAAAAGCTTGCATATGGCCAGAGCCAGCGTGTCACATTTGGGCTAGAGTTCACATTGGGCTCAGATGCTCACACCAATGAACTCGTAAGGATTGTCGAGTTGCAGCAGCGCGGTCATGTCTGAGATTTAGCAGCTTAGAGGCGGCGGGTAGAAAACTGTACTGCATGTACACTGACATCCACCAGGCCAACTGTATGCTTCTATTAACAGTCACAGCCAAGCAAGCACTGCACACAGTGTGTGTGTTTAAAACATTTAAACCTTATACTGCACAAGAAATTCCTATAATACCTATAAAAAGAGTTAATGATAATAATTATACAGCACCTTTAAAAGCGTTTACAAAGTAAAATGTGTTATTTATTTGCCTCTATAGTCAGTCGTGTAAGGCAGAAAGGACAGATGCAGTTCACAGAATAAAAACATGGATGACTTCTTCCATGTCTGCGTGTGAGAGCATCGCTAGGGCTGAATCGCATTCGACTGTCATATTTCTGTCAGCAGACACTTTCAAAAGGACTGATGTTTTTTTGAGGTATTCAGTTTAAGAATGGTTAATGTGGCTGAGGTAGTCTGAAACAGCAGGGACAGTCCTCTATATATTTACTGATGACTGTAAAACCAAGGAGCCGGTGTAGGTGATAAAACACGTTTTCCAGCAGTGCATCGCCTAAGGTGGCCCGACATAAACACCCAGAAATGCATTTTATTTTATTATTGAGTAATTCTGGAATATTATCTGCAGTAACATAAAAACAAAAATCCTCTGACAGAAAGGAGTTTTATCACATGTCACATAAATGTTTGCATCAGGCATGTTTTTTTCTTGTATAAATGTGTTTGACTTGAGCACTGATGACTTAAATGACTGCTTTTATTAATCAATAAATGAGAAGATCATCAGAAAAAAACGAATGCATTCATGTCCTTTAATTTCTTGTTTAGTTTACACACCGACCTGATTAATTTAGAACAAAAATACATCTCTGTGTAAAAAACATCCATATCCATCAGGATGATATTAAGGAAGAATCTGAGCTGGTTTGTAGTTCGCGACTCGAATCTCCACATGTGAGATCGAGTTTCTGTCACTGCTCTTTTCAGGATTGCACTGTTTAATTAACCAGGTTTCCAGGCAGTTGGTCAACACTTGTTTCAACTTCTGCTGCTGCCATGAGCAAAATCTGAGCGCGATCTGCATTATGGAAATTTATTTGCATATGCTGGAGACTACAGACATTCGCAGTTGCCTGAAGCCCGATCTCAAACACACTCAGTATTAAGTGTAATTATTCAGCAGTGAGTGGCTCCGTTCTCCTAGCGCAGCATTAAAAAGGCTAATATCACTGCTGTTTTCCTAATGGCGAGTTTGGTGGCCATGCAGTTCATTACTATGTGCATACTGCAAGTCTCAAGAGGATATTTCACCAGGAGGACCCACATATGATGTTACACTAACTGGCCGAGAGCACGCCGTTGCAACTATCCAAGTTTTTTGGGGAGTCAAGCTGTACTGTTAGGGCGACATGCATGCTAATCAGCGGCGCCTCATTCTGTAGCCTTTTATTATGCGCTTTTCAACATAGTGTGTCAAGATGATTTCGTTTGAAGGAAAACGCCAGCTGTCATGTTTTATGCATTTGATTTTCAGTTCACTTTCACTTGTGTGTAGCTGCTGGAGGATGAAGCTCGACTTGTGCCTCGGCTTTTAGATTTTACAGCGTGCAGGTTTTATCCATTCACTGCAGAAGCTTCGGCCTTGACTGTATGCCGGCCGACACTCTCTGCAGTGGTGATCTGACACTGATGTAGCATCTGGATGGGAATGTGTTTGGATACAGCATCATTTCATCTTTATTTTAAAGTTTATGACTAAACTGTTCTCTTTGACTTCAGTTTCTTCTTAGTCACGTGATCATTTATTCATTTAGCTACAAAAAACAAACCAAACCTGAACGTAACGTGTGCGCTCAGTTTGAAGTCAAGCAGTCTGAGTGTAGAAACACCGGCTGTCATTTCATAAGGCTGATCAGTCGCCACTGTAGTTATGTAGCCTTATACCTGATATCAAATATTCTGCACGCCCATATTTTGGATGGATGAACACTGCAGGACGAGTTCAATCTTAATTCCAACATTTCTCCACACTGGTATAAGCTCTTCAATAGAAAAAGAAGCTTTACACTCATCAAGAGAAATGTGGTTGTAGCAGCTACTAGTAACTCAAGAAAAGACAGCATGCTTGGCCAGGTCTGCTTTCAACACCTGCCCCCCTCCTACACACACACACACACACACACACACACACACACACACACACACACACACACACACACACACACACACACACACACACACACACACACACACACACACACACACACACACACGTATATGATACTTTGTTTTTTTCAGTTTTAGGTCACGAGTCCAACAAATGTAGTTTACAAAGAAGGAAAGAAGTGCTTCATAGCAGCTGCTACAAAAATATAAGTAAGGATGGGAAGGACGGGAACTTTGGGAAGTTCTTGGAAGTTTAGAAATTTTGTGATTTATACACGAGATAAAAATCAGTGAGTGTTTTCAGCCTTTAAACCAGTAAAAATATAAATCTATGTATCTCAGAGTACTCCATGCATTACAAATCTATTTTGTTTGCCTGCATCACACCAAAAACATCCTGAATGACTGTGGAGCATCTCGGCCTTTCAACGGCCTAAAAAAGAAAAGAAACCCCCAAAAATCAATAATCGGCAGCATTATTCTAACATTGTATGAATTAAAATGAAAATGTTGATCGAGGATTAATTAGCATTTCCACCATGGTACCCATGTTTTGACAGTTATCTAATGTGTGGAAAAAACAGTGCCCTGAAGAATAAATTCATAATAATATAATTTCACTTGAGGGCTGCCTGCCTGCTGACTGTACTCCCACCAACTTTAGTAGGTCACAGTATCACCGCACAGCTGTTAAAAATCTATAAGCTATAATCGAATACTAAAAAGAACAAAAACAAACAAAACAAACAAGCTTAACATCCAAGCATTTTGCTGCACAGGTTTTGAATCAGTCACAATATTGATAAATTACTAATGTAGCAATATTAGCACTTTATTATTGCTAATAATCACAATATAGGCCAGACTATGAAACCCGGTTTTGCCCTTGTATAGAAGTAATTGCTCAGGAGATGCAAATGAATAGCATAAAGTGTAGATACATTTATTACAGAAACACAGATGTTACAGCAGGCGTGCTGAGGTTCTGTCCTTCCTGCCACTGCAGAGCCAGAGCATCCACCAGCAGACAGAGGTGCTGCTGACCAGCCTCCCAAATCAGTGACACCTCACCAAACAGAGGGGCTACCCCCAAACCAAATCAGAGTCTTCATACAAACACACGCACGCGCACGCACACACACACACTCTGAAAACAGTTTCTTTGTAAATTTTTACATTTTAGTTTGGATGACAGATCTGAACACTGATAATTAAGAGTCAGTACATGAGAGTATCACTCATCACCCGGCCACAGGAACAGGCTGATGTTTGCAGTGGGCAGCACGACTCTCACTGCATGAGTCCAAGCGTGGGGCAGCGATTCACGTACTTGACCCGTCTAATTGGCTTAAATATATGGCCCCTGAAATCCCAGAGGCCACTGCACACAGACACACCAATACACACACACATGCTAATACCCCCCCCGACGCACACACACACACACACACACACACACACACACACACACACACACACGCACGGACACACACACACACAGAGGCCCCCTGTCCCCATCGCTTCCTGCTCAATAGCTCTGGCTTCATTAGCAGCGGTTTGCATCATCCCCGGTGAAAACGTCACATGTCATCAGTGACTCCATTCTTTATCACTTCCCGCAGTATAGACAGTGTAACCTTCAGAAACCTGCTGCCCACAATTTTACGTCTTAATTAGGAGCACTGTCAGAGGGACCCAGCGCCCCTCGTCCCGATGCGAACGGACAGAGAAGGATGGAGACGGGAGGGGAGTGTGAAAGACGAAGAGGAGGGCAAAGTCAGACATGAAGGTGGCAGACAAAGGCGGCGAGGGAGAAGGAAGGAAAAGATGTACAGTGGGAGGGAGAAAGACTGAGGCAGACTGGGAAAAAAGGGGGAGGAAGAAGAGTGGATGAAGTTCACACTGTGCAATAAAAGAAATGAGAGAAAGTCGCTGAAGCAAAGTTTTGTCATGCAAAACAGACGGCAAAGCAAAGAGTACACAAGGATGTTCCTCCTGTGACGCACAAAACTCATTAAAACTCACACGAAACATCATCATCGCAGTGCTGATAAAGCCCAGAGTGTTTGTAACGGGACCAAAGTGTTGAGACCTCGGTCTGAGAAATATGAAAGGGCCAAAGGTGAGGCACCATGAGTGCAGTGGTGTTAGCACAAAGACATTTATCCAAAAAATAATCCTTGGAGTGAACTTCAGGCTGTGATGCTGGTGTCAAGAAGGTGTGGTTACATTACAATGTAATTACCTGTTTTAGTTTAATAATAAATAAAAGAGTCGATGTAAACTAACTTGTATCAGCTCATATCTGAGAAGCACTTTACTACATACTGCGTCATTACTGCAGGAAAACTGCAGTCGATATTTTTGATCTTTCATCAGCAGCTGAAACAGAATCCACAGGACTTTTATTAAGGTAACGCACACTTACTGCCTTAAATATATTTGAACCCAACGTGCTAACGTGCTAAGCCCCCCCCCCACCTCCCTAAGGCCATTTTGAGACAGGAAAAGCCTGAACCGTAGCCTGTGTGAAAGGCTAAAACCGTATGATTAAAATCTGAAAATGTGCCCACACAAACATTTTCGTAGGTACTCAGACAGGTTTACAGGAGAAGCAGCCCGAGCTTTCTCAGATTCTTTCTCAGAGTCTTAAAGTTTAAAAACACTATAAGCTTGAAGCCACGTTAAACTCTCATTAACTAAATAATGCTTTCTGCTTTCCTTTTATGAGCTGAGGCTGATTCAAGAATATTTGCTAGCCTCATTTTTTTATTTTGCTTTGTGCAATTTACAAACACCTGTTATTAGAAGCATGCAGAGACAAAAATAAGGATGATTTTATGCTGAAGGGAAAAAGTGGAAGTTGTGTTGACTAATTGCTCAGCGAGAAAGAGTGAAAATCCGGCTTAGTGGCGAAAACACTGGAGACGCTTGTGTCCTCAGTGTGGGGACAGCTGACGGGTTAACACTATTAAGACTGCAGAGAACACAGGACTGAATGTGCATCTGTGCTCCCCAACAGCGGGATTGAACGCCGCTTTCGAGGCATTCGCTCTGAGACACAGATACATAGACAGACGGACCGCAGAGAAGCAAAGGGACGACTCAGGAACACAGATTCTTTTTGTGCTGTGCGTTCTGCACTTCTATGGGGGCTTTATCTCGCTGGGAGCTCATCGGCAAACACGGCTTTAGGATGAATTCAAGATTTTAGAGTGTGAATATTTATCAGCGCAGTATGTTGTGGTTTAGTTTACCTCATTTCTGCTTGTGTTTCATTCATTTCCTTTCATTTTTTGATGAGAAATACAGTCCTGCACCTGAAAACCATCGCACTCGTAGCTGCTCTAAACTTTTATTTCTGGGTGAACATCTGTGATTGTGCCTCCAGCTAACATTGATATAAATAAATGCCAAAAAAATAATGAAAAACCCACTAAAAGATGCACTTGTGTGCGGTCGTACAGGCATTAAAGAAAGCCATTAGAGTGCTTAAGCATTAATTAAATCTGTATTATCATTACTCAGCGTAATTGAAGTTGAGACAACCGATCAATTGTAAAAGATCACACTGTCATTAAGGTTAATAAGCTGTTTTACAAACTATCATCATTAACATTAGATAAATCTATTATAATAATAAATGACATATTGATAGAATATGCAGTAAAATGTTGGATCCTTCCAACAATGAGCTCAGTGTGGACGGACGACCTGCAGTCTGCTCCGACTGCAGCGCGGGAACTAAGAATATCTCTACAACTACATCTGGAAGCGCTTCAAGAGTGTTTTCAGCGAGCTGCTCTGCCAAACGCTGTCACATCTGCATCTTTTCTCTCAATCAATTATGAACTGCTGTAATTTATTCATGGAATATTCCCGCTCCAGTTGGATGAAGTATTTAACCACCGGATTGACAGGAAAGGCTTTTAGCACTATCCTTAAATCACTGCACATACAGTGAAAATCATTTTCAGGTCAATCAGCCAAAGGCCACAAAATATTTTAATGTATTTTCATTTCTTTAATATATCACACCCGTATAAATTAAAAAAGCTCCACCCTGTGAGTAATCAAAGCAGGCTTGAAGCTGCTTTTCTTCTCTTACAGTCGCTGCAAACGATGAATTCAAAGGTCGAAATGAATTCAATTTGAAACACCTTAAAACAGCAGTTGAGCCCACAGTTTATGATGAAAGAGCTCATGCTTAAGTTCATTAGATTTATTAGGTAGGATGTAGAAAAATAAATAAAATGGCAGAAGCCTGGTGCTGAAGGAGTTAACGAGGTGGAGCCAATAATTGATAGAGAAGTGACCCTCTCACAGCCGGAGACGGAGACGCCGCTCACACGGCCACTCGAGGCCACACGTTTAAGTCCTGGGGGTCACCACCACCGCGGGGATATCGTAACGTTCAAAACAATTACAAATAACAACAATTCTGAGCGATCGCACAGCTTTGACTGTTTTTAGATCCATCTGAACTGTGCTGCGTTCATCTGTTTGAAAGGCAAATCTGAAGTATTTGCTGCTATCGACACATAACTGTCACAGTGAGTCGTTATCATTTCAGATTTATGTGTGTATTCTAACAGCTGATTATGAAGCTAACTGTGAAGCTGCAGCCTTCCTGTACAGAGACATGGTGAGATCAGAGCAGGGCTACAGGAGACGTAGGTTACCTGTAGGAATCAGATTCAGACATCAGTCTTTGTGGCATGCATCGAGCTTCTTGAACGTCCGGGTCGTGTGAGCCGCTCTGCTGCAGGCGGCTCGCTGTGACATCCATCTGAAAATGTTTCAGGATGGAATAACTCCATTTCACATTTTTAACACGTATGACACCTCATCTGCTATCGGCTCGTGATGCCTGAACTTGGACACATGGAAACAGAACAATAAAGTTGTTTTTTTTTATGTCTAATTCTACTGTTTTTGCAGCTTGTTAGGGACACCTAGCTAAAACAGATGAGGTAACCCAACTTGGTTTTAGGAATCTAATATTTAAATGAGCCCTCCTGTCATTTATTTTGCTAACTTTATCTGTTTTATAAGACCCGCCTCTGTAGCCCGAGTCCTGGTTTCTGTAGCAGGCCTTCACTGCGTTTACTGCTGAAATGTTGCAAATAAAACATTGAACACGACTGATTTATTATGGCAGTAGGGTACAGTTACAGTTACTGTGCAGGCTTTGAGTTCGTCACTCTCCACAAATGTGCTGCACATGAAGCAGACGAGTGACGAACACATGGATGCTGGAAGGGTTCAAACAGCTGGACAGCAGCAACATGTTGGAAGGAGGGGTGGGACATTTCACCTTAAATAGACGGAGGGTGTGTGTGTGTGTGTGTGTGTGGTGTGTTTGCAGAGCTGGGTGTACCTAAAATCATGTTAGAGGTATCAGCAACGTATCAAAGTGGGCGACCTGTAGGACTCGTATCATCTCCAAGCTCGTGAGAAGCAGCAGCAGCAGCAGAGAGAGGGACGGAGGAGAAAGGAGGAGGCTGTCGGGGTGTTTATCGTCATGAAGACACAATTTGGAGCCTGCAAGCTAATGAATAGAGCCACATTAGTGACACTTCACTGCACCCTCTATTCACAATAGAGGAAAGAGGCTCACAGGGTGAGATATTCACTCAGCCATTCGGCTTATTTTCTCAGTGAAACGTAAAATAAATTATATATATATATATATATATATATATATTTATTTTTTATTAAGGATCAGATGAAGTGATATTGCTTCTGCTGGTAAAAAGTATAATTCCATTACAGGATGAGAAGGACGCTCATATAAGCTCATCTTAAAGGCAGTATAAGAAAAACAGCATTATGAAAGATAGAAAAGACTGAGGATTAAACAAGTATGAAAACAAGACTTAAGTTAAAGACTGCCGTGCTGCACAGTCACTCTGAGAATTACCATCTGAGGCTCATGTTTACATGTTTATTCATAACGTACGTCTGCTATCAAACGCAACGCAAACTGTTTAGAATGGATCTTATTGCATGGAGCTGCATGCAGGGCCCTTCACTACATATTAGCCGGCACTGTCACAGCGTTACATTTATGTATACAAAATACGATCGGACTAATTGAATATTCACTGTGAACATATTCCCTGCATAACGTGACTCCCTGCTTTCATCTTTTTAAAAATTCAAATCGATGGGAGGAGAGCTTTGGAATACATTACTCCATGTATCCTTTAACCCCCCCGCCCCCAAACTCCTATATGTCTGTCAGGAGGTGAGCCGAGGAGGAGAGCAAAGTGCACGCGACAGAGCCGGCCTCGGCAAAGCTGACGTTAACAATAATGTAATTTAATTAAAGCCAAGATCCCAGCGGTCCTCGCCAAACGACGGGGCTTTGATTTTAATAGGTGATGAAGAAAAGGGTCGGCACACGGCGCCGCCGCCACCGCTCCGACCGGGCTGAGGGGTACTGGGAAAAAGGCGCCGGCAGGACATCAGTTCACATTGTATCAGGCAGAGAAGGAGGGAAGGAGGGAGGGACAGCGGGTGCAGGTACCAGCCCCGGCCACCCAAATACAACAACACCGATCAGCTAATGGAGAGGAAGAGGGGAGAGCCCCGACTCGTCCCACAAAACAACAAACAACAGTGGAGGACACCTGATTGGAAATAGTTTTGTTGGACATAAAGCTGTGCTCAGAGTGGATTTACAGGAAAGAGAAAAACAACAGCTAATCCAGAGTCACAGTCTTCACATGAAATCACATTAAATCTGGAAGATATTAAAGTGTCCAGCAAACAGCCTGTTTTCTTCAATTTTCTATTTGTGGCCATGTTTGTTTTTTTTAAATTTCAGTTTAAGTGCATCATTTACACAACATGACAAAAACAATTAAATAAATATATTAAAATATATAAATAATTTAGATTTAATGACCTCATAAACACTTTGAACACTGGCTAAAAATATGTAATTTGCATAAAATATACATGCATTTATAAAAGTAACAAAATGTCCACGTATTCAACAAACACGCCTGGATTAGTTCAACTGCATTTCAAATTTCCAACAATTAAATAAATAAATCTGCATTATTATTTAAATTTACTGTTACAGGATTTAAAAAAAAAAAATCATTTAATTAAACAAATCCAAGAGTCCGTTTCTGAGAAATTTGGAAAGATCTAAAATTCATTTGTGTGTGCGTGTGTGTGTGTGTGTGTTTGTGTGTGTGTCATGGTCATTTTCTCATGATTCTCCACATTACACCACTTTTCACTTTACTCCTCCAACCAGCCACCACCAACAATTAGCTTCCTTTTTATTGGTTAAAGAAACACACACACACACACACACACACACACACACACACACACACACACACACACACACACACACACACACACACAGGGTCCCCTCATCAGTAATCCTGTTACCAGCCAGGTCGTGAAGCTGGACGAGGATGTGGTGGTGGGGGGGGATTAGCATGGCGGTCATTACCAAATTTACAACCAGTCATACAGACATCTGCCCTACTTTTCCTCGGTTAATGTAAAAAGAAGTAATCTGGTTAAGAGAGCGCGGCGCGCCTCGTAAATCGGTGGCACTCTCCGCCATAGTTAAAGCTGTCACTTCTCTTGTGGGGGAGCGGCGGCTGAATGGAGCTGTCAGCTGGCTACTTGTTCGGGCTAACAAGGCCGTCCACTGATAGGACTAATGAGGCCCAGGGCTCGCACTACCCCACGCAGCTCGCCGCCACCATCACTGCTACAGCTGCAGTCTCTCCTATATAATGTACACACGCTCAGAGGCAAGAGAAGGAGCGCAGAGCAGGCTTGATTTTCAGGGACAAATCAATGAAAATGTAATTAAATAACATCTTTTAGTTTTAATTAAAAAAGAAAAAAACTGGGTAAAATCCTGCCATGGTGTCATCAGCAGATTCCTTTGTTTTCTCTACATTTGTCGGGAAAATCTATGTGACTGCATTTGATTCTTTTTGCAGACCGGTGTGAAAACCACTGACCTGCACTGAGTTTGGTTTGAGAAAAATAAGATTTACGCATCAAAAATACGCTTGGTTCTGCACGCTGTACAAAAATCAGCAGCACGTGACTTTAAACAGCAAAAAGCTGAAAAACAGTAAAAACTGAAAATGCGTTCCTGCTCCGTCTCCTCCTCCTCGTCTTTCCTGTCTCATGTGTGGCAGATTGTAATGTTGCAGCTTCTGATTCCCGTAACTCCTGATGATTAAAAAGAGACGTGCAGTAAGTATTTTTGAATATTGAAGCATGTGTAATTATAGGAACCTGTGGAGGACGGCTGAGATAAGCTCAGAGTTTCCAAACTCTCAGCTGTGTCATATCACCGTGTTACAGCATGCCGCCTGGAGTCCGTCTCCTTCCTGAGTGAAACCCACACAGAGTAACAAAGAAGAAGCAGCGCTTCTCTCCGAGCAAAGCCAAAATCCACTGAATAACCCCCTCCCCCCTCCTCGAGCTGAAGGGATCCCTTTAACATTAGCTGGGGGTTAAATGTCAAGCATGAGCAACATTTGGAGCTTTGTTTTTCACAGTCAACTCCAGCCCCGTTCAATAAAGCACAGTCTCTTCTCCCAACGCTTCATTATTTGTGACGCTTTGGTTTAATTCCAATTAGCCCTGTTAATTAGGAAATCTCATGCTCTCTGATCTCAAGGTTTGTTTCAACTTGATGTCATTTGCCAGGTTGTTTACTTTCGATTAAAGCCTTTTATTGTGAAATTAAGTGTTACATTTGTTTCAGCGAGGCATTTGTCTGTGTGACGGTAAACATCCTGACTGATGTCAACATGCAGAAGTCCTCCCACATGCATTACCTCCTATTTGTTCTGCATTAGTGCTGCTGTCAGCTCTTTCTTTAGGCATGTATTAGCGCCGCATTAGCATTTAGGTACCAAATTATTCCTTTCACCGGCTGTGGAGAGAGCAAAACGGCCTTCTGCAACCCTACGAGGATGTGTCATGTTTTGGCTTCCATCAGGCATTTATTTTTACACTGAACAATGCAGTTTGACGGCTTTTATTAGTTTCAAGAAAGATGTTCTCACCATATTCAATGTGGCATTGTAATGCAACGAGACAAAAGCAAGGAAAGCGTGAAAGGATGAGTGTGTGTGCATCTGTTTGGGTTTTTTTGATTCAACAAATGTTTGCTCCTCTTTACATCCTGAGACGAAGAGACAAAAGATGCAAAGAGAGAAGCTGCTGAGCTCGTCCTTTATGTAGAAGGCTGAACAAACAGTTTGTTGAAGGCTTTTTCAGCCCTGCTCACTTTTAAACTTTATCCATTCTCTTTTTTAATTCCCAGTGTTATAGAAATGGGTCACTGTGCATCTCTCAAGCCTTAACCAGCCTCCCCGGGTTCCAGTGAGGCAGCCATTCCCTTTCTTGGATTGCCCAGTACATACTGATGCACCGGTACAGCCAGTATATCAGCCAGTTTACTGCTGATCCTATGGAAAGGTTTTAGTCCAAATAATAAATCAGTAGTATTCAGTGGTAGTCTACTACTGGAAATATTGTTATTAGTCATCCGGTATGTGTCAGCAGATTAATGATACTTTCCTATATGCCAAATATGTCTCATCTTCTTGAAGCCCCACATGTAGCTGTTTGTGTCTCTGTTAAAATGGAGCTGATCTGCATGTTCAGTAACTGGGCAAACACCAGTACGAGTGTAAATGAACTGGGATATCTTTGTGACTCATAGATGGCACTAAGTCAGGCACAGCTTTGACTTTATCAGACCGTCAGAGATCCAGATCGTAGCAGAGGTCGTGAACTCTGGCTGAGAAGGTTCAGCACGCCTACACAGACATGTCCAAGTTCAGTGCGCGCCACACGGGTCTAATACGGAGCAGGACATCCAGCCTCTGGATGTAACTGATACGACTGATGCCGTCATCAGCATCAACAGATCAATGGAATATCATACAAAAAGCTTCTGCTGCCGAAACTCAACTGGAGCTTATTCTTGTTGGAATCCCACACTTTGGGATGTTTTCCAGGTATGCAGAGGTGAGCCTGGGATAGACTCCGGATTCACTGATCATACACCATCTCAGCTGGCCCAGGGGCACCCCAGGATCTCCCAGCAGGAGCTGGAAAACGATGGAATGTCTGTAGTTCCCTGTTTCGCCTGTTGCCAACATGACCCTGCTGCTCCCGAGTGGAAGCAAATGAATGGACACTCTGCCTCACATTAATTTGTCCAGTGTTGAATGTTTGGGCCATTCAGCCCACAACAAAAACAGCTGATGTATTATAAATATTAAGTTGAAATCTTGTATCTGGAGGGGAAAATGAGGCCTTGCTTTGGATTAAAGGTTGTCAGAAACCCCAAAAACCTCCAACAATGAGAAATAAACTTATTTAAGAGTCTGTTTCCCGTAAGCATCTCAGTTGTTAGAAAGATGATGATATGATGAAAGCTTCTCTGAAGATTGTAAACATATTGGATTTTTTTTTTCCCACCATCAGTCGTTCACTCCTTCCACCATCTGCCATTGAGAGAAACTCCGAGAGAAACTTGAGCTCCATTTGCACTGGAAGAACAGTTCCCACAAAATGTGACCCTGTGGCTCACAATGTAAAATGCAGCGTAGAGGCCGGAGAAAGGCTGCCAATCCTCTCAGCCATGGGCTTGTTTGTTTACACTAATTATAATCATGTCTCAAAATGTACGCAGTAATTACTGACGACTTACTGATGTTAAAAGGCTACATGCTGCACCTCCATGCCAGTCAAATACTGAACAGAATAGCAAAAAAAAAAACAGACTCTAATGTTTCACTTGTCTCTATTTTTATGATAACAATAACACCTCAATGATGGGCGCCACACGGAGCTGCTGAGGATAAGGAAAATAAACCCAAGCACGCATCGCTGTGACCTCCATGCATAGCTCTGTCTTACATGCCAAACCACGCCTGGCAAGCAGACTGTCACCTCCACCCTGAGTGGCCTTTGGCTCGAGCCAGTCTCGCCATCCTTTTTGGTTTTTTTACACCTCCCTTTAACATCCAGCTTTCAGCCCCTCCTTCCCCTGAGAGGAAGCAGGTCTGTGGAGTCGCTCTGCTCACAGTCGCTTAATTAAACGCTCGCAGAACAGCAAATCGATGGCTGTTAAACGAAGACACTGATATGGTGAGAAAAACGAGCACAGGCAGGGGAGCAGCTGAAGGGGAATTACAGGAGCTCATCATGTCTAACCTCCAAATCTCCGTTTGGACCTTTCTTATAGTCTATTGTTATGTTTTGATTTGTTTTCTTCTCCTTTGCTTAAGAGGGAACGTACTCCACTAATGATTTATTTTGCATCTCTGACTATTTTTCGTACTGCACGTGCAGCTCATTGCTGTACTGAGCTTTGTGTTTGCTGCTCTGTTTAACAGTTTGAAACTCAGTGAAGAGGTTTTGATGAAATGACATCAGGAGACGCTTGTAGGAGGAAAACAGCTTCTGTGTCCTCTCTTTCCCCCTGGGATCAGCATCTATCACCTCATTAAACCAGCATTTCAACATTTAAGAAGGGGGTGCCCCCGCCCCCTAAAAATCCTTAAAGATTGTAACAGTGAGAGCTCTGTCAGATCCCACTATTACCCTGCGCACACAGCAGCACTCAGCCCACACAGCCCCTGGTGAGGAACAGATGAGCCTGAGAGGAACAAATGGAAATTCAACTGTAGATCCACACAGTGCTGCCGTGGCTCTATCTGTAGGAGGACACAGAGGGTTCAATGTATGGTGGAGCACCTTGTTGGACGTTTTGTAAACAGCTGTTTTTAGAACACAATATCTAGAGTTTTGAGGTAGGCGGTGGAAAATGAGAAAAATGCACGCACACCACCGCCTCTTCAAAAAGAGCCAGAGAGAGCACCAGAATAAGGCCGACCTCCCTCTCCCGTTCATCCTTCCCTCCCTCCCTCTCTCTGCCACCTTCCACTACCTGCTGTCCCCAGCCGATCCCCGGCAAAACTTGGCGGCAGATGTTGCTGTGCTAAGTTGGCTCTGAAGTGCCTCCCCGGCTCCCTGGTCTCACCGACAACACAGTCAAACCACATTAGATCTCTTTATTTGTGCCTGGGGCAAGTTCGGCACTGCAGCTGTGTCCACCCCCACTCTACCTTTGGTGTTGAAGGCCCTCAGGCACTAAATGTGAGACCACAAAAAAAAAAGAAAAAAAAGAAAAAAATTGTTTCACTCTCATTTTCGTCTCTCTTCTGCATCTGCTGACAATCCAGCGGTCTGGCCTCCGGGCGGCAGCACCGAGGAGGGAGGGGGAGTCACAAAAGGAGACTGCTGGGAGGGGGGGGGGAGCGGAGCCTGGAGAGGAGTGAGGGGGGTGGCACGGACACCCGGGTCCCCGTGCAGAACAGATGTCTGCGACAACCTGCTTCCTTACACCTGTACGAGTCCTTGTAACCCTGCGGAAGCAGTCCGTTGAAAAATTCATGACCCTGGAGGTTTCCTGTCCGCCTTCAAAGACCGCTACCCTCCTTCCCGGGTCCCCTCCCTCTGCTGCTGCTGCTCTCTCTGTCACTGTCTGCTCTGCCAGCTACAGCTCAGCTGTCACCGGACAGTTCAGACACCTCACACTTTGATGAAGCCGTTCAGACCAATATCACGCACGTCTCAGAGGGGCCGGGCTGGAGGAGGCCAGCACCAGCAGCTCTTACACATTCAAAATAAGCTCTCTAGTAAGCTACTGATGGAAGCCAAATATGAGATATTTGCCACAAGGACATAGATGGCACCCCAGTGCCCGAAGCATTTCCACTCCAATCAAGAGACGAGCTGTGACCCCCCAGTGTCAGTTTTACTGTTTGCTAAAGGAGGGTGCTACTTTATCAAAGACAATTTAAACATCTTACAGTGGACATCCTAAAACCACCAATCTGAACCAGTCACATGGGGCTGGCATGAGATAAACACCCATCTCTCATTCCAGTCACAGGACGCTCAGGTCGAAACATTATCCGGGTATTATTTCTTACATGTAGCAGACTAATGGAAGCAGATGCAGCCTCACTACTGGAAACACTGGTTTAGGTGGGAATGTTGCCTGAGTGGCAAACACAGGACACCCACTCGTTCAGTTATTATTATTATTCTTACACTCAGTTTCTGCCCGATCAGGTCTCCAAGCTTCAGTGTGTATGTGAATAAATGTAGTCACAAAAATGCTCCTTTGACGCTCCTCCTTCCTGTCGTCTCCTTCCCCTCACTCGCTGGTTCTGATGGAGGTCTCTTCCTGTTTAAAGGACTTGTTCTGTCCCACTGTCACCAAGTGGTTGCTCAGAGGGGACTGTCTCATCTGTGGGGTTCTCTCTAATATCGTAGGGCTTTAACTTACAATATAAAGTGCCTTCAGATGACATCTGCTGTTGTGAACTGAAATAAAACTGAAGTGAAATGAATAATAACTGTGGAGTTACAAAAGACTGCAACAGATTTGATCTCAATTAGTTAATCCAACTCTGCCCACTCAACACTGTATTACTGCTGGATGGTAGTGGTGCACTGGCTTCATTAATTACACTGAGGTGAGATGATTCAGAGCTCCAGATGAGCTAGTACACATCACATCTGTCACCGTCTGTCATTAAATCATTCAAGTCCAAAAAGTTGGAGAAACTGTTGATCTAGAGATTAACCCTGTAACGCAGAATGCGTCGTCAGCAACACAGCGTACCTCAAAAGTGCCGCGTTTGCAGACTTCCATAATAATCCATAATAATAATAATAATAATTACCACAATAACCCTATGTTGGGTGTGAAGCGCAATTTCTCAGCTTTCAAAACCATGAATTTTTCTGATAGAA
>CM024202.1:5487115-5489615 GCA_013435755.1 Amphilophus citrinellus
TCATGTAGGTGTCAATAAGCCACTGGTGTAAACTGTATATTATTTGTGGGATAAGAGAGCGCTGTTATATCACAATCTCTGAGTTGAATTTTTAGAGATTATTGGCGGCTTTTTGGCCGTCTTTGAGGAGCTTAGCGTAAAGTTCTGTTTGCAAATATGTTGTAGCGGATTACGTAGGAAAGCTTTTGCACTATTTAAACAATGTGTTTATTGACGAAATATGTGCTTCCTTGACTTACTAGTTTAAGTTAAATTACAAGGTCTTTTACAGCCACAGCTGATTCAAATAATATCCCGATGAGCTTCAGTGCATCCATGTTTCAGTAAATCAGCTAGTACATTGTTGTTGGGGCCAGACTTTGGGGGGTTATGGTGAGTGGGATCCACTCCTTTTTTTTGTTTCTCTCTCTCCGTTTACTTGCTCTCTACATGACGTCATACCACACCTGTGGGTTTGTTTGTAAAGTGATAAATAGGCATTCCAGCTTGCGAGTGTGATTATTCCTCTGTTTAGTCCTAGGTGGAAGCAACAATCCGCCCGGTTGCATGGTGTGCATATAACGACAGGATAGTTCGCTTGTCATATATACTGCTGTGGCTGTGTGTGTAAGCAGTTCACTTTGACGGTGCCTTATATACGTTGGCAGTGTATGCCTGCCTGCAACATGGAGCCTTTGGACTGTTTACGTTGTGGGTTTTATAATGCATTGCAAAACCGTGTGCCTTTGAGTGGTTAGTTTCACCTTAAAACGGCAATATGCCGATCCTTAAAAGTTGATAATGTTTGTTCAGGCATTCAATTCGCGGCCACTAAACATAATTTTGACATGTATTCTTGTAGTACTACCGTAGGGTTTCTAAAAATACTGTTATCAGCACCCGTTGCAGTCAATACTCCTGCGTGTATGCTTTATGCAGGCCAGCAATGAAGTTCCCCCCCGATCGTCAGTCGTGGCTGTTTTTTGCCGTTGCTAGGGGATATTGGTTTTGCCTAGACATGGACAGGTTTTCTCCTGCCAAACCGATGGGTTTGCACTTGACGAGCGTGAAAGTCTTGACTAGTGAATACTGTGTTAATGAAGGGTCTCGTTCTGCCCTGCGAAAGGACATTGTGACGCTCGCTACCTGTCACCTTGATATAAAATTAGATCCAGCTGACCCGGTTTGTTGATACATCCTACGGGAATTGAGCGGGTGATGGTAGGTGGTGGGAATTGAGATCCAGCTTTGTCGTCCTCTTCTTTTTTACTATTGTTGGGGTTTTTGTTGTTAAAACATTAATGCCCTTGGGTGGGTGTGTGTGGTGGTGTGTGTGGGTGGGTGTGTGTGTGCTCTATACTGGGCATTTTATGAAATTTGTGTGTTTTTTTATTGTTTACTTTTTTTACCAAGTTTTCTGCCTAGTGTAACAGTGCACAAGATTTGTTGCCGATTGTCGCACCTCACTGTTCCTTTTATTTTTGTGTTTATTATTTTATCTTTCTTTTGGTTTTAGGTGTGATTGTAGCGAGACGAGCCAGTAAGGCATTTGATGTATCTGGTGAAGGGGCCGGTTAGGGCATGATTACGTGAAACCGTCTTCACAGAACACTAACTGAAACCGCGCTCACTAACACTACGGAAACCGCGCGCACTAACACTACTGAAACGACTCACTAACACTACTGAAACGCTCTCACTAACCACTACTGAAACGCGCTCACTAAACACTCAACTGTAAACGCACTCACCCTAAACACGTTTACTTAGCAAATGCACGCCTCCTCAACTAACAACTAACACTGTGCAACACGCACTCACATAACACTATCTGAAAACGCGCTCACAGTAACAACTAACGTGAATTACCTCCTAAACTGCAACGGCACGTCACTAACACTACTGAAACGCTCTCACTAAACACTGACTGAAACGCTCTCACTAACACTACTACTGAACGCCTCCTGCACTAACACCTACGTGAAACGCTCTCACTCTACTAACACTACTGAAAACGCCTCACAACACTACTGAAACGATCTCACTAAACACTACTGAAACGCTCTCAACTAACACATACGAAACGCCTCCTCCACTAACGACTACGGAACACGCTCTCACTAACACTACTGACTGAAACGCTCTCACTAACACTACTGAAACCGCTCACGTAACACTAACTGAAACGCGTTTCACGAAAACGACTGAAACGCGCTCACTAACACTACTGAAACGCTCTCACTAACACTACTGAAACGCCTTTCCTGTTTTACACGAAACGCTTCCGTTTAAAAGAAACGACTTCCTGTTCCACGAAATGCTCTGGTTTGCAGTAGTGTGTGTGGTGTGAGCGCGTTTCAGTAGTGTGTGTGTGTGTGTGTGTTTGAGAGACGTTTCAGTAGTGTGTGTGTTGTGTGTGTGTGTGAATGAGCGCGTTTCAGTAGTTTGGTGTGTGTGTGTGTGGTTTTGTGTGTGAGCGCGGTTTCGTATTGTTGTGGGTTGTGTGTGTGGTGTGAGGCGC
>CM024202.1:5492115-5508112 GCA_013435755.1 Amphilophus citrinellus
TGGAGCGCGTTTCATAGTGTGTGTGTGTGGTGGTGGGTGTGAGCGGGTTCAGTAGTGTGTGTGGGTGAGTGTAGTGTATCGCGCTTTCATAGTGTGGTGTGTGTGTGGTGTGTGTTGTGTGGGAGCGCGATTTAGTAGTGTGTTATGAGCCCGCATTTCAGTAGGTGAGTGTGTGTGTGTTAGGCGTGATTGATGTTGTGGTATGTGAGCGTGTGTGTGTGTGTGTGTGTGAGCGTGTGTGTGTGTGTGAGCGTGTGTGTGTGTGTGTGTGTGTGTGTGTGTGTGTGTGTGTGAGCGCGTTTCAGTAGTGTGTGTGGAGCGCGTTTCACTAGTGTGGGTGAGCGAGTTTCAGTAGTGTGTGGTAGCGCGTTCAGTAGTGTGTGTGAGCGCGTTTCATAAGTGGGGTGGCGCGTTTCAGTAGTGTGTGGGTGTGGTGGTGTGTGTAGCAGCGTTTCAGTAAGTGGTGGAGCGCCTTTCAGTAGGTGTGTGTGGTGTGTGGGGTGTGGAGCGCGTTTCAGTAGGGTGGTGTGTGTGTGTGTGTGGTGTGGTGTGAGCGGTTTCAGTAGTGTCGTGTGTGAGTGTGTGGGGGTGTGGGGGGGAGCCCGTTCAGTATGTGTGTGTGTGTGGGTGTGGGGTGTGTGTGTGAGCGCGTTTCAGTAGTGTGTGTGGGTGTGTGTGTGGGTAACCGCGTTTCAGTAGTGTGGGGTGTGTGTGTGTGTGGAGCGTGTGGTGTGTGGGTGTGTGTGAGCGTGTGTGTGTGTTGGTGTGAGCGTGGGTGGGTGTGGTGTGGTGAGCTGTGGTGTGAGCGTGTGTGGGGGGTGTGTGTGAGCGTGTGTGAGCGCAGTATCAGGCGTGGGTGGAGCGCGTTCAGTAGTGTGTGTGAGCGCGGTTCAGTAGTGTGTGTGGTGGTGTGTGTGTGTGAGCGCGTTCAGTAGTGTGTGTGGAGCGCGTTTCAGTAGTGTGTGGGGGGGTGTGTGGGTGAGCGCGTTTCAGTAGTGTGTGTGTGGTGTGTGTGGTGTGTGTGTGTGAGCGCGTTTCAGTAGTGTGGGGTGTGTTGTTGTGTGTGTGTGAGCGCGTTTCAGTAGTGTGTGTTGTAGTGGGGTGCTGTTAGCGCGTTTCACAGTAGTGATGTGGGAGTGGTGGTGTTGTGTGAACGCGTTTCACAGTAGTGGTGTTGTGTGTGGGTTGTTGTGTGAGTGGAAGCAGCGGCGTAACTTGTGTGGTGTGTGTGTGTGTGTGTGTGAGCGCGTTTCAGTATGTGTGTGTGTGTTGTGTGTGTGTGTGTGTGGAGCGCGTTTCAGTAGCTGTGAGTGGGAGCGCTTTCAGTAGGTGGTGGGTGTGTGTGTGGTGTGAGTGTGTGTGCAGTGTGGTGAAAAAGCCCGGCCCGTCGTAGGTGTGCGCGCGTTTCAGTAGTGTGTGTGTGTGTGTGGTGATGTGTGGGTGTGAGCGCGGTTTCCTAGTGTGTGTGTGACGCGTTTCGTAGTGTGGTGCGCGCAATTTCAGTAGTGGTGTTGTGTGTGTGTGTGTGAGCGCGTTTCAGTAGTGTGTGTGTGTGTGTGTGTGAGCGCGTTTCAGTAGTGTGTGTGAGCGCGTTTCAGTAGTGTGTGTGAGCGCGTTTCAGTAGTGTTAGTGAGTGCGTTTCAGTAGTGTTAGTGAGAGCGTTTCAGTAATAATGTCCCTAACGGCCCCTCATATTGTTCAGCCTGTTTAGGAAGAAGCACTGAGATCAATAACCTAATTTCCAACACAGATCTGGAGAAAAAACCAACAGCGCCCTACACAGCCACCGATGTGCTTCCTGAGCTAGACGTTCGAAACCATAAACACCAACCTGGGAAACTTGCTAAGCGTGACAGGTACAACGTAACCACAGATACACCCAGACCCAAGGTGAACCAAATCTTTCAGATAGTGACAACAGAGAACCAAATGCACCTCCCTCCTAAACTCACCTGCTGCACCAACCTGACATTTCTGCTCCCTGAGTTAAATAGATGAATGGAAGTTAAATGGTTACAAACATAAAAACACTGGTCCACAGACAGGAGCAGTGAGCTGAAATCAACAGTTGAACCACACAAGATACCTGAGACGCTGTATTGAACTACTATATGTAATTGAATCATTTGTCCTGACTGGTTTCACCTTAGATGTTCTTCTTTCTCCTTTTGGTAGATTTCTCCCTCGTCTGTTTTGATGCCAAGAAGAAGAAGAAGCTGCTTCAGAGAAGTGGGCTTCATGGTCTCAGTGCACAGGCTGCCAGTCACACTCACACACAGCAACATGTGTTTTCACTGCCACAATCAAACCATTGAACAAAATCTTTGATTGTGTGTTATTGTTTTGGAAACGTGTCACATTACTGCATGCTAAGGTGTGTTATTAAAGAAAAAATTGAGTTCTCTGGTTCTGTTTTGATGACATCCCAAGCTTTTGTTTCGAAAACTTTATTTTCCAGTGGACAAAATATTTACTGTTACACATTTCTTTCTCATAGGGAAATTTTTTCCATATTTCTGTCTCAGGTTCTTGAGAGCCATGGCTCTGTCTGGTGTCTGACAGAGAGCCTTAAAAATATTATTGGAAAGTACCTATTAATTTTACTTTCAAACAGCTTTATGTGGATGTTATCTTTTCATTTATTATTTTGAATATATTGATCACAGTGTCGTGTACAGTAGAGACATTTTAGTTTCCAAATGATGAGACTGGGCTGCTTGTCTGTGATTTGGAAGGTTTGTGTCTGTTTGTGACTCTGCAGAGATTCAAGCTGTGATCCCGTCTCAGTCTCTGACTGGAGGTTGTTAAGACTCTGATTAGATACACAATGTGAAGTTCACAATTCTCCAAACAAATAAAATTGTAATGACAAACATGAACAGTTGTACTTATTTCAGAGACATGAATGTTTACAAACATATTTATTTTAATTATTTGACTTCATAAAGCGCACTGATGTTAGAGTGTATGTTCATATTTAAATCATTTTGTAGGCTGAAATTGTAATGGTGGACCTGAGATGGTCCTGAGGAAGTAAACACATGTTAATTGGAATAATATTCAGGTGATGGCTGTGAATTGTCAACAACAGACAGCTGTGAAATGCGCACACAATGACGTCACCTCATTCACTGCTAGCTACACTGCTAGCTACATCGTATCATTCACGATCATCTATGTAAACAACGTTTAACGATGCTGCCGCAGCTCTGCAGCTGTAATTGTTTCAAATCATATATTTTTGTTCATTTGAACTCTGAGGATGTTTTTAAAACGGTCTTAAAAGGCTGTTGCTATGGTGGTTGTCATGGACGCCTCAGTAGCCTTTTGGGCTAACCTGGCGCGTCCGGTTCCTGCTGCTAGCTGTCTGCCGCAGGAAGGCTGCGTCCCATTTCAAAGAGCCGCCGCTCCGCCGTAACTGTGGCTCAAACACCACTTTATCCTTTAAGAAAATGCCTTTTATAGCCACTGATGACACACACACACTAATGCACGTCACTGTCACAGTGTGACTTCATTAAAACCTCATTAAACCGTGACTTCATTAAAAGTATCGTGTATAAAATGGAAAATGAACCGGGCAGGAATCTGATGATGGAGACCGGGGGGTCTGCAGCTGACGTTTCACATCCTGAATGACTCGCTGTACATTCATATAATTCATCAGAGCAGAGTTCAGACTGCACAGTGCGCTCACTGTTACTGCGGCCTCCATATATGTTTGCTGCTGAGGTTTGATGGAGCAGGTGGAGGAGAGTCAAAGAACGATCACAGCCAGCTCATCATTTCCATGCAAGGAGCCTGCTTTGATTTTAGTGTGATTTATAATCTTGAACCAAATGTTAGATATGACTGATGGGCTGCAGACCTGCAGGGTACAACTTAATTTTCACCCGAGGATCCCAGGATAGAGCCCATCCCCACCAAGACCCTGGGTGGATCAATGGTGAAAATGAAGACTGATAATCAATATGGATGTAGTGGCTCTCTCACTTCTTCTCGTTCTAACTTAATCTTATACTTAAAATAACCACACTCGGGACGGACTGGCAACTGTTTTACCTGCAGCAACAACGACGGTAAAACCGTCATGTCGCTCCACCGTCCGCTTCTTTATTTTTCACCAAAAAACTTTCACAATAAAGCTCAACTTCCTGGATAAACTTTCAAAATAAACTGAAACAATACATGACACATTCTCAAACATAAAATTAAGAATGTGCATCAAAATGATTACTTCCATAAATCATGACGTAAATATAAATGGTGCTTACATTCTGCCCCCTAATTGTTACTGCTGGGGCATAACAATTACACATTAATACATTAAAGCGTCATTTAATCTTAAACTCAAAAGTCATTCATTTAAAGCCAAATCCTGTGAGAGACATAAATCTTATGCCTTAAACCCAAATCCTCAACACAACATAAACATTCAAACTTTCTCATCCATTTCAAGCAACAAACACAACTTATCTACTGGCCTCTCCAAAAACACTAGTTTTGGTCTTGACAAACACACGTCTGACAAATCCCTTTGAATCAGGAATAGTTCACTCAACCCTTCCCAGTAACCAGGAGCTCCTTGGTGCTGTGTCATCAACTATGAGAACAACATCTCCTGGTTTCAGACTTCTCCTGGTCACTAACCATTTCTGTCTTTCTTGCCGAAGTGGCAAGTATTCTTTAATCCAGCGCTTCCAAAAGATTTTAGACAGGTACTGCACCTGTCTCCATTTTTTCTTGGCATACAAATCCTCCTTCTTAGAAGAAGTAGGTGGTTGGGTGTAAGTGCCTCTAAATCACTGGGACACTCTTGTTATTGGTCTGCCATTGACAACCGCCTCAACTTCACATAACAATGTCTGCAAATGTTCATCGTCAAGAGGTTGCTGTTTCAGGATCTGGTTGAGAACTCTCCTCACTGAACGTATTTGCCTTTCCCAGATTCCTCCAAAATGTGATCCTGCTGGAGGGTTAAATATCCAGGTAACACCTTTCTGAATCAGCATTTCTGAGATTTTTGAGTGGTTCCATGCTTTGATTGCTTCATGCATCTCTTTCTCTGCACCCACCAGGTTAGTGCAGTTATCTTATCTCATGACAGATACCTGGCCTCTCCTAGCAACAAATCTCCTAAATGCATATATACAGGAATCAGCCTCAAGCGAATGGGCAACTTCTATGTGTATAGCTCTAACAGTAAGATACACCATATCTTTTAACTCTACTACACCCACACTTGACGTCAAAGGGTCCAAAATAGTCTATGCCAACATTGGTCAAAGGAGGTTTATCAGGCATCAAATGATCTTGTGGCAAATTTGCCATCCTCTGTTCACCAGGTTTTGCAAATGTCTTCTTGCATGTAACACATTTTGACAGTATCTTTCTGATTGCTGAGTCTGCCTGTGGAATCCAAAATCTTTCTCTCAGGCTGGATAAGGTGTAATTCCTTCCACCATGACTGGTTTCTTGGTGAATGTGTCTCAGAATCAAATCAGAAACGTGACGACCTTTAGGAAGAATCACTGGATGTTTAGCATCTGTTGGTAATTCAGATTTATGGAGTCTTCCTCCAACCCTTAAAATCCCATCTGGGATAAAAGGATCAAGCTTTGCAATGTGACTGCTCCTTTTAAGATTGTCACCTTTCTGAAGAGTTGCAAGTTCATCACTGAAGCTCTGACCTTGACAACACTTAATGATCACAGTTTCTCCCATTGCAACATCTGCAACAGTGAGTAGACATACCGTAATACCTGATCTAAACTGCTGCATTTGATTTGCAGCTTTCTCAGCCTTTCTTTCACTGCTTTCACAGTCATTTGGTTGTGACATGAGCAACATCCGATGCGTGCTCAGCTTATGAAGCAGCTGCTTAAATATTACCATCACTGCCTTTTTTTAGACGGTGCCAATCGGAATAGTGCCAGATGAGCTTGTTTAGTGGATTTACATGTACTTCTGTAAATTGCACACTCACTACTTCTTTAACTTCAACATCATTCTTTTGTATTTCTCTAATATCTGGTGAAATTGGCCAGTTTTTCTGGTCCTTTGCTAAAAACTCTGGCCCAGCAATCCAGTCGAGACACTTTGTAAAAGTGTTTGCGCTCATCCCTCTTGAAGCGTGATCAGCGGGATTTAAATCAGAGTTCACATACATCCATTGACTTGTCCTTGTATTGTCTCTAATAAAAGACACTCTATTTGCTACAAACATCTTAAACCTGACATTCTCACTGGAAATGTACTTTAACACAGTTTCTACAGTGAAACGATGAAGTTTTGTAAGACCAGACTGCCATGCTTGTGATCTTTGAGTGAACTCCGACAGGATCTCCTCATCCCAAGAGAGTTTCCTGCCATACAATTCTTGCAGGATTATTTTTTCTGGTAAGATGGCAGGAGACAAAAATCCCAAAGAATCATATATTGCACTTACAAAAGAAAGGATGCCACGCCTTGTGTGTATCATCTGCCTTTCATTCATCCTAAATTTGAACACATCTGACTCTGTGCACCAGTTTATTCCAAGTACTCTTTAATCAAAGTAATGTATCATTACTCAGATCCAAGTCCTTAATCTCTTTTGCTCTTTCTGCTTCAGGAATGGAAGCAAGAACAACTCTGCTGTTTCTCATCCACTTTGTCAAGCGAAATCCTCCACTTTTACACAGTGCCGTTAAGTCCCTAACCATATCACATGCTTTGGTTTCATCTGAAACTGAAAGAAGACAGTCATGTACTTAAAAATTGTTCAGAACAGCATTAACTGCTGCTGCTGGCACCTTACCTTTAGCATTTTCAGCTGCCTTCTTCAGTGCAAAGTTGGCACAGCTGGGGGAGGATGTTGCCCCAAACAAGTGCACTACAATTTTGTATTCTTGTAGAGGTTCATTCCAGTTACCATTTGGCCACCAGAGGAACCGTAGAAAATTGCTGTCTTCAGGTGGCACTCGTACCTGGTGATACATAGCCTCTATGTCTGACATTAAGGCAATGTGTTCACATCTGAATCGTGTCAATACTCCAATCAATGAATCTGTTAAATCTGGGCCTTGCAAAAGTTCTCCATTTAATGACTTGCCTTGATAAGATGCTGCACAGTCAAAAACTACATGGAGCTTTCCTTTTTGGGGATGGTACACTCCATGGTGTGGTAAGTACCACACCCGCTCATCTTCAGACACAGACCTTTCCTGTGGTGCCGCAACGGCATAGCCTTTGCTCAGTAAGTCAGACATAAAGCTCTGATACTCTTTGTGAAATTCTTTGTTTCTGACAAGTTTTCTTTTCAGATTTTCTGCTCTCTGCATTACCACATTGCGGTTGTTTGGCATTTTAATGGCTTTGTTTCTCAAGGGGAATATAATGCCCATCAACTATTTTAACTGTTTCATTAACAGAGTCCAAAAACTGAATGTCTTCTCATGACAGTTCCTGTTTTTCTTCACAAGCTTTCTCTGGAAAATCATAGTTGAACTGTTGCATCAACAGATTTTCAACATTTGTCACAGAGATGCGATTCACTGATACACTTAGCTTTCAGTCAAAGGGAGTAGAGCAACAATCTCTCTTGAGAGAACCATTGATAACCCAGCCTAGCACAGTTTGAACAGCGTATGGCCCATCATCCTCACTATGAATGACCTCCCATGGTTCCATAGCCTTATGCACATCACATCCTATCAGAAGTCCAATGTCTGCATCTACATGTGGCAACTGGATTTGCTGAAGGTGTGGCCACTTCTTTAAGTCCTCCTGTGTAGGAATGTTCTCTCTAGACACAGGAATGTCTGCATGACTGTAGATGTCAGGTAGGTCAATATCAATGTTCTCATTCAAACCACACACTTCTAAGCCTGAAATCTGGTAGCTTGTCTCCAACTTTTCCTGTCCCATGATGCGGAGCAGGATTTTTGGTTTCTTGCCCTCTATGCCAAGCCATGAAGTTCTCCTCTTACAGTCCTTGCTCAAATGACCTTGTGTCAAACATGCGAAACACAGACCTTTTGCTTTGAGGAACTCTAGCCTTTCTTTATAAGGCTGGGTTCTGACCCCTTGGCAATCTGCCCATGTGTGCTGTTTTTCACAGTACATGCAAGGCTTCTGAAAGGCACTGCTACTGTGACAAGAAAAGTTTTTACTAATTTCAGGTGACCTTTCATTTGCAGCTTGAGACACACTTGTGGCAAATGTGCTTCCCTTTGGTCTGGACGCTCTAGCCCAGGGCTCTTCAACTCCAAGCCTCCAGAGCCCCTCTCCTGCAGGTTTTAGATGTGTCTCTGCTTCAACACACCTGAGTCAAATATAGAAGTCATTAGCAGGACTCTGGAGAACTTGACTGCATACTGAGGAGGTAATTCAGCCATTGGATTCAGGTGTGTTGGAACTTTATTTTTTTGAGCAGTGTATATGGAGGCAGCAGGCTCAAAGCTGACACAGTAACAGTGGAGTGTTTTTTTTTTTTAAGCAGTGTATTTTGAGACACAAACTGAAAATTGAATGCAAATTTTAGCGCTGCAACGATTCCTTGTGTAATTCAATTTGATTATTAGTGATATTAAACTCACTGTGAATGTTTTAGATTTATTTTGATTTGCTACCATGGGTGCAGCTACAAAATAAAACTAAAGGAATATGTTACTTTACATGTACAGCAGTAATTAGGAGTGATAGGTCTGAAATAATTTATCTCCATCTGCCCCCCGCTCTCTCTGCAGCTGCTGTTACTGGGTGTTTCACCTTTTAGTAACATAATTTACCTGAAGTCAGCAGACCTGTCCATGTGAAGGAAAGATATTCTGGATATGTTGAACTGGATTCAAAGTGTAGAACCAGAACCACAGAGACCAGGACCCAGCAAGCAGTCATTTCTTTATTTCAAACATGTTCTCTTCTGTACAGATCTGTACAGATCTGGTCTGTACAGACCAGGAGCGACATGTTTAGCCGCATGTTCTCCCTGAATCGCTGGCTGTCTGAGTGGTGTCCAAAAAACGACGTGGGCTTCATAGATAATTGGCAAAGTTTCTGGGGAAAACCTGGTCTTCTTAGGAGAGACGGCCTCCATCCCACTCTGGATGGAGCAGCTCTCATTTCTAGAAATATGGCCATATTTATTAACCCTAAAATCTGACTACCCAGGGTTGAGACCAGGAAGCAGAGTTGCAGTCTTACACGCCTCTCTGCAGCTTCTCTCCTCCTGCCATCCCCCCAAAACCCCATCCCCACAGAGTCGGTGCTGCTCCCAGACCACCAAAAAACAAAACTAAAATCAGCAAAAAACTATTTAAGCATAAAAATTCAAAAACAATAAATAATATAGCTTCATCAACTGCACCAAAAAATAAAACAATTAAATGTGGATTATTAAACATTAGGTCTCTGTCTTCCAAGTCCTATTAGTAAATGATTTAATAATTGATCAACATATTGATTTATTCTGCCTTACAGAAACCTGGTTACAGCAGGATGAATATGTTAGTTTAAATGAATCAACACCCCCGAGTCACAGTAACTGTCAGAATGCTCGAAGCACAGGTCGAGGAGGAGGATTAGCTGCAATCTTCAATTCCAGCTTATTAATTAATCAAAGACCCAGACAAAGTTTTAAGTCTTTTGAAAGCCTGACTCTTAGTCTTGTCCATCCTAATTGGGAAAATCAAAAACCTGTTTTATTTGTTATTATCTATCGTCCACCTGGTCCTTACTCAGAGTTTCTGTCCGATTTCTCAGACTTTTTATCTGATTTAGTGCTCAGTTCAGATAAAATAATTATAGTGGGTGATTTTAACATCCATGTAGATGCTGAGAATGACAGCCTCAACACTGCATTTAATCTATTGTTAGATTCAACTGGCTTCTCTCAAAATGTAAAGGAGCCCACCCACCACTTTAATCATACTCTGGATCTTGTCCTAACATATGGCATAGAAACTGAAGACTTAACAGTATTCCCTGAAAGCCCCCTCCTGTCTGATCATTTCTTAGTAACATTTACATTTACATTAATGGATTACACAGCAGTGGGGAATAAGTTTTATTACAGTAGAAGTCTTTCTGAAAGTGCTGTAACTAAGTTTAAGGATCTAATTCCTTCATTATTATGCTCTTCAGTGCCAACACAGTGCAGAGCAGCTACCTAAACTCTGCTCCCAGTGAGGTCGATTATCTCAGCAATAGTTTTACATCCTCACTGCGTACGACTTTGGATACTGTGGCTCCTCTGAAAAGGAAAGCTTCAAATCAGAAGTGCCTGACTCCGTGGTATAATTCACAAACGCACAGCTTAAAGCAGATAACCTGTAAGCTGGAGAGGGAATGACGTCTCACTAAATTAGAAGATGCTCATTTAGCCTGGAAAAAGAGTTTGTTGCTCTATAAAAAAGCCCTCCGTAAAGCTAGGACATCTTACTACTCATCATTAATTGAAGAAAATAAGAACAACCCCAGGTTTGTTTTCAGCACTGTAGCCAGGCTGACAAAGAGTCAGAGCTCTGTAGAGCCGAGTATTCCTTTCACTTTAACTAGTAGTGACTTCATGGATTTCTTTACAAATAAAATTTTAGACATTAGAGAAAAAATTATTCATAACCATCTCAAAGATTTATCTTCATGTTCGGCTGCTTTCAGCACTGCTGGTATTTGTTTAGACTCTTTGGCTCCAGTTGATCTTTCAGAGTTAACTTCAATAGTTACTTCCTCCAAACCAGCAACATGTTTATTAGATCCCATTCCTACTAGACTGTTCAAAGAAGTCTTTCCAATTATTGATGCTTCTATCTTAAAAATGATCAATCTGTCTTTATTAGTTGGCTATGTACCACAGACCTTCAAGGTGGCTGTTATTAAACCACTACTTAAAAAGCCATCACTGACCCAGTTGTCTTAGCTAATTATAGACCAATCTCCAACCTTCCTTTTCTCTCAAAGATTCTTGAAAGAGTAGTTGTAAAACAGCTCACTGATCATCTGCAGAGGAACGGTTTATTTGAAGAGTTTCAGTCAGGTTTCAGAATTCATCACAGTACAGAAACAGCATTAGTGAAGGTTACCAATGATCTTCTTACAGCCTCTGACAGTGGACTCATCTCTGTTCTTGTCCTGTTGGACCTCAGTGCAGCTTTGATACTGTTGACCATAACATTTTATTACAGAGATTAGAGCATACTATAGGTATTAAAGGTACTTCACTGCAGTGGTTTGAATCATATTTATCTCATAGACTCCAATTTGTTCATGTAAATGGGGAGTCTTCTTCACACACTAAGGTTAATTATGGAGTTCCACAGGGTTCTGTGCTAGGACCAATTCTATTTACATTATACATGCTTCCCTTAGGCAGTATTAGAAAGCATTGCATCCATTTTCATTGTTATGCAGATGATACTCAGCTTTACCTATCAATGAAGCCAGATGACACACATCAATTAGTTAAACTGCAGGAATGTCTTAAAGACATTAAGGGCTGGATGACCTCTAATTTCCTGCTTCTAAATTCAGATCAAACTGAAGTTCTTGTACTCGGCCCCACAAATCTTAGAAACATGGTGTCAAACCAGATACTTACTCTGGATGGCATTACTTTGGCCTCCAGTAACACTGTGAGAAATCTTGGAGTCATTTTTGACCAGGATATGTCCTTCAATGCACATATTAAACAAATATGTAGGACCGCTTTTTTGCATTTGCTCAATATTTCTAAAATTAGAAACATCCTTTCTCAGAGTGATGCTGAAAAGCTAATTCATGCATTTATTACTTCTAGGGTGGACTATTGTAATTCATTATTATCAGGCTGTCCTAAAAGCTCCCTGAAAAGCCTTCAGCTGATCCAAAATGCTGCAGCTAGAGTACTGACAGGGACTAGAAAGAGAGAGCAGATTTCTCCCATATTGGCTTCTCTTCATTGGCTCCCTGTTAAATCTAGAATAGAATTTAAAATCCTTCTCCTCACATACAAGGTCTTGAATAATCAGGCCCCATCTTATCTCAAAGACCTCATAGTCCCATATCACCACAACAGAGCACTTCGCTCTCAGACTGCTGGCTTACTTGTGGTTCCTCGGATACTTAAGAGTAGAATGGGAGGCAGAGCCTTCAGCTTTCAGGCCCCTCTTCTGTGGAACCAGCTCCCAGCTTGGATTCAGGAGACAGACACCCTCTCTATTTTTAAGATTAGGCTTAAAACTTTCCTTTATGATCAAGCTTATAGTTAGGGCTGGATCAGGTGACCCTGAACCCTCCCTTAGTTATGCTGCTATAGGCCTAGGCTGCTGGGGGGGTTCCCACAATAGACTGTTTCTTTTCATTCACCTTATTTACTTTGTTTATACCCCACTCTGCATTTAATCATTAATTGTTGTACTTTCCTTCATGATCAAGCTTATAGTTAGGGCTGGATTGTTATTAATCTCTTCCACAGCATGTCTTTTCTCTCCCCTCAACCCAACTGGTCACAGCAGATGACCCCCCCCCTCCCTGAGCCTGGTTCTGCTGGAGGTTTCTTCCTGTTAAAGGGAGTTTTTCCTTCCCACTGTCACCAAGTGCTGCTCATAGGGGGTCGTTGAGACTGTTGGGTTTTCTCTGTATTATTGGATTGTAGGGTCTTTATCCGCAATACAAAGCGCCTTGAGGCGACTGTTTGTTGTGATTTGGCGCTAATATAAATAAAATTGAATTGAATTGAATTGAATTGAATCCAACAGTGTCAGAAAACAGTCAGTGAATACAGCACAGGGAGCAGGACCTACAGGACTCAGTCAGAACTTGCAGAGTCCTGCAGGTCCAAACCAGTTTAATATCAGCGAGCCTGAAGTCCTGAACGCAGTATTGACTGGTTTAGTGATGCGTTTACTGACATCATCATTGTAGTGATTGGAGGCTAAGACCTTCCTGCTGATCTCTGACTTTCAGCTCTCATTAACCCTTTCAGCTGCTCAGCTTTAGGACACGCCCACAGAGTTCAGTTTCCTGTGGAGGAAGGTCCACAGAGCTGATCAGCTGATCAATAACAAGCCAACCTGAGTTTGTCCTAATAATCAATTAAACAACTTCCTGTTTTGCTGAGGTCAGAGTTTTTAATCAGAGAATACCCCTGAGCTTGACCTCTGACCCTGCCTCCTCAAACTTAAGTTTTTTGACATCACAGAGCAAGATGGCCACCGCAGGGTCTGAGGATCAATCAGCCAAATAAATAATCAATAATGAGGTCAGAGGTCAGCTCACTGGACTCTAATTGTCATGATGATGTCACTAGGATTGCGTCCACGCACGCACGCACGCACGCACGGGAGGTTAGTGTTTCAAAATAAAAGCATGGAGCTGTTTGTCTTCATGTCAAACTGATCCATGATATTTGTATTCTCAGAAAATCAATACATCTGCTGATTGATCACCTGAACAGTTTCTGACATCCTCACACGAGTTGCCCCGTCCGACTCTGAGCGCTCTGTCTCCATGTGTGGAAAATGTTCACAACGGAGATGATTGGCAGCTCCAGGAGATGAAATCTGCCATAAATCAGGAGATTCCCTCTGTGGCGTTCCTGATCAGGCTTCCTGCTGATGGACCAATGAGCTGTGATCACCTGTATCAATCATCTGTACACCTGTACCACAGCACAGACATTCACAAGCTTTGTTCTTTTATTCTGAAATCCATCTTGTGTCCCCCACAGTCTTTTATTTTGTAGTCTCCAGTCTGCTCTGATTGGTCCTCATCTGATTGGTCCTCTTTTTGGGGGGGGGGGGGGGGGTAGTCCACGTTGGTTACCATGGTGACGACTGTGACGATCTCAGGTGCCGCGACGCTCGTCTGCCGCTGCATCTGCACGATGTGCTCCTCCATGCAGCCCGCCGACAGCCGTGCCTCCTCCTCGTGATCCCAGCACTCCTCCACGGTCTCGCAGAGCAGAGCAGAGCCAGACCCTGGAGCAGCAGAGGGAGGAGCAGAGAACAGACCCTGGAGCAGCAGAGGGAGGAGCAGAGAACAGACCCTGGAGCAGCAGAGGGAGGAGCAGAGAACAGACCCTGGAGCAGCAGAGGGAGGAGCAGAGAACAGACCGGGGTCAGAAACAAACAGATATTCTGTGCTGTGTAAAGTTGGGCTGGACTCATTAAAGGTTCAGAAGCTAGTGTGGAGTGAGGTCCTCCTGGATCTTCAAACAACTGGATCAGTAGTGCACGTGCACTGTGGCTAGTGTAGCAGTGCCTTGTGGGTAGGGTAGTGACTCACGGCGTGCTTCTGCCAGCACTCTCTGATTGTGGGTCTGAGCTTCTTGTAGACAACCACCTCTTGCATGTCCTCCAGAGACGGATGCTGACCCACCTCCTCCTCAAAGGGCAGCAGGTACTCATCCACTGGACCTGGACCCCAGAGAGACCAACAGAGACCATTGGATGTGTGTAGTAGATGGAGAACGTGCTCGACCTGCAGGAAGTTCTGACTGTACCAACATTTTTAAGGAGGTCACGTGATAAAATAGACCAGTGGTTCCCTAAGTGTGGGCAATGGCCCCCGGTGGGCCGCAGCAACGAAAGAAATTCAATTTAAAATTACTTACACGTACGCATAGTTATGCATTTACATAGATGTATTTATTTATATAAAAAGTGAATTAAAACCAGTAACAGGAGGTGGTTAGTTTGTGATATTACTCATTACTCTGACCTAAATTTAATGTGCTTGATTTGAAGTTTGTGGCAAGCAGGTCACATATTGGCTTTAGCACTTTACATATGACTGGGTACCAGTTAGCAATTTATAGCCAATAGCCTGTGTTGTTTATGTTTTTTGAATCAAATTTTCAAGGAAATACATCACGTTCTGTTGCATTTTGATGAGACTGAAGACTGGTTTCTAGCCAGGAAATTTTCACAGGCTGGCGGGTGAGGGGGGGGTGACTCTTGACTTTGGGAACCACTGATGTAGACAAACTTTGGAGTATCTTCTTCTGGTGCTGTTGTATTCACATGACTAACAACCACATGTGACTGATCTGTGATCAGTAGGTTAGGTGGTCAGACCTCAGCGACCTTCTGCTGTTTCGTACCATCAGCAGCTTTGCAGCGCGAGGCGAGCTCCCACAGCACGAGGCCCACGGCGTACATGTCGATCCTCAGGAAGGCGTCTCTCTGGAAGTTGATGGCACCTTCCAGGACCTCGGGGCCATGTACCTCCTGGTCCCCACCTGACAGTGACAGGAACCCCATCAGCTGTTTACAGAGGTCATGCCACTCACGTTCAAAGACCAGCCTGGCAGGGATACTTGTTTACCTCACAGTAACCTTTGAGGTAAACAACCTGTCTCGCAGCAGGTGAAAATGTTCTCACACTGAAACCCACACTGACTTCAAGGTTTGGTGCTGAACATTTTTATTTCATTTATTTATTTCTCACTGTTGGACATAGCGGCTTTACTTTGATAGCGTATAGAGACAGGACAGCGGGAGGAGAGATGGGGGAAGACATGCAGCAAAGAGCGACAGGTTTTGCACGAACCTGCTGCCTGCTTTTTGCCTTGCAGCATAGATGTTACCTGCTCTTCCACTGAGCCACCCTGACATCCAGGTGCTGCACATTTTGATGTATCTGCAGCATCAAGCCTGCAGTACAGATGATATTCAGACAACAAACCCAGAAGCTGCAAAAAAAACAAAACAAAAAAAAAACTTGCTGGCTGAAAAAGCTCGTCCAAACCCGGAACCGATGCCAAAAAGATCCAGTGCATGGGACATTAAGGGTATTTTCAATGCAGCGTAACCCTCCCAGGCCCAGCAAGCCAGCTCCACACCTAAAAGAAGAAGTGCAGCTGCCAAGAAAAACAAAAGAAGGCTAACCCTTCTGTACTGCGTTTATCCAGCGAGTGGAGGCCGGCACATCACGGTTTACCTCATAATGCCGGGTGTGTTAATCCAGAGGTGACTGACTCAGCTCAACATCCCAGCCCTGCAGTAATTATTTATCTTTTATCCTTCTCATGTTTGTC
>CM024202.1:5508612-5513612 GCA_013435755.1 Amphilophus citrinellus
TCAGGTCCTCAGTCCTCCAGAGTAGGAGTGTACCTGGATCACAGAGCAGGTATTCTGTCCTTCTACAGCGTCTCTGAGACCATGACTCTGCTCCACAGAGTCCAGACCACATTCACTCAGCCGCTCTATGCTGGATTGATGCTTTACTATGCTGGACTTTGGGTTGGAGACTCTGCTGAGTTGATTAAGCTGAAATAGAAGAAGTCTTTCATATTGTTGTGGGTTTAAATCTGTATTTTAGTTTCATGTTATTTCCTCTCCATCATTGTTGTGGCATTTCTGCACTGCACAGAGATCAGCTGTCAGTCAAACATTGTGGGTGGGACCTTGACATCTTCTAGTTGTTCTCTTGATGTTTTGGAGCTTTTAGGTGGAGCTCTTTCCTGTGTCTGTTTAGCCATGGAGGCGATCACTGCTCATGATGATTTTGATTTACAAAAATATTTCTCCACATGAAAATGTAAACTTCTCTGTGCTCTAAATGTTTGCTGAATCTTTGTATGTTGTTGTTTCTCTTCCACTTCATGGACCTTAACAGAGAAATCAGCAGAGCTTCCTTTATCACACAGATGTTGTTCTCATCACTTTGGACATTTGGAAAGAAATCTATAATTACATTGATCTGTTTGATAGATCACATATCTTTGTTTTTAATCAACAAACAAATTAGTTATTATAAAATTGTCATTATGATTATAATCAATGAGGAGATTATTCATTATATTTACTGTGTGAACAAACTGGAGGTTTTTATAATAAATAAAAGTTTGAAAAGTCTTTTCTTCTTTCTTTCTTCCTGGAAATTAATAAAAATTTTCTTTTACTTGTTAGTTTTTTGAACAATATGTAACTAAAGAAGTTTTTTTTTTGATTGTATTGAACCAAAACAGGTAAAGTTACTCCACAGTTTCCAGCACTGAAATGTTTAAGGATATTTGTACACTGGAAGCTCTTCTCTCCCATGGTCCCTGAATGCAGCATCAGTGTGACGTCACAGATATTTAAATCTCTTTGCTGATGTTGAAGCTGCTGAAGGCTCAGTGAAGGTTTTCCATGTCTTCCTGCAGGTTAACAACTGAAATCTGAAAACTGATGCTCACCACAAGAGGGCGCCTTCATCCTGCTAACAGGGATGTAGAGGAGGTTAAAGCAGCTCCGCTCAGTTTGATTTACATTCTGCCATGTTTTTAGGCTGATCAGAGCCTTTATAATAAACTGTGCTGTGTCATAAATCATGGTAAACATACAAATATCTGTTATTATCAGAGGGGAACAGAAAATCATCATTTATTTTTCAAGATCAGTCTTATTCTGATCATCCAGACAGATTCACTGGATATGAACAGGTCCTGAGCAGAGAGAGTCTGACTGGACGTTGTTACTGGGAGGTGGAGTGGAGAGAGAGAGGAGTTCATGTAGCAGTCACATACAAGAATATGAGCAGAGCAGGGGATGAATGCAAATTTGGACGTAATAACAAATCTTGAGCATCAGATTTTGACATAATCAGTTACACTGAAGGTCGTCGGTCCTCCAGAGTAGGAGTGTACCTGGATCACAGAGCAGGTATTCTGTCCTTCTACAGCGTCTCTGAGACCATGACTCTGCTCCACAGAGTCCAGACCACATTCACTCAGCCGCTCTATGCTGGACTTTATATTAGTGGTTGGAACAAGTGCTGAACTCTGCAAACTGGAACAGATTGTGATCATTACCAGCTCAAAGTGAGGTTGGTGTTATTTTGAATTGGAGAGTCTATTTCTTCCACCTTCACAGCAGCGTCACTATGTTGTGTTTGTAAAGTGTCTGTGAGCCTCTGTACCACTGCTCTCCTCCACAGTGTCTGTGGACCAATTCCTCAGCTGGTGTGATGGAGTCACCAGTCTCCACTTTACCATCTTATTGTTTTCTTACAAAGGTTTGACATTCTTGTGTCTTTCTGCACTAACAAGCTTTGTAACAAGAAAAATACCAGATGTTTACATTTGTTTGCTGTCTAACATTTAATTTGTGCTCTTTGTCACTAAAAATAATTTATTAAAATGATCAAGTTTGTGTGCAAAGAATTATATTTCAGTATTTCGGTCTTGGGGACATTTTTAAAATCTTTTTACAGTGTTCATAAAGATTGAACTTCAGAATGATGTGATACTTTTTGCAGTGTTGTAAAGACTGAATCCAGATGTGAGAAGAACGTCTTGTGACTAATTTTGTTTGACGTGTAATCTCTAAAATCTTAGAGAAACATCAGTGTTTCACATAAATGTTCAGATATGTAGAAATGTGACTGCTTTCACTTCTATTTGTAGTGTGTGTAGAAATGACTGTTTGGACTTTTGCCCATTTTATGCCTGATAAACACTGGGTGATATTTCTGTACAATAATGAACTCGTTCATGTCTTTGGTTTCTGTCATTTTTCTGAACTGATGACACTGATTTGTGATTCAGCCTCATGTCAGTCTGTAAATAAATGAGTATAAATATGCAGACTCTGGATCTGGTGTGATTGTTGCTCATCAGCCTGTCAGTGACCATCTTCCAGCTGATCCACAGGAAGCACAACATGGGAGCATCTCTAACTGCAGCTCAGTGGGAAGATGCTGAAATCTACAGCACAGGCTTTAAACTGTGTATCAGATCATTCAGCCGAGCATTTCACACAGAGCTGATCTGAGAACGTGCAGGTTGAAGGAAAGAAAGCCGACTGTATTAGAAGTGTGCCGTCATGGCTGCGCTGAGGTCGGCACACTCATGAATATGTTTTTAGCTTTTCCCTGATGTACATATAATTAATAACCTGTCATCAGTGTCAAATATACAGATACTATCAGTGATGGCATAGTTACCTTGAAAAGTAATCTGATTACTCCTTTAAAAAGTAACTTAGTTACTTTACTGATTATTTCATTTTAGAAGTAACTAAGTTAGATTACAAGTTACTTTATTAGTTACATTCAGCAGCTGCCAAAAAATGATCGTCTGTATTTAAACAGCTGTAAATGACTTGTTGACCTATAATCTGTGAAACATGTGTCAAACATATCTCTCATCAATGATTTCAGGTCATTCTGAGTGAGAAACAGCATTTCTATCACAAGGTAGAAGCTGCACTCAGTTTTTGGCAAAGTCACTTTTATATATTTGTTTTTTATGAAGGTAAAAACTGTCTGACATTAAAAATGTCTTTTAAAACATAAATCTGGCTCAGAGGGCTGCAGAAATCACAACAAATATAACATCACAGATCTATAAAGATATTTGAAGTGACCAAAAAGCTCTGATTGATTATAATGTAGGTACAATAACACAGACTCCTAAAGATGGTTGGAAAACAGGTTATTTCTTCATTTTATATATAAGCCCTTCATAAATCATGCTGACTGCACTCTGTTTACCAATATAAGCAAAGACATTACACATAAAAACACAGAAACATCAGGATCACTTTATGCCACCAGATAGCTAGATAGCACCTTGTTGCTAACTAACCTTGATGTTGTCATCTTTAGCTCACACAGACTCACAATATTTCCTGTATTTCAGCTAGAAAACGCGCCTCTCTCTCCTCCCTCCATTGTTTCCATTTGTGTGTCTGTGCTGTTATTGTCCTCATGATGAAAACGGGACTTAATTGTCGCATCAGTCAGACGTCACTCCCCGAGACGCAAGAAGAAAGCAAAAATATATCTTTGTACTGAGGAACATGACAAAAATAGTAACACAGTGACTTTGATAAGTAACTTTAATCTGATTACTGGACTGCGTTAGATTACTCGTTACTGAAAAAAGTAGATTAGAGTAACGTGTTACTGACATCACTGATATTATACAGGACAAAGTCAATTAGGGACACATGGATCAGGACCCCATCTCTGATATGTGACTGTGACGTGTGTCCAGGTTAGGAGACAGCTGAAGGATCTACATGTGATGGTCCTGGGCCGGTGTCCCAGTGTTTGTAGTTCTTTTGGTGTAGTTCTGTTTTTGTCATATCTTTGGACGTGTTTATTAGTTATTGGTATTTACTTCCTGATTCCTTTGTTCTCATCTTTATCACATATTCAGAGTCCCTCTGTATGTCAGCCTCCTTTGTCAAGTCTTCTGTGTTGTATTGTTTATATTTCATGAGGCCACTTCCTGTTTTATTTTGACAGTCCCCTGTTCTGTGTGTTGTGTTTGGTTTTGCTTCCCTTTGTCTCAGGACGGATGCTAATGTGGTAGAGGAGACAAGTACCTGCACCAGATTAATCTGACACCCAGCATCAGCCTCCCTATTTATTACAAACATTTATGGCCTGCAGGGCTGTATATTTTCTGTGTGGTGATCACCTGCACAGCAGATTTTAGCCAGTGTGGTCACAAAAAGGCTGATATTGATCTCATACTGTGTCCTGTGTCTATACAAGGCAGAGCACTGCATGAATTTAAGTGTGACAATAATAGTTCTGTTTTTTTACTCTTAACGTACCTCCTTCTATGAGGATTAAGGCTTTGGGAGCTCTGTTTTTCATACATGTACATGACCCATGGTTTATTATAATAAAGTTTAAATTTCAAAAACTTCAGTAAAAATAAGAGCAGCATAGCATCCTGTCTGCCTTACAGAAGGAAATGAAGTTATGTTGGCAGTTTGTGTTGCTCAGTTTTCTGTTATTGTCAAAAATAGATTGGAAATATCTTCTTTATACAACTAATGTCGTGGTCCTGGGCTGTGTTCGTTGATCCGTTTTTGCATATCATTTTGGAAGAAAATGTTTTGCCTGTTTTTGAATGGATCGCCTGCTTCGTTCTTCACCGTCCACAGTAACACTAATCAGTTATACGTGCGTGTGTCCACCTGTAATAAATAAAAGCGTTGGTATCAAAAACATTGATTCAACAATTAAAAGGCCCGGCGCAAAATGACAGGCTCATTTAAACAAAGAAGGAAACCAAATGAATCCTGGCGCCTCGGCCGCCTGGAAACAGCAGGAGTGAAACACGCAAACGTGATGTAGG
>CM024202.1:5521112-5527289 GCA_013435755.1 Amphilophus citrinellus
GGAGTTCATGTAGCAGTCACATACAAGAATATGAGCAGAGCAGGGGATGAATGCAAATTTGGACATAATGACAAATCTTGAGCATCAGATTTTGACATAATCAGTTACACTGAAGGTCGTCGGTCCTCCAGAGTAGGAGTGTACCTGGATCACAGAGCAGGTATTCTGTCCTTCTACAGCGTCTCTGAGACCATGACTCTGCTCCACAGAGTCCAGACCACATTCACTCAGCCGCTCTATGCTGGACTTTATATTAGTGGTTGGTTTGTTTTTGGAACAAGTGCTGAACTCTGCAAACTGGAACAGATTGTGATCATTACCAGCTCAAAGTGAGGTTGGTGTTATTTTGAATTGGAGAGTCTATTTCTTCCACCTTCACAGCAGCGTCACTATGTTGTGTTTGTAAAGTGTCTGTGAGCCTCTGTACCACTGCTCTCCTCCACAGTGTCTGTGGACCAATTCCTCAGCTGGTGTGATCGAGTCACCAGTCTCCACTTTACCATCTTATTGTTTTCTTACAAAGGTTTGACATTCTTGTGTCTTTCTGCACTAACAAGCTTTGTAACAAGAAAAATACCAGATGTTTACATTTGTTTGCTGTCTAACATTTAATTTGTGCTCTTTGTCACTAAAAATAATTCATTAAAGTGATCAAGTTTGTGTGCAAAGAATTATATTTCAGTATTTCGGTCTTGGGGACATTTTTAAAATCTTTTTACAGTGTTCATAAAGATTGAACTTCAGAATGATGTGATACTTTTTGCAGTGTTGTAAAGACTGAATCCAGATGTGAGAAGAACGTCTTGTGACTAATTTTGTTTGACGTGTAATCTCTAAAATCTTAGAGAAACATCAGTGTTTCACATAAATGTTCAGATATGTAGAAATGTGACTGCTTTCACTTCTATTTCTAGTGTGTGTAGAAATGACTGTTTGGACTTTTGCCCATTTTATGCCTGATAAACACTGGGTGATATTTCTGTACAATAATGAACTCGTTCATGTCTTTGGTTTCTGTCATTTTTCTGATGACACTGATTTGTGATTCAGCCTCATGTCAGTCTGTAAATAAATGAGTATAAATATGCAGACTCTGGATCTGGTGTGATTGTTGCTCATCAGCCTGTCAGTGACCATCTTCCAGCTGATCCACAGGAAGCACAACATGGGAGCATCTCTAACTGCAGCTCAGTGGGAAGATGCTGAAATCTACAGCACAGGCTTTAAACTGTGTATCAGATCATTCAGCTGAGCATTTCACACAGAGCTGATCTGAGAACGTGCAGGTTGAAGGAAAGAAAGCCGACTGTATTAGAAGTGTGCTGTCATGGCTGCGCTGAGGTCGGCACACTCATGAATATGTTTTTAGCTTTTCCCTGATGTACATATAATTAATAACCTGTCATCAGTGTAAAATATACAGATACTATCAGTGATGGCACAGTTACCTTGAAAAGTAATCTGATTACTCCTTTAAAAAGTAACTTAGTTACTTTACTGATTATTTAACTTTAGAGTAACTAAGTTAGATTACAAGTTACTTTATTAGTTACATTCAGCAGCTGCCAAAAAATGATCGTCTGTATTTAAACAGCTGTAAATGACTTGTTGACCTATAATCTGTGAAACATGTGTCAAACATATCTCTCATCAATGATTTCAGGTCATTCTGAGTGAGAAACAGCATTTCTATCACAAGATAGAAGCTGCACTCAGTTTTTGGCAAAGTGACTTTTATATATTTGTTTTTTATGAAGGTAAAAACTGTCTGACATTAAAAATGTCTTTTTAAACAGAAATCTGGCTCAGAGAGCTGCAGAAATCACAACAAATATAACATCACAGATCTATAAAGATATTTGAAGTGACCAAAAAGCTCTGGATTGATTATAATGTAGGTACCAGGGTTATTATAGTTAACGAAAACGAACGAAATAACGAAAACTGAAATTGAAAAAACATTGTCGTTAACTGAAATAAATAAAAACTATAATTAAAAGGAAAAAACGATAACTAATTAAAACTGAATTGTGAGTTTACAAAACTAACTAAAACTAACTGAAATTATCGATAAACTGACTTTCATTTACTTGGTTTTTTTTTTAAGCCTTGTGGATTGATATGAAATCATTTTTTCCGCTCTCCGAGTTTAAGCTGGGAGCGCCACAGGACAACTGTGTGAGTGCGCATGTGCGTGCGCTCACCGCGCTGTAATGGCTGCGGTCTGCCGAGAAAGCGGCAGAGTCCCGTATGGAGGTTCTTTGAGTACAAGAGCACAGATAGAATCGAAAGTCTTGTTGTGGATGATGAAAAATGTGCGGAACGCTTCTCAGTCAGGAAAAACCAGCGACATCAAAGTCCACCTCAAACTGTTGCGTCCTTGTGCGTTTCCGGCTACTTTATCAGTGAGAGAATAACAATCAGGAATAATAATCAAAGCATCAGTATAAGGACTCACAAATGTCAGCAAATTCCTGGTAGGAGACTGTTGAAACTATCAGGATGGACGTGAAGGAATGAAGAAAGTGAAAAAAAACAGGGACAAATATGTTTGCAGCCAAAAACTGAGCACAAAGAGCGAGGACCAAAAAAGAAGTCCCAGCCTGCACCGCATATAAAACACCTGCACACGACCACAAGGTAATTAACACACACACCAGCTACACAAGCATAAATGTGGACATGAGGTCGGACACTTCCGTAGGTTGTGTACAAAGACCCTGCAAGTTTAATTAGCAGCATCTAACCAAGCTAGCTCCAAAACAGAAGCAGCTTCAGGTGGTGAGAACATCAGGATGCAGCTGGATTTGAGCTTTGACTCCTTCAAAGAGTTTGTTTTTGTCAAACACCACATGTAGCTGTTGTTAATCTACTGCACTGATGCTGAACTTTATTGTGGAGTTTATTGTAGAATTTATTGAGTTTGGGAGTTCATGTTTTTCTTTGTTTCTCCCTGTTGATGTTCATGTGTGTCCTTAATATTACACACATTTAGCATGTAGTGCTGCTGTCTGTGAACAGTTGGGTGTTGAATATATTTCTTTAAACGGTATCTTTTGTGAAGTTTTCATTACACAATAGTCACTTTTGTGCCTTGAATCTTGCACCTGATTAGGTATGAAAATACTAAAACTAATACTGAAACTAAACATGAAACCAAAAATAAAAACGAGAAAAACCGCTCTGAAAACTAATTAAAACTAACTGAATTAGAGAAAAAAAAGTAAAAACTAACTAAAACTAAACTATAATGTAAAATCCAAAACTATTATAACCCTGGTAGGTACAATAACACAGACTCCTAAAGATGGTTGAAAAACAGGTTATTTCTTCATTTTATATATAAGCCCTTCATAAATCATGCTGACTGCACTCTGTTTACCAATATAAGCAAAGACATTACACATAAAAACACACAGAAACATCAGGATCACTTTATGGCAGACCATCAGTTTTTGGCACAACACCCTCCACTGCCTCAACATAAAAATGACAGCCATGAAACGAGGGCGAGTCAGCCGTGTTTAAGCAGCATTTCCTCTGCTACATACTGTCCGACCACCTTCTTCAGCCCCCCCCTTACTGGTTTGTACTGAAGTCCAGCTTTTGTTGTTTGGGTGCTGGGGGGCTCCTGCATTAGCCGCAGCTCTGCTTCACCACCTGCTGGGACTCCTCTGTAAGTGTGACTGTGCTGCGACTCCAGATGTTTCTTCTAATCTGACGTAGTGTTTTTGAAGCTAGATAGCACTTTGTCACCAGCACAGAGTGCACAACTAACCTTGATATTGTCATCTTTAGCTGACACAGACTCACAACAGTTCCTGTATTTCAGCTAGAAAACGCGCCTCTCTCTCCTCCCTCCATCGTTCATGTTTGTGTGTCTGTGCTGTTATTGTCCTCATGATGAAAATGGGACTTAACTGTCGCATCAGTCAGACGTCACTCCTCGAGACGCAAGAAGAAAGCAAAAATATGTCTTTCCGCCCTGGCCTCAGAGGGTGGATAGATGTGGATGAATGTGTTTCTTTGTGCATTTGTCACAGTCCTCGTGGGTGTATTTGGGTGGGTGAATGCGTGTGGGTAGGGTTGTGTGTGTATGTGTGTTTGTGTGTGTGTGTATGTGTATGTGTGCGCATGAGCATATGTGGGTGAGTGTGTGTGCGCGTGAGCATATGTGGGTGGGTGTGTGTGCATACGTGTGTGCATGGCTGGACCTGAATCTGGGCCTTCTTGTGCCTTGCCTCCTGGCTGCTTCTCGGTGGTCGCTCCTGCGTCCCTCGCTTCCCCGGGGTGTGGGTGCCTTGGGGTTCCTGGGCCGGGCTGGATGTTCTGGCGTGGGTGTCGACCATCTCTCCTGGGGGCTGTGGGCTGGGGCGGCTTGGGCTTCTCTGGCGTGGGGGGGGCTCTGCGGTATGTCGGGCGGTTCTTGGGCACCTGGGCCCTGGGGCCCTGCCGATGGCCTGTACGGGGGGCTGGCCTCTGGGGGGGCCGGTTTCCTGATGCCTCGAATTCCCTGGGGCTCTTGCCCCTCGACTGGGGGGGCTCCATCTGGGACCTCCCTCTCCCCTCTGCTGGGGTGGGTATGCGGTTGTCGCTGGAATGTGCGGCTTCAGGTTTTCGTGGCTCTTGATGGGCTGCGGATGGCTCGGATTTCCTGGGTCCTTCTCTGCCTGCCTCTGGCTCCTTGTGGGCGGAGCGGCGGCTTTCTGCCCTCGTTGGTAAGTGCATTCAATGACACAGACACTAACGCAATCACAGCACAACAAAATTGTTGTTCTTATACAATCATGCTTAATTTTTTTGTGCCTTTTCCACATAGTTATTTTTCCAGGTATTGCTTGTTCTGTTTTGGTATGTTGTCTTTTTTCTTTTTTTTTTGCAGTTGCAGCATTTGAATTGTTTTGGTTAGTTTAGTGGTGCTCTGTCCTCTTTTTCTGTTTTCTCCCCTTCCTCTCTCTTTTTTTCCCCCCAGCCTGTCAACTGGAATTAAATGTATATGTACACAAATAAATAAATAAATAAAATAAAACAAACAAACAAAACAAAACAAAAACACAAACATTAACAAGAAAAGCTTATAGAGACTCTATAGAGCTTATCTTGGAAGAATAAATATGTTTGGCACAACAATCCATTCAGATCACAATTCTGCTTGAAAACAGTGCCAGACATGACAGGTTTTTGGGAAAAGAAGGAGAGAAAAAAAAAAAAAGAAAGAAAGCAGACTGTATTAGAAGTGTGCTGTCATGGCTGCGCTGAGGTCGGCACACTCATGAATATGTTTTTAGCTTTTCCCTGATGTACATATAATTAATAACCTGTCGTCAGTATAAAACATACAGATACTATCAGTGATGGCACAGTCGCCTTGAAAAGTAATCTGATTACTCCGGTAAAAAGTAACTTAGTTACTTTACTGGCTTCAAGACAACTTCTGGATTAACCACGCACATTTGTGTAAGCCCCGACCACATTTTTAAACCAACCAATCAGAGAAGAGCACGCCAAATTTCACTCATGTATCGAAAACGTGTATGAAAATGCACCAGCAACTACCTAACGACAGGGTATGCTGTAACATACACTGAATACACTCAAGATCAGGTCAAGTGATACACAAGGACCATCAAAGAAAATGAGAATTTATGTTATTTAGACACTAACAAATGTAGATTCACTCTTTTGTTTATGAGGACTTTGCCCAAGTCCTCACATTACCCTTGGGTCCCTGGAGCCCAGGTGAGATGTCAGGTGAATTTTCCCTATATACCATAAGGACACACACACACACACACACACACACACACACACACAGAGCAAAACACTATTTACACACTGAATCTCAAGTTTTCGGTGTTAGGTCTGCGTCTGTTATGTTTAGTCAGTTCTTGTTTTATTTTGACAGTCTCGTGTTCCCTCTGCTCAGCAAAAACTTGCAGAAATAAAACTGGAAACTCTGACGTGTGCTGGAGCAGAGCACTGGGTCACAATGTGTGAGCTCCAAATATTCACCCTCGATTTATGTAAATGAAAGAAAAACTCACATAAATCAATAAATACAATAAATGTCTGAGATGAAAAATAAATTTGCTGGCAGATAAAACATTCAGCTCGTTTCCATGTGTTGTGATGTGCATTAATCTTAATTAAAAGGAGAAGAAAACTGCTGCAGTCCAA
>CM024202.1:5527789-5550289 GCA_013435755.1 Amphilophus citrinellus
AAGCTGCAGTTTTCTGATCAAATAACACGTCACATCCTGAAGGCTGTTCAGACTCTGCTCTCCTTCATGTGACGTCAGCAGCGTGGGTCTCTCTGCTCTCTGAGCCTGTGGACGGCTGCAGATGTCCTCCTCTCCACCTGCAGATGTGCTTCAGCACTGATGCTGATCTGTTGCACAGAATCAGGTGCAGCCTGAAGCATCCTAGCTCCCTGTGAACACTTCCTAAATCACTGAACAGCGCTCCCTCTGGCACTCTCAGACCCGCTCACTAACACCTCATTAACTCGGCTGGCAGACGTCCTCCAGGTGTTTGTCTTTAGCATTAAATTATTTTCAGGGATCTTTCTCATAAACGTCGTCTTCGTCCTCAGTGATCGTGTTTTGTTCTAAAATGTTGGACAGCAGCACAAAAACCTCCAGAATAATCAAACCTGATCAAACTGTAAATCTGCAGGAAGGATTTCATTCCAGTCACTGTTAGAATTCCTGCGTTTCCAGGCTGATATTAGAATTCCAGCTGCTGATCCGTGTCTGTGGGATGTTTGTGTCTCCGTGCTGATGAAGTGCTGATGCTGCTTCACAGCGTGTGATTTTCCCGGCTGAATGTGGGAACAGAAGCTCGGCCTGCTGCTGTTTAGCTGCAGAGGAAGTTTGTGAAACGCTCGACTGACGTGAAGGAATCTCCTCTGATCAAAGCGCCGACCCGCAGACCGACCCCGGAGCATGCTGGGAAGTTTCAGACCTCACCTGCAAAGTTTCCTCTGAGCTCTGATTTCTCACACGAGCTGCTGAGTTTCATCTTTCAGCGTCTGAAGTTTGATTTGATCTCTTCTTCTGCTGCTCCTGTTTCAGAGCCTCTCTGGTCTCGTTCCCCTCAGAGGTGCAGGACTCCATTCTGAATGTGACTGACAGTTCGTGAAGTCTGCAGGTCACCTGTTTGTGTTCGGTTCATCACAATGATGCTTCAGTTCATCGTGGGGATGATTCAGATTTATTCACATGTATGCACACATGAAGCAAACACACACAAACTCACAGTTACTGAAACCAGTCCGACAACAACACGAGTTCCGGTTCTATCAGCTCGTCTGGTCTCAGTAAGGTTCTCTGACCTGAACAGAGTTCCTGATCCTGATGGGTTCTGTGGGTTTGATGTTCTGCTCCATCAGGAGCAGTCTGGGAAACGCTCTCACACACGTTTGGATTTAATTTCACGAGGTCACAGCGGGGTGGGCGGGGTCAGACTGTGCAAACCTTTATACACAATAAAAACATCTGCAGGTTTGATCCTGTTTCCCATATTTAGGTAAATATTTCCAGGCTGTGCTAAAATAAGATCCTCGTACCGACTGATGAGGAGCGACCTGAGTAGCTGACGTGAGGTCAGCAGGTCTTCTGATCCTCAGAGATCTCAAAACTGGTTCACAGCTTTGCTCTGATGTCAGGTCATGTGACCTTCTCCTACACCTTTTCTTCAGCTTTGTAACATGTTTGAAGCATCGTAAAGCTCTGATGTGGATCACAGCAGCCAGAAGATCAGAGACCAGCTGTTTACAGTGGTCAGTTTCTGGGTTTGAACTTTGACCTTTAGCCCGTGAGTCTGCAGCTCAGCCTGATGTGAGAGCTCTCTGTTTTCGGCCGTGATGGTTCAGTTTTGTTGGTTCAGCTGACAAACAGCAGGAAGCAGAGTTTTTCCTCCTGATAACGAACTCTGTTAATGACAAGCACAGATGGGCGAGCGAGCCCGGCCGGCCTCAGTCGCTCTCTCAGGCTGAACTGCTGACTGCGAGCATTCACGTCTCGCTGTGTCACCGCTCTGCTATCTGCCACTGAAACTCTGCTATTGATCTGCTGTCAGCTTCTCTGTTTCTGTCCTCAGATGTGACTTCATCAGGCTTTCTGTGACCTTCAGAGTCTCAGTGACAGCAGCCATGAAGCTTTGATAACAGGCCTTCTTCTTCTTCTCTGTCTTTGTTGGTGCTCTGCAGCATTTCCTGCTGTATTACAGCTCCAGCATGTCCTCCTCTGCAGGTTTCTGTAATGTTTAGTACTGTGCTGGTGCTTGGGTCGCTCTTCAGCATCTTTCACAGATTCAGGATGAGGATGCAGCTCCTGTTCTGTCAGGTGGAGGTTTGTGTCTGAGCTCGATGTGGAAACATGGAGACAGGAGACAGGAAACAAAAGCCCACATTCTGATAAAACTGTTATTTCAGAGTTGAGTGTATTTAGCAACTATTAAGCCTTATAAGGCAGCAGCAGAGAGAGGGTCAGAGCAGGAGACGGAGCTGCAGACTGCTGCTGTTTGTTCTGCAAACATCCAGCAAACACAGAGCCAGCAGCCAGGCGAAGTCCAGCCAACACCAGCCAACACCAGCCAACACCAGCCAACACCAGCCAACACCAGCCAACATCCAGACAGCATCCAGCCAGCATCCAGACAGCATCCAGACAGCATCCAGACAGCAGTCAGTTAGCTGTCGGCCATCAGCCTCCTTCATTTTCAGCTTAGAATTTTTAATTAAATCAAAAAGATCTTCTAGAAGACGGTGGCATTAAAGGTGAAACGAATCGTTTTGAGTTTTGTTTCCTCGTGATGTTTCAGTTCTCAGTTCTTAGAGAGCGGCGTCTCCTTTAAACGTTGTAAAACCATCTGTATCTCACTAAAAACCAAAAATGATTCAAAGGTTTTTCTTCTCTCTCGTTCTGAGCCCACTCAGATTTATCTGATGGATCTGGAGGATCAATAGAACCCCTCCTTCAGTTTGAGGCTGCTTCACCTCCGGTGTTCACCATCTGTTTCAGGAGTTGCTGCCATGATAGAACCATCTTACAGCTGCAGGTCCGTACAGCCACTTGGAGGTGGGGAGCATGGTCCACTGGGACTCAGAGCCTTCAGCCCTCCTTGGCAATGCTGATGAAGCTCTGCCAGAGGGGGGCATTGAGGATCTGTCAGACCAGTGCCTCTGCCAGGTGCTCCCAACACACCTTCACTACATGTTGGGGTCACTGAACTGTTCACAAAGAACAGGACACAGTCAGGATTTATTCCCAATCTGAAGGTGCAGGGAGGCTACCCTCTGGTCCACCAGGGAAAATCCCAATGACCAGGGGGGATACAAGTCTACCCACCCCTGCTCTCCACCAGAGGTGGGGAAGGAGCTTCTGGCCCCATATCCAGATTCAGACTGCTGGGACCTCTGCTCCTGACTGCTCCCCATTCCCCTACAGCAAGTGGAGGGCCCACAGGAGGGTGGGCCCATGTAATAATAATAATAATAATAATAATAATAATAATACATTTTATTTGTAAGTGCCATTCATGACACCCAAGGACACTTTACAGGGGTCAAAACAAGTCACTTAAAAGCACAAACAGAAACTAAATAACCAAAGGAACTAAAGCGAGTATTTAATCTTTAACAGGTACGTTTTCAGTCGTGATTTGAAAATTTGAAGAGAGTCGATATTGCAAATTTCTGGTGGGAGAGAGTTTCACAGCTGGGGAGCAGAGTGGGAGAAAGCTCTGCTCCCAGTGGTACCGAGGGGGCAGAGGGAACAGTAAGGTGGATAGAGGAGGAAGAGGGGAGGGTGCAGGAGGAGGAGGTGATGTGAAGAAGTTCGGCTAGATAAGGAGGGACAAGGTTGTGGATGGCCTTAAATGTATATGGGAGGATTTTGAAGTTAATTCTGAACTTAACTAGGAGCCAGTGGAGCTGCTGTAGGACGATGTGGTGAAATGAGGGGGGTTCTGGTAATAACGTGAGCGGCTGATTTTGAAGCTGCTGGAGAGATTTGAAAGGGAGGCCAAATAAAAGAGAGTTACAGTAATCAATACGGGAGGTAACGAGACTAGAACAAGGAAGGAGGTGGTATGTGGGCAGAGGGAGGGGCGGAGGCGATTTATGTTTCATAGGTAGAAATATGCAGACCGGGTGATATTATTGATATGGAGTGAAAAGATAGAGTGCTGTCAAGGATGACTCCCTGAGGGGAGGGGAAAACTGAGGAGCTGTCGATGGTGAGGGAGAAACTGTCGACTTTGGATAAGGTGGATTTTGTTCCAACGAGGAGGAACTCAGTTTTATTGCTGTTTAATTTAAGAAAGTTTGACATGAACCAGGATTTGATTTCAGATAAGCAGGTGGTGAGGGAGGAGGGTGGGAGGGAAGAGTTAGGCTTGGTGGATAAATAGAGCTGGGTGTCATCCACAAAGCAGAGGAAATGGATGCTGATGGAAGATTTTGCCAAGGGGAAGGAGGTCAGTGAAGAAAAGGAGGGGTCCCAGGACAGGGCCTTGAGGCACAACTGAAGTTACGGGGGCGGGGTTAAAGACTTAAGCTGGATGAACTGAATGCAGCCTGTGAGATAAGAATGGAAGCAGTGAAGAGGGGTGTGGGTGATGCCGATAGAAGATTATCTATTGAGGAGGATGCTGTGGGAGATATGCCGGGTTTCCATTAGTATCTACTTAGCGCAGGTCGACTCCACTCGCCACGGTCTGTTTTGTTTCCATTGGGAAACACCTCGATGTGGGTGGAGTCGATATAGCAGCACGGGCAGTAGTCTCTTGACATAATTTTTATGCGGCTCAAATCACAACACAACAGTGGATGAGAGAGAGACAAGCTAACATAGCTAATGCCAGTTTACTGTCATCAGCATGCATAAGTCTCCCATACAATGTTTTAATGGATGAAGGTTATCATTGTTAAGTATTAACCTATACCACCAAAAATGTCATAATCGACTCAGTGTACTTCAGAAGTGCTGCCTACTGCGTACTTCCAGCAACGATTACTGTAATGAACCTGTGCTGGTTGTGAAGTGCAGTTTCTCAGCTTTCAGAAACTGTTTGAATTTTTCCGATAAACGGACAAACGGTCGCGTAATTACGATAATTCAAAGTTCCTTTGATCAGCCTCCTCAGGCTCTGTGCTAACCAGCTGTTCAGCTTGTAGGGGCAGGTAACGGTGCTTCAGCGGCGATCCGCGGCAGTATAGGGTTACAATATGTATGCAGTGTGTGTGTTTCAGGTGGCTCTCATGTTGTAAAACTACCGCTGCAAACTGTCGGTCTGGGCATTCAACCGGTGCTTTGCGTGCCTCCAGTTTCTTGCTGTCAGGTTTTAAAAATGCTTGATTCTGGTGAAGGAGTCGCTCTCATGACTCCGCTAGTGACCACACTCCCTGGCCAATCAGTGGCATGCTGTTCTTCCGTGTCACATTTTTGAATTGCCTTGGATCACTTAGAACCTCAGGTGAGTAAGTACAGTACTAAAAAAGTACCTGGTACCAGGTACTAATGGAAACACCTTCAAACTGCGCCGAGTCGAGCCGCGCTGAGCAGATACTAAGGAAATGCAGCTATAGTGTCAAAGGCCGCATTCAGATGAGGATGAGGAGGGAGAGTAGTCCAGAGTCAGCTGCCATGAGAAGGCCATTAGTGATTTTTAGTAGAGCAGTTTCTGTGCTGGGGTGGGGGCAGAAACCAGACTGGAATTGTTCGTACAAACAGTTTTGGGTTAAATGGGAGTGAAGTTGAACAGCAATGTTTTTTTTTTTGTTTGTTTTTTAAGTATTTTGGAAATGAAGGGTAGGTTAGAGATTGGGGCAAAGATTATTGTAGTTGTTTGGATCAGAACCAGGCTTTTCAGAATTGGAGTAACTGCTGCAGGTTTGAAGAGAGTGGGAACAATTGCAGAGGTAAGAGAAGAGTGAATAATGGCAGATATGAAGGGAAGGAGAGAGGAGAGGCAGGATTTAACCAGACCTGTAGGAAGAGGATAGACTTGTGGAGGACTTGGATTTCTGGATGAGGTCAGTGATTTCAGAGGGAGTTGGTAGTTGAAAGGTGGAGAGCAGCTGACAGAGGTGGGGAGGTTCAGATGGGGGGAGTGGAGGAAAAACAGGACATAGGTGTTGGTTGATTTTGTTGATTTTTTTCACTGAAAAACAACATAAGGGAGTTACAGGTTACAGTGGAGTAAAAATGAAAAGGAAATAGGTGTGGGGGTGTTGTGTAGCGACTCCAACACCGTTTGCCCCTACACCATTGAGCAGGGAGTACTGCACCGCTGACTCGCTCTTGGTTAATCACAAACAATTCAGTTCCCACATTGCACTTCAGGTTGTTTATTTGTATGTTCCAATCATCCACACAGCAGTCAAGCCCAAGCATATGCAGGCTACATCATGGCACTCCAAACAAAGCAAGGCATCGATAAGCACATAAAAGGCGTGAAGAAAGTGCTTAGAAAGCGGTCAACAAAAATACACTCTCCCTACTCACCGATACTCCATCCCGACACACCGGTGACCAGGTGATTATATTTCCTACCCATTAACCAAACACCTCCCACGTGACCTACATGCCTACCGTAATCCCAGGCATAAACATGCAACACCATAAGTTCACCATAACACCACTGAGTTGTATATGGCTCTTACAGGGGGTATTATTTAGCAGTGAAGACAGGGTCTTGGTGTTACCCTGGGACTGTCTCCAGGGTGATGCCCCGGTATGCCCTGGTTTTTGTCTCATCAAAGCAGTTTTCCAAATTGCACTTTGTTCCTGACCCAAACTAGTCTGCCTTGGGAGACCCCAGCAGGGGCAAATTACCCCAGACAGCAAAGGTCCTGGGACAGGTGCACACATGCCTCCATCATGATCTCAGTTCAGTTCAGTTTTATTTATGTAGCACAAAATCACAACAACAGTCACCTCGAGGTGTTTTATATTGTAAGGTAAAGATGCTGCAGGAATACAGATTAATAATAACTAATGATTAAATGCAGAGTGGGGTACAAACAGAGTTAAAAGAAACACTCAGTTCACCTAACACCCCCATGGGAACCCCCCCCCCCCCCCCCCAGCAGCTGAGGAGGGTTCAGGGTCACCTGATCCAGCCCTAACTATAAGCTTGATCATAAAGGAAAGTTTTAAGCCTAATCTTAAAAATAGAGAGGGTGTCTGTCTCCTGAACCCAAGCTGGGAGCTGGTTCCACAGAAGAGGGGCCTGAAAGCTGAAGGCTCTGCCTCCCATTCTACTCTTAAGTATCCACCATTACAACCTGGCCTGAAAATGCACTCCCCGACCTACAGGACTGCTTCACACACAGACTGGGACTTATTTGAACACGAGGACCTGGAAACATTCACAGGGACGGTACTGGACTACATTAAGTTCTGTATCGGAAATGTGACTGTTAGCAAAAACATCCCAGTTTTCCCAAACCAGAAACCCTGGATGAACAGCCAGGTCCGTTCATTCCTCAAAACCCGCGATGCTGCCTTCAGGTCGGGCGACAGAGCTCTGTACAGTGCTGCTCGAGCTGACCTGAAAAGAGGAATTAAAAAAGCCAAGGTGGACTACAGGAGGAGATCAGAGTCCCATCTGTCCAGCAATAACACACAGGAGGTGTGGCAGGACATTCAGAACATCACAAACTTCAGAGGCTGTGATGTGACTGCAGGAGACCTGAGTGTGTCACTAGCAGAGGAACTTAACTGTTTCTTAGCTCGCTTTGAGACACCTCAGGACCACCCATCTGCCCCCCCCCCCCCCCCCCCCCCCAAAACCACCACCACCACCACCAGGCTCCACTCCACTCACTGTCCAGGAGCATGAGGTACGCTGCATGAATATGACAATTGGGTCATAACAACAACAGAAGGAGGTAAAAATTACAAGTCTTCGTTTTCAGGTTAAACATGGAGGGAGTCACATGATGTTGCCACTGATCAGCTGATCACATGATGTCTTTGGTGTGTGCACGTGCTCAGAGTGTTGTGTTTCTTTTCCAGCTGTTTTATTAGGATCAGCCTGTTTTCACTTCATCACTCAGTAAAGTGTGATTGTCGCTCTCTGACAGGAGGATGAGTGACGTCCAGTTGGCTTCAGCTTCCACCGTCTCCAAGGTTACAGGCTTATCACAAGGATGCAGTTCCCACGGCAACGAGCCTCCAGCTTTCATCCTTCCTCCTCGTAATGCCCGGGTCACTCTGGGGGGAGATGCTCGACTGGAGGGCAAGGTGAGATACCTGAGTTTCCTATCTGAACTCTGATTGGTTCTTTTTTATCTCTAAAACTGAAACAGTGAAACAGTATTTAGACCTCTGAGATCATTTAAAGTGGACTCAGCACAGGACAGCAGAGACAGCATGAAGACGTTTAAGATAAGATAAAACTTTAATGATCCCACGACGGGCAAATTTACAGATTACAGCAGCTCAAGTACAGAGAAGGATGAAATAAAATAAAATAGAATAAAACAGAAAAAACACTATACACAAAAAAATGATCAAAACACCCTATACAGATATATATACTTATTTACATTATATTTAGACCTGCTCCATCTTTGGTAACAGCTAAGAACTCTGAAGAACATTGAAGAGGAGTTCAGAGAAGCTCCGTCAGGTCTGAGAATTTCAGTTTGGATCTCGGAGACTCCGACTGACTCGTGAAGGTTTTACTGCAGAAGAACCAGCGAGACGTTCCAGCAGACTGAACTCTGGATGAAATCGACCTCGGGAGGTTGATCTGTGTTCAGCTGAGCGGTGACGCAGAGCTGATAACATCAGCAGCAGCCGAGCAGTTCAGACATGCAGCCCCTCCAAACGTTTCCTATCAGACGGAGATTTCAGCCCATTTCAAACTGCTCTGAACTCATTTAAGAGCTCCAGTTCCTGTGACACGAGTCAGGAATGGCAGTGTGCATCAGGAAGCTGTAATTACGACAGTTTAACCAAATGTAAACATGTAGGCTAAAAACGAGGCTCAGTGCAGCTCCGTGAGGAACGCTCACTCTCAGATGCCTCTTTTTTCTCAGGGTGGAGATCTTTGATGAGCTCCGTCAGAGAACAGCTTCCTGTTTCTGTAACATGTAAACTGGGTAAAAGTCTGCGCTGCTTTGGCAGCGTCGCCTGCGAAGGTTCAGATGTTGGTTCCTGCTCTGCATCAAGTTCTTGTATTTCTCTGTGTTCATAATGAAGATCCAGACTGTGGTCCTTAAACTCTGCTGTCCACACACTGAGCTCACAGCTTTTCCTCTGACGTCATTGAATCACTGCTGAAAGGTTGTCGGGTTAAAATCTCGACGTTCTGCATCAGTCCTTCTTTTTTCTCGGCTGTCAAACTCACAGTTACACTGATGCTGTGTTCACTTACACACACGTACGTGTGAACATTTACAAACATAACCTTAAAAGTTGTTTGTGATTTCAGAACGCTGTTCTCTGATGTGCAGTTCAGTGTTTGTGGCTAAAATGGGACAAACTGCATGATGTGCACTTATTTACCTTTGAATCTTCATTTCCTGTTGACCTCACGTGGGTCATCAGGGACAACCAACAGGCCTTATGTGGCCCGCGGGCCGTATAACATCCAGCTCTGGTTTACAGGGATCTTTTGGGCTGTTTCATGATGGACATTTATGCAAATTATTGAAGAGAGGAAACATTATTTCTCATTATGTTTCTGTTGAGACTAAAAACCTTTGACTCAAATCAGATTTTTGTGGTGGATAAATGTGCAGATGGATGTTTTTACCCTATTCACATGTATTAAAATATATATGTTCCTAAGAAATCAAACTAAAGGCAGCAGCCGAGCGTATTCTGCACCAAGGTCAACGCCCTCCTCTGAGAAAGTAGTCCCTCCTCTGCTCGTGCTCCACCTGTTCGGGCGGTGGAGGAGGAAAAATAAACTCTGTTTCTGGATCGTTTTTCCAAAATAAATGCTTCACAGACCGGAGAGGCCATAAAAACAAAGCTCACAGGAGCAGATCATAAAATCCAGAACTGAGAGAGTGCAAACATCCCAACATTAAACACATTTAAAGCCAGTTTGGTGCTCGCTGACATGAGGCTGAGGATAGTTTCAGGCCTGCAGCCCTTCATGTGCAGCCTGAACCTCCAGGAGACCGGAGGTCATATCTGAGTGAGTCTGAAAGCAGACGGGAGGCGAGGGATTAACATTTCTGCAGTCCTGTGACCGGCTGCATCCTGATGTGAAGCCGCCCAACGATCCCAACACAACAAACACACTGCTCGCTGCTCTGCGTCTGCTTTTATTTGCTCTGTGAAGTCATTTTCTGTATTTGGCCCGACTTTAATCACCAGCTCAGGCTCTTATTCTGCTCTGGTTCCCCTGCGGTTTGAGGATTCTTAGGCCAGTTTAACCACTTAAAGACCAAATCACAGTCAAACTGGACGAGTTTCACCTGAAGGCGGCGCTTTCCATCTCTGCCTCAACTCGTCTGCTAACAAGAACGCTGCGTATGAATAATCCCAGAGCACCTGAATGCACCACAAATCCCCAAACATGATGGATGGATCTGCACAGCCTGATGGGAGCTAAAAGTCTTTAAACACCTCTGTCGGCCACATGCTGCACACACACACACAGCCACACAGACACACACACACACGGTCAGACTGTACTTCATGAGCTTGATTAGTTTCGTTCCTGTGTGGAACTGGTGTGTGTGTGTGTGTGTGTGTGTGTGTGTGTGTGTGTGTGTGTGTGTGTGTGTGTGTGTGTGTGTGTGTGTGTGTGTTCTGGCATCACTGTTTCTGTGAAGCTGCCATCAAATCAAACACACACTGTATATAAAAGATGGACATATTCACCATTATGTCACCCACTGGCTGTGAGCACAGTTCTGTTATCAGGAGTGACGAGAGGGTGGAGCGCTAAGCACATCAGCTAATGCTAGCTAGCTGGGTTAGCATAGACTGTATTGGAGCACCTTCTGTCCTGGAGGCGGAGTGGAGCTCTGTTAAACCTTCTCTGTGTCTTTCAGGTGTGCGGTCATCCTGAGCCACAGGTCACATGGTACAGAGAGGGAAGAGCTGTGGTTGGTGGAGAGCGCTTTGTTGTGGCGCGGGGAGGGCGGGGCAACTTCAGCCTGTTGGTGAGCGGCGTTGCGCAGGAGGACCTGGGCCGTTACACCTGTCAGGCAACCAATCAGGCGGGGAGCCGTCAGGTTACCGTGGAGATCCTTCTGGAAGGTAAGAAGACGTGCAGCACCGACATCATCGACACGAAGCGGTCGCTGTGACGGAACCATGTTTACTGCAGTTCTCATGAATCGAAACATTTTCAGCTGGAAATCCAAATTCAGAGCAGATTTATTCTCTCGGTGATGGCTGACCTGCAGACAGATTAGTTTCTGTTCCAATAAATCACGTACTGTGCAACTAAAGCATTTGTGGGCGGAGCTCTGAAGGCCTCCTGTTTCATTTTTAACAAGTGAAACACAAAACTTGTAGCAGAAATAGCTCAGAGTATCGTGAAGTAGTCAAAGGTGGTGGAAAGATTTGCACAGTAAAGTACTGCGATGAATAAAAAGTATTAGAAGACAATGATGTAGCTGTGCAGTAACTGAAAGTATTATGAGCAGTGTCATAAAAGTTACTACAGTTAGCAGCAAAGTAACCAAACAGCATCATGAGGGTGCCTGACAGGGAAAGGAAAACTGAAGGCACTTCAGGGTCAGGGGTCATTTTATATTTAAAGTACTAATAAAGTTATTTCCAGCAGCTCTGATCGTGTAAATAAAGGTTGGTTTGACGCTCTCATGTTTTTCCACCTGCAGAGAATTCTGGGAAGAAGTACGTGGTGCCGTCCTCCATGAAAACAGGGTGAGCTGTGTGTGTGTGAGTTATTAGAGTCATAACTCCTGCTGGAGTCTCAGAGGAGGTCTGAGAGGAGGAGGTCGGCTGTGATCCCGTCAGATTTCCTGCTTCTCCCTCTCTGATTGGTTGCTGAGCAACAGAAGCAGCTTCATTGTTTAAATCAGTTTGTGAGTTTCTGCTCCAGTTTGGGTTAATGAGCAACTTTTTACACCAAAACAAACTCTGAGCACCAGAATCCACACAGCAGGGGGCGCTGCCGCACAGAGTTACACTCTCTCCTTATAACGCGTGCTTCCTGATCCCAGAACTCCATTTCCCATGATTCCAGGTGCCGCTCTGCAGCTCCTGCTCTGGAGAACAGGCCGAGTATTTGGAGCGAGAGTCCCCCGAAGTTCATCAACAAACCGAGCCGAGTGTTCGCCGAGCCGGGACGGACCGCCAAGTTCTCCGTCAAAACCACAGGACGCCCGCAGCCCCGGGTCACATGGTCCAAGGTGGGAGGAGCTTAGCTGACACCTGTTTGTTGAATACTAACTATGTGCTTCAGATTAGAGGTCCAGAGGAACAGCTGAGAACCTGCTGCTGTCTCAGTGTGTGCTCTGCAGACCGGAGCTGCTCTCTGGGACCGTCTGACTCCGTTTAAACAGGAATTCCCAGGAATTCTGAGACTGATTACACAGCACATCAACTTCCTCTGGAAAACTCTCAGCTTTTCCTGGAGGACAGCTGTTTACTTATTTTATGCAGCCAACAATAAAGAAAGAACTCATTTCTATCAATAATTTATCCTGTTTGATTTCCATGTGTTATTATTTTACTTATTTCAGAGGGATTTTTATTACAGCTGAGTCCATTTTGGGACTGTTTTTGTGCCTCTGAGCAGCTGCACAGCAGATTAGAAACAATCCAGATGTGCTTGAAGTTCATATTTTCAGCTTTATTCAGATTTTAAGAATTTGATGAATAATGATGAACAGGCCTCAGCCTGCTTCTCAGTCAGGCGTCCAGTTACAGTTTCAGTGTAACAATGGCTGTGACTCGTAAACAGGTCATGTGGTACTTTAGTTAACCTCTGAACTGTAGCAGGAAGTCTGCACTGATCTGCTGCACAGAGACAAACCTGTCTGAACTGGACTGAATCCTCCGTCACTCTGCAGCGTTTTCTGTGTAAATGACTGTAGATGCCACTGTCCACGCAGCAGGGGGCGCAGCTGCGTTTGTCAGTATGCCCATTATTTAAGGTTACCGGTGCAAAATGAATCACAGCCCTGCGACAGGCTGGTGACCTGTGCAGGTGTACCCCGCCTCTGACCCGGTGACAGCTGGGTTAAAGGTGAATGGCTCGGCTGCCTGTACGTCTGTTTCAAATGTTTCTCTACTTTTTTCTCTGATTATTCAGAGAATAATCGGATTATATCTGATTATATCAGTTTATTATTGATTTATTTGCAATCTGTTTTTCAGCTTTGTGGTATTTATTTTATATTTTACACGATGTGCACGCAGACGTTTTTGTTCACAGATTAAACTCGTTTACGATGAGTCGTAATAAACTGATGTGTGTGTCTCAGGGGGAGGCGGAGCTTCAGTCTGGTGGGCGGGTCAGCGTGTTCGAGCGCTCTGGCCTTCACTTCCTGGAGATAAAGGAAGTGTGTGTTGAGGACGCAGGAAGTTACACATGTTCGATTAGCAACAGCGCCGGAATGGCGACCGCCAGCGCCGAGCTCACCGTCCAGGGTGAGGCGACCAATCAGAGACTCCCGAGCCTCAGAGTTGTTCAGTCTGCTGCACGCGCTCATTAGTGCCGCTCCTGCTGGCGCCGCCTGCAGGTTACAAACACAAAAACAGGCTTTTATAAATATGAAACTTCCACAGATCCAAAGTGAGAGCCCCACAGCTGCAGTTCCTCTGCTGTCCAGCAGAGGCAGCAGTGAGTCAGTCCCCATAGATTCCCATGCTAAATAAATATGATCATGATCTCATGATTTCTTTGAATTTGGAACTTCTGGCTCTAAAACCCACTGAATGTTCACGCTGAGGCTGAAGAGCTCACAGCTCTCTGATCATCCATGAGTGAAGGCTCTGATGATGATGATGATGATGATGCACAGTTCCTGTCTGTCCTCACGTCTCCTCCTGTCTCTCCTCCAGGTGTTCCTGATGACTCCTCCAGGTGAGTGCTGTCATTCCTGTGCCTTCAGCGTGCTGTAACATGTTAAACAGCTGCTGTGAATCACGATCATTCAAACTGAGCTTCTCTGAGGCAGGCGTCACTCAGAGATCTGCTTCCTGTCCAAAACCTTTGGGTGGACAAACTTCCAGAGCTTCCATCAGCTCCTGAAAGTCGTGGCTCCTCTTTACTTTTTTGCAGCTGGAAGCTGAAGTTTTCCAGCTGAGTTTGAGATCTTTTGGCTTCACAAGCTGGAAATATGTCCTGGAAAACTGCTTGTGTGTTTATAGCAGCAGGTCAGAGGCAGCTGAGGGAAGCAGATTCAATCATCATCAATCTAACTGGGCAGATTTGACTTTTTAGACCCAAACGAAGATTTCTTTTATTGTTCCTGAAAAATGTGCCTGATTAAAAACAGACACGTCCTAAAGACTGCCATCACTTTATGCATACAGTGCACACAATTTACACATACATTTATATTTATTTACATTCCTCCACCCATTATGTATATTTCTCATTGATAGCTGTATTTTAGTTTACCTTATTTATTTTATCCTTAACTGCTGCCCTCATTCTGTTCCTCTCTGTACTTGAGCTGATGTAATGTGCAAATGTCCCTGTTGTGGGATCATGAAGTTTTATCTTATCTTAAAATCAATCAGTAAATAAAATATTAAAAAACTGCAGAGAAACACAGAATTAAAAAACAGAGTTCTGCTGTTAAAAAGAGAGCGTCTCTGCAGGAAAGAGGAGAACACGTTCAAAAACATCCACAGTGGTTCCTCCTGCAGGACCGTCGGGTCCTCTGAGGACCCACAGACCAGAACCAGGAGCCTGAAGGAGGATCGAGGAGCTCCCAGTGCTCCCAGTGCTCCCAGCTCCCAGCCAGAGCCGTCCAGACCCAGAGAGAAGCAGCAGCAGCAGCTCAGACAGGCCAGGAGCAAACCTCCTGTACTCCCTCTGCTGGCCGAGAGGAGAACTGCAGCTGCTCAGGTCAGTGAGGTTATTCACTATAATAATAATAATAATAATAATAATAATAATAATAATTAAGGCAGTTGAATTAATAAGGTTCACCTGCTGCAGGCCCGGTCCATCATGGGTCCTGATCCAGCGCCGGGCTCAGACAGCAGCAGGTCAGAACCTGATCAGTTCAGTTTGATTGAAACAGGGTGGAGCTTCAGCTCAGACCCTCCGGCTGAGTGTCGCACAGTTTCAGGTGTGTTCAGGATCACCTGTGTGTTTCAGGGCTGTGATTAAGTCCACGTCGGGGTCCAACCTGCGGTTCGAGGCCATTCCTCTGGACCAGGAGGCCACAGAGGGAGCACAGGTCACATTCACCTGCCAAGGTCAGAAACAGCAGAGGAAGGGCTGCACTGATAAGACCTGATTGATCTGCAAAGACATTTAATCAGAGCTGCACTGATGACATCATTAATCAGTGATTGAAATAAATAATCAAATTCAGGAAGCGTGATGGTTTCAGCTTCTCCTCCGCAGAGCCGGAGGTGTTACTTACTCCGTGTCGGTGTGTGTGAGGAGAAGCACAAACTCTGCTGTCGTCTTCCTCACAGTCTCCTCCTCTGCTGCCGGCGCCGCGCTCACCTGGCTGAGGGACGGGGACCCGGTGAGGACGGGGCCGGGTCTGCGGCAGAGACGGGACGGCACCCGCCTGAGCCTCACCGTGGAGAGAGTGAGACGGGCGGACCGCGGGACGTACAGGTGTCAGCTGACCACTGCTGACGGGCTGACGGTGGAGTCTGCAGCGTGGACGCTCCGAGTCCACAGTAAGTGTTACTCATGACGTGGAATCAATCTGTAATCACCAAAGAGTCTGACTTCATCAGGATGAGTTCATGAACAAAGTTTCAGTTTTCTATAAAGAGAGACGATAAAGAGCTGACAGAAGGAAACATTCCACCTTAAAAACTCACAAACACTGTACAGAGCTGTGTGTGTGTGTGTGTGTGTGTGTGTGTGTGTGTGTCAGGTGCTCTGTGACCTTAACGAACATCTGCAGTAACACCTGTGTGTCTCTCAGGTGCGTCTCGGCCTCCGGCCTTCATCAGCCTGCTGCAGGGCTGCAGCGTCTCTGAGGGTCAGACCATCAGCCTGCAGGCCTGCGTGGAGGGAAAACCTGCTCCAATTGTCCGCTGGCTGCTTCACGGTTGGTGTTCATTCATAAACTCCACCTGTTATTGTCTGTGTACACACAACCTTCATAAGGAGGAGCTCAGTTTATGTAGACATCAGGTCCATGTGATCACAAAAATCCAGGAGAAATTAAAAATGCATCGCAGAGAGGAGCTCAGGTCTCAGGAGGTTAAATGAACAGTTTCACTCTGAGCCTCAGTGTGTTGGACTGAATCCTCCAGCAGGGGGCAGCATAGAAACAAACATGAGATCAGACAGGAAAAATAAAAACAGCTGAGGGCCAGTGATGTCATAGTTACCATGAAAAAGTAATCTGATTACTGATTACTCCTTTAAAAAGCAACTTAGTTACTTTGCTGATTACTTAATTTTAGAAGTAACTAAGATTACAAGTTCACTTATTATTTACATTCAACAGCTGCCATAAAATGATCGTCTGTACTTAAACGGCTGTAAACGACTTGTTGACCTATAATCTGTTAAACGTGTCAAACATATCTCTCATGAATGATATCAGGTCATTCTGAGTCACAAACAGCATTTCTATCACAAGGTAGAAGCTGCACTCAGTTTTTGGCAAACTGACTTTTATATATTTGTTATTTATGAAGGTAAAAACTGTCTGACATCAAAAATGTCTTTTTAAACAGAAATGTGGCTCAGAAGGCTGCAGAAATCACAGCAAATATAACATCACAGATCTATAAAGATATTTGAAGTGGCCAAAAAGCTCTGGATTGATTATAATGTAGGTACAATAACACAGACTCCTAAAGATTGTTGAAAAACAGCTTATTTCTGCATTTTATATATAAGCCCTTCATAAATCATGTTGACTGCATTCTGTTTACCAATATAAGCAAAGACATTACATATAAACACACACAGAAACATCAGGATCACTTTATGACAGACGATCACTTTTCACTTCATATCTAAGAAATGTTTTTTTTTATTTTACTGAAGTTTATCTTAGCAGGAAAATCCACTGAGATTAAAAATCAGTTTAACTGGAGAGTCCTGACCGGGACCAGCAGCTGTATACAGTTACACAACACCCACACAGCAACAGACACAGCAACAGACACAGCAACAGACACAACAACAGTTGACATGAAGTGAACTGAGGATTTTGGGTTGAAGGTTTTTGATGAACCCTTCCGTGATTGTTCTCCATATAAAGACATTATGATCAGCTCTGCAGGTCGAGGTCACATAATTATTAAAATCTTTCATGTGTGGATGAACAGGGTTAATACAGTGACGGGCGTATTTTGCACCACTAGGTGGTGCTCTTGTTTCATGTCTAACTATAAAACTTTATTTAAACTCCAGCAGAGAGTGGGCGGAGTTTGTTCCCTCTGTGCCTCTTTAAACTGTGAAAGAACATTTTTACAGCTGCTGTTACAGACGTCAGCTGTTTGACCTTTGACCCAGGAACGCTCTCAGACACTGAGACTGCAGACCTGTGAAACACATTTCAAATACAAACTCCTTATGGAGCAGAAACACACCTTTATATCCAACCAATATGGACCATCATGTTAGAATAAAGTCAGAATGAACAAGTTTAAATGAACATGAACTCAGACTGCTGAACCTGAACAGGTGGAGTTCAGAGCTGCTGCTTGAGATCAGTTATTAACCCTGTAACACCCAAGCCTCAACATGTCCACAATACACGCCCGGCTTCTCTTTCATTCTTCATCATCACAGTTTCTCTGTCGATCTCCAGACATTTCCACCTTCCTCGTTCCCGCCCTCCTCGTTCCCGCCCTCCTCGTTCCCGCCCTCCTCGTTCCCGCCCTCCTCGTTCCCGCCCTCCTCGTTCCCGCCCTCCTCGTTCCCGCCCTCCTCGTTCCCGCCCTCCTCGTTCCTGCCTTCCTCATGTACATTTGTCATGTAACAAACTCTCGTAGATGTTCAGCGCATCATAATAAGTCATTTCCTTCTAAGTACCTCATGAAGCACTGATTAAATCACTGTAACAGGAAACATCCAAACATTTAATATTCTTCAGTTTGGAGAGAGTTTCACCTCCTCAGCGTAAACAGGCTTGTTGTATTTTTGTATCTGCACAGATCGGAGCACGGGGAGACCAGAGTTCAGACTTGGACTCGTGCTTGGATGAAATTATTTTTACATTTTAGTTTCAGTGTGGATTTGAAACAAATCAAAAATAATTCAGAGAATATTTGAAGCTTTGTTTAGAGTTGAAGCTGCAGCTGCAGTTTTACAGTGCGGCGTGTCGATGGACTGCTGAGCAAATCCAGCCGAGAGCTGGAAACCATATAAAGACAAAACACGCTGCAGCAGCAGACGCACACACAGAAACACACAGAAAGGCTGAAGCCGACCCAACAAGGGCATGAAGAGGGAGTCCACGGTCAGAGCTGAGCTTCATCAGGCTGCGGGGACTCCTCACAGCTCTGCAGCTGAATCCATTCATGCACTGATCCCAGGACTGCCGACGTCTCCACATTACAGCAGAGTCTGCTATGCAGGACTTACAGTCTGACACTCTTCACTAAAATATCTTTAATAATAAATCACAGACAGCAGGAGTCTCCTGCTTCAGTCCTGATTAGCATGTTTCATGATTGCCTGAGTTTCTGCTCTCGTGTTCACTCAGTGATGTGAAGCAGAGGGACCCTGGAAATGAAGACGGATGAAATGAGAGGTCAAAGGTCAGCCAGGGCATTTACAATGAATGAAAACATGTTATAGAGACAGCAGCATTATTCTGATTCACTTATTATGAGACTGGTTTTGGTCCATTCATTCATCATATCATGTCTTCCTTTTTTTATACATCTTAAATGTCTAAATGTTGTTCTGCTTGATTCTAACCTGCTGCTGGAAACACACCTGTTCACACCTGTTCACTCAGTCACATTAATCTCACTCTGATCTCTGATTTCCACGTGTCCTTCATCAGGCTGTGGGACAGGAAGCTTTCATGTTTTAAAGTCTCAGAGTCAGCTCAGAAATGAGCAGAAGCACTGAGACAGAAACCAGAAGATTAGCTCATCACAGCAGCGTTCAGCTTCCTCTTATTTTATTGTTATATTTTTATGTTATTTCGATTTTTAATCAGCATTTTATCATCAGCATCTAATAATGTCTGTGATTGGAGCAGGTGGAAAAAGGTCATATTACCTGTGAAATGCCATGTGTGAGCGTGCCCAGAGCCGGAAGCAGAGAGGTTAACTGGGAAAGTTGGTAACCACCGTCGTGGTACCCGTTATCCCGTCACTGTGGGTTAGGATTGTTGAGCAGGCTAACACAAAGAAAGCCTGGCTGGGGTAAACATCTCTGGGCTGGTTTTCCATTGTTCTTTGGTCACTATGAAAAAAAAAACAGATAAATTATAATTTAGTTTTATTAGAAATCTCTTTAAAAACTGTAGAATTAATTTGGTGTATTTTTATTAACCCTGTCCTGTTCAGCAGCAGAATCATGGTCTGAAGGCTCTGTAAACTCTCTGCAGGCTCCTCATGTTATTGTTTTTTTGTTAATTCATTCATTTTTATTGTTATTCACATGTGTACATGTTGCAGTGCCAGACTGACAAGCGGGGAACCTCTGCTGGTTTCTGATGTGACTCTGGAGTCACTCAGGGCTCCACATCAGGCCCACTTCTGTTTGCTCTCTGTAAGCTGCATCACCTGCATGCAGATACACCTGTATGCAGATGATGCAGTTCCATTGGCTGATGCTGGATCTGTTAATATTCAGTTCAATTCAGTTTTATTTATATAGCGCCAAATCACAACAGTCGCCTCAAGGCACTTTGTATTGTGGATAAAGACCCAACAATAATACAGAGAAAACCCAACAGTCAAACGACCCCCTATGAGCAGCACTTGGTGACAGTGGGAAGGAAAAACTCCCTTTTAACAGGAAGAAACCTCCAGCAGAACCAGGCTCAGGGAGGGGGGGGCATCTGCTGAGGGGGGGCTGAGGGGAGAGAGGACAAAAGACACACTGTGGAAGAAATAAGAAAATGATGTCACCTCTTCTTCCTCAGAGTATCCTGTTCCTGCTGCAGCTCAGTCCTCATATGTGGGGGGCGTGGCCACGCTGATCCTTCTGAACGCTTCACAGCAGGACGACGGCGTGTACGTGTGTGTGGCAGAAAACAGCCACGGCCGAGCGGAGAGCAGCGCCCGAGTCCAGGTCAAAGGTCAGAGATGGCGCGTTTTTATTGCTGTTATTTATTTTCAGTTGTTCTGTAATCAACAGCATCTCTGATTTTCTACAAATGATCTTAAATTTCCAAATGAACTGTTAGTGTTGAGTTTTTGAGGAAAAGTGCCAAAATCAGAGACTTTATTGAACTAATGAATTCATTTGTTAATGCAAACCGACACATATGTGTGAGAGCATGCCTCCTGTCTCAGCCCTCCTGCACTGCTTTCACACAGTCACTAGTTTGATTCCCCTCAGCCAAGTTCAGCCTTTGAGCCTTTGAGTGTAGATGTCAGTTTTATTTCTATAGCACATTTAAAAACAACATTGTTGACCAGTGCTTTACAAGATTAACTACAAAAAGAAGCAAGATAACTCCATAGGTCAATAAAATAGAATAAAGCATAAAACATAAAATCAAAGAAGTACAATAAATACAATGCAATCAAAAAAAATGACTAACAACACACTAAAATAAGAGACACCACAACATAAAACCTGATGGGACTCAAACTGGATTTGAATTAAAAGCCAAGGTATAAAGGTGAGTTTTTAGAGAGGATTTAAATGACTGTATGGACTCAGCAGTATGAATATAAAGTGGCAGATTATTCCAGAGTCTGGGGGCTGCGACTGCAAAAGCTCAACCCCCCTCTGCTTAAAACGAGACCTCGTTTTAAGCAGAGCATCTGGCTACGTGATCTCAGTGCATCACGTAAGAGCATCTGGCTACGTGATCTCAGTGCTCTTTCAGGGTTATATAGTTTGAGCAGCTTTGCCAAGTAGTTGGGTGCTATTTAAGACTTTAAACATAAGTAAAAGAATCATAAAATCAATATGAGACTGAACTGGGAGCCGGTGTAAACCTGCTAAAACTGGAGTGATGTGTTCATGCTCTCTAGAACCTGTCAAAAGACGTGCAGCAGCATTTTGGACTAACGATACAGATACAGAGAATTACAGCAGTCCAATCTAGAGGTGATGAAAGCATGAATATGTTTTAGGTTTTAGTTTAAGTATAGATGATAGACAGATAATCCAGGCCGAGACTTCCTGCTGCTCATTCTTCACAAATGTAGATCAGACTCCTGTAAAGGTCAGAGGTCAGACCGTGTTCATTTGTTCCCCTGTTTAGCATCTTGTAGCCAAAGTCTGATCACACAACTGATAACAAAGCAGTAGTGAGGAAGCTGCTGGTACCACAGATGAACTACAGTCAGGATCCTGCAGATGCAGCTGCTTCCATGTGATGTGTGGTCTTTTTTGATCACTCGGTATTTTGTGTTTTCCTCCGAGCGAATCATGTGAACTTTAACATCAGTCTGACCTGTTTCACTGATCTGAGGTCAGGAAGAGTGAGAATAACTCAGGTTTTATTCAGCTGACTGGAAAACAGTTTTAAACCTTTAAATATAATCTGTGGTCACAGAGCGATGTGACGGTTCACTGAGCTTTAAACAGACACTTCACATCCCTGCTGGTTTGTGCCTTTGATTTTTAAACTCTTCCAAAGTCTTGAACATAATTTGCTGAATGGTTAAGAACTTATTTTATCAGAGGGGCGAGTGAGAGCGCCGTGATCAGCCAATCACTGATCAGTGTGCTGAAGAGAAACCATCACTGCAGCTTTATAAGGAGAACCAGAGCAAGGGGAGAAAATACTCCTGCAGCAGGAAATCCCCACCACACACACACACACACACTCTCACACACACACACACACACACACACTCTCACACACACACACACACACACTCTCACTCACAGGAAAATATCAGGAGGTTCCCACAGACAGATGCTCAGAGTCCAGCAGATTTCCATGTGAGGACAATAAAGTTTGATCTGCAGTCTGAGAAGAATCAGTCTTCACTGATGGGTTTGAAGCAACAGGGTCACATGACTCCTCACAGTGTAAGAGGAAGTATGCATGTCCTTTCAAATTAAAATACTGCCAAGCTACAGTGTGCAAATCAGCCGTTAGAGGTCAAACACTGAAAGCAGTTTGCAGCTGATTTTATGTTCCTCTGTGTAACGTGAAGATCACAGCTGAGGGAGAGCAGCACACTCACAAACATGGTTTTATGTGTAAAAATGCAGGCGTTCATTCTTAAACAGAGTTTGGTCCTGAGCTGCTGTTTTCTGCCTGATGACCAGTGTTAAACCACAGCCTCCACTCTCTGTGTCTGTGGTGCATCCCTCGCCCACGCCGGAGTTTCTGTGTGCTGATTTTATGCTACCAAAATGTAGGGATGTGGATTGAGAGGAGCTGCAGATAAAACAGCATGAAATCAGCACAACTTGGAAAATCACCATCTCTGATTATATTACATGATGATGGTGAC
>CM024202.1:5553786-5573904 GCA_013435755.1 Amphilophus citrinellus
GTGGGGGTGTGGGAGTGTCGGGTACTGTGGGAGTGTAGTACTGTGGGAGTGTAGTACTGTGGGGGTGTGGGGTACTGTGGGAGTGTAGTACTGTGGGAGTGTAGTACTGTGGGGGAGTGGGGTACTGTGACGCACCCCCATCCCATCAGAGATGCAGGCTTTGAGCTGAGAACAGCTGCATCGTCCCTCTGCTCTTTAGTCCGGAGGGTGCAGCATCCGTCCTTGTGCCTCAGTCCACTTTAATGAGCTTTGGCTCAGAGAAGGCGGGGCTGTTTCTGGATCACGGTCACACACGGCTTCTTCTCGGCCTGATGGAGCTTTAACCTGCGTCTGTGGACGGCACCCTGAGCTGTGCTCACAGACCCCGTGCAGTGATTTCCAGGACAGACTCGGTCCTGTTTTTACTGATTCTCAGCCTGATCCCTGTGCGCAGAGATCTCTCCAGATTCTCTGAATCTTCTGACGACATTATTACTGTAGATGTAAGATATTCATGATGAGGAACACTATTCTGAAACGTTCCACAATTTGTAGACACAGATTTCTGTAGATTGATGAACCTTCTTTTCTTCTGGAGCTGCAACTCAACTTCTGGAGCGACGTCCTTTGGACAGAGCGGACCAAAGCGGGGATGTTTGTCCAGAATGCACAGCAGCACGTTTGGAGGAACATCAGCACAAACGCCTCAGACCAGCTGTCAGCACGGTGGAGGAGGGCGGAGGATCTGGATGGTGACCTCCTCTGGATACCAAAGTGTTTTTGAGGCACACGTGAGGCCGTCTGTCCCACAGCTGGAGCATCATCAGGACCCTGATCCCATTTAACTCGTTCCACTGCAGAAAGTGTAGGACAGAAGAATCACGGAGAGTCCACACCTCAGCCTGACATGTGCTATCAGCACCAGCACTGTGACCTTTGACCCTCTGAGTTTATCACAAACACAGTGATGAAGCAGCTGATGTGACTTTTTGTGTGTTTTACAGGAGACACTGGTGACCACTGTGAAGGAAGAGGCCAGGTGAGCTCTCACACACACACACACACACATACACACGCATGCGCACACACACACACACACACAGCATCAGTTTGTGTGTCCGTCAGCTAACCACGTGTCTCTCCTGCAGCTGGTGGTCTAACTTGCTGATCCCCGCTCTGGTCGCGCTCATCGTCACGCTGATGTACCACATGTACTCCTCAGAGTGATGTCATCATAATGCACAATGCTGTGATGTCACCAGCGGGCACCAGTCACATTTCCCGACTTCTGATTGACAGCCAATAGCAATGAGAGGTTGCTGTGGCTCCTCCCAGCATAGGGGGGTGTTTTTAGAGCAGACGAGCAGCGGCTGTGGCCCGACCCCCACCTGATCAAATCGACACACCCCCGAGGAGCGCGTCTGTTCTAGGATCACTAACTCTATGCCAGTAATGACCTGTAATTCATTTCATCTTGTTTAAACCAACCAATCACGTGGCATTATGTTAATGAATGAATTTACGATATTGAATTGCTCTGAAATTGTGTAGAAATGCAGTGGATGTATAATTTGTTGTAACTTTTTATATCTTTGTAACTGAATGTAAATGACATTTTTAAGCATGCACTGAGCAGCTAACGGTGTGTCATGTGACTGCGCTCGTATCATCCCTGACACTCACCTGACAAAGTGGACCTATTCTGCTCATTTCCAGCTTTGTATCTTTCTTTCCTCTTGGCCTGCACTACAGCTTTGCATGATTCACAGGTGACAATAAAAGAAGAGCATCTAAAATGTGAACGAAGCCTCTGTCATGCTGCCCCCTGTTGGTGACAGTTTCAGTTAAAATTGGCTGTTTAAAAAGTGCCTTTGAGCCAGCTTTATTGTGATTGGCTGCAGAAGGTTTGAACAACAGGTGGGTGGGGCTTCTGTGCCTGAGATGACCATATAAGGGAAATGCCTTCCAGCTGGCATCATAGAGACCAAGAGTAGAAGAAACTGTAGGAAACACAGCGTGTAGAGCAGACTTTGGCTCTCAGGGGTAACCTGCACGTCCTCTGACCTCATCAGTCCTCATTAGTGTGAGACGGAGGACGAGGAAAAGCAGAATAAGTCCACTCGCTGCTCTGAGAATGACTGAAGTGTAATAGTGAACCAGCAGAGTCCATTTGTGGATGTTCATCTTGAACCTGCAGGTGCCTTTGAAATGATACAACTTTAAATATCAGCATGTTTGATATCTCCAGATTGCTGCTTTGGATGAATTATTGAAAGCTCTGATCAGACAAACTGAGAGGCGGCTTTGTGTCTGCTTGAATGCTTTTACATTCCTGAAGTGTTGAAGTGATCCTATCATTGAGAAGGGGAAAGAGTGGAAAATAAAAACATGTTATCTGCCATCCAATCCAAGAGTCTGAGCCACAGACTGTTATAAAGATGGACGCAGCCATCACCTGTTAGTTTGGGAAGTCCAAAGATGAGTGAATGAGAAATGGAGAGTTGCTGTCAATCAAAACGTGCCCAAACCCAGAATCCACACAAACATTGCCTTGCATCAAATAAAGCTAAAACCTAGAGACCATGAACCCATCAGGAAAGTGTTTACTGAGGCCAGAAGCAGCTCCTTTTCCCATAGGCTTCTATGTAATCTCACCTGTTGCTTGCAACCAAAGGAGTCGCCTCCTGGTTGCCATTAGAAAGAATGCAGCACTGGATTAACCAGGCAGACGGCTGAGAACCCTCAACCTCAAAATAAAATAATCCGGCCAAAAACGTGTGCACGGTTCAGGCCCTGAGGCTTTCGGCCATCTTTTATGTACACTCTACAGTCGAGGGGAAATTTATGGGCATTCTTTAATACACGCTGCTGGAAATTAGAAGATGCAAACAAACATTCAGACTCTGAGTGTATCCAGCTGAGATCCAGTTTCCTGTGAGGCATGAACTCATCTGCATGCTGACGGGTTGTTTAAAGTGCCCTTTCAGTTACAGTTTGTTAAAAAAAAAAACAGTTGACGTGATGGTGTCAAGGATCTCTGGACGAGCACCAGAAACCAAACCCAGTGTGGCCGTGACTGCAGCTGCTTGATTTTGCATTAACAGTCATCCAGTCACAGTTTTTTCTGATTGTTGCCTTTAAATTCAGTCTGATGCATCAGGTCATCTGACCGGTGGTAAATTATAATATGAAAAGAATCAGGCCAGGAGATGTTGAGTTTTAAGTGATTAAATGTGATTAACAAAGGAAAAGCACACACAGACTCTTAATGTGGAGGGCACCAAACCAGAGGAAATGGTCCTTCACAGGGATTCAGAGTCCAGTGCGTCCGCCCACTTTACAAACGCTGGTTCAGGTCCACCAGTTTCTTCAACCTTCACTGAAGCTTCGGCCTCTGAGAGGCTGTTCAAAGTCCACCACTGCTGTGGGAGTCGGCTTAGAGACGACCCCAGGTCATCATTCTCCGTCCTCTGAGGTCTGAGCAGCAGCTTATAACATTTACTTTAATGGATTACACAGCAGTGGGGAATAAGTTTTATTACAGTAGAAGTCTTTGTGAAAGTGCTGTAACTAAGTTTAAGGATCTAATTCCTTCATTATTATGCTCTTCAGTGCCAACACAGTGCAGAGCAGCTACCTAAACTCTGCTCCCAGTGAGGTCGATTATCTCATCAATAGTTTTACATCCTCACTGCGTACGACTTTGGATACTGTGGCTCCTCTGAAAAGGAAAGCTTCAAATCAGAAGTGCCTGACTCCGTGGTATAATTCACAAACACACAGCTTAAAGCAGATAACCCAAAAGCTGGAGAGGGAATGGCGTCTCACTAAATTAGAAGATGCTCATTTAGCCTGGAAAAAGAGTTTGTTGCTCTATAAAAAAGCCCTCCGTAAAGCTAGGACATCTTACTACTCATCATTAATTGAAGAAAATAAGAACAACCCCAGGTTTGTTTTCAGCACTGTAGCCAGGCTGACAAAGAGTCAGAGCTCTGTAGAGCCGAGTATTCCTTTCACTTTAACTAGTAGTGACTTCATGGATTTCTTTACTAATAACATTTTAGACATTAGAGAAAAAATTATTCATAACCATCTCAAAGATTTATCTTCATGTTCGGCTGCTTTCAGCACTGCTGGTATTTGTTTAGACTCTTTGGCTCCAGTTGATCTTTCAGAGTTAACTTCAATAGTTACTTCCTCCAAAGCAGCAACATGTTTATTAGATCCCATTCCTACTAGACTGTTCAAAGAAGTCTTTCCATTTATTGATGCTTCAATCTTAAAAATGATCAATCTGTCTTTATTAGTTGGCTGTGTACCACAGACCTTCAAGGTGGCTGTAATTAAACCTCTACTTAAAAAGCCATCACTGACCCAGCTGTCTTAGCTAATTATAGGCCAATCTCCAACCTTCCTTTCCTCTCAAAGACTCTTGAAAGAGTAGTTGTAAAACAGCTAACTGATCATCTGCAGAGGAACGGTTTATTTGAAGAGTTTCAGTCAGGTTTCAGAATTCATCACAGTACAGAAACAGCATTAGTGAAGGTTACCAATGATCTTCTTACAGCCTCTGACAGTGGACTCATCTCTGTGCTTGTCCTGTTGGACCTCAGTGCAGCTTTGATACTGCAGATACTTACTCTGGATGGCATTACTTTGGCCTCCAGTAACACTGTGAGAAATCTTGGAGTCATTTTTGACCAGGATATGTCCTTCAATGCACATTTTAAACAAATATGTAGGACCGCTTTTTTGCATTTGTGCAATATTTCTAAAATTAGAAACATCCTTTCTCAGAGTGATGCTGAAAAGCTAATTCATGCATTTATTACTTCTAGGCTGGACTATTGTAATTCATTATTATCAGGCTGTCCTAAAAGCTCCCTGAAAAGCCTTCAGCTGATCCAAAATGCTGCAGCTAGAGTACTGACAGGGACTAGAAAGAGAGAGCAGATTTCTCCCATATTGGCTTCTCTTCATTGGCTCCCTGTTAAATCTAGAATAGAATTTAAAATCCTTCTCCTCACATACAAGGTCTTGAATAATCAGGCCCCATCTTATCTCAAAGACCTCATAGTCCCATATCACCCCAACAGAGCACTTCACTCTCAGACTGCTGGCTTACTTGTGGTTGCTAGGATACTTAAGAGTAGAATGGGAGGCAGAGCCTTCAGCTTTCAGGCCCCTCTTCTGTGGAACCAGCTCCCAGCTTGGATTCAGGAGACAGACACCCTCTCTATTTTTAAGATTAGGCTTAAAACTTTCCTTTATGATCAAGCTTATAGTTAGGGCTGGATCAGGTGACCCTGAACCCTCCCTTAGTTATCCTGCTTGGGGGGGCGGGGGGGGGGGGGGATTCCCCCCAAATAAAAGCTGTGCCATACAAAAGGTTTATGGGGATAAATGCAGTAATACACTCAGAGAGTGTTTCCAGTGGAACTGAGAAAGAGAAATGCTTCCATCTAGAGGTCAAATTGATTCTGCTCTGACCCTCTGACCCTGATCTCACACAGGTTGGTGCCACAGCGTTTGAATTTTCGGGGGGTGTCATTTTATAAAATAAAAAGGAGGGAGTGCACTCACCTGCTGAGGTCATAAACCACATTTATATTTACCACAGTCAGCCCTACATGCTCAACAAACCTGCACCCTGTTACAGGCTACACAACAGATTTAAGGGTAAACAACCTGCTTTAAACCACATCATGAACTGTGTGCCTCGTTACAAACACACACTCACAGAGAAACGTGGGCACGGGTACAAAAGTGCAGCAACGTGTGTCTTAGATCACCGTGATCTCACACAGACGGGGTCACCGTATGAACAAAAGTACTGATGCACCTCCAGGAGCTGCTCAGCCATGAAGCTCCTGGAGCGCAGCTTTCTGCTGATGTTAATGCCAGAGCAGGTTTGGAGCTCTGCAGTCAGCCCCCTCAATGCGCTGGGCTGCTGTGGTTTCTAAACACTTCCACTTTGCAATCGCACCCCTGACAGTTGATTGTGAAGGAAATTTCATAAACTGACTTGCTGCAATGGTGGCATCCTGTTTACGGTACCACGTCCGAATCCTGGAAGCTCTTTCACAAATGATTTCACAAATGTTTGCTAAGGCAGTCTGGATGGCTAGCTGCTTAATGTCATACAGCTGTGACAATGGGAAACACCTGAATTCAGACATTCATGCTTATGTCCATAAAGTGTAGCTGCTGATTAAGGACTTCTTTACAGTGCCAAAGAGACATGAGAGCTGCTTCCCAAAGTCTGGCCTGCACAAACTCAGGTCCCTGCTGCTTCCAGGGCTGATGCACACGTATTAAACTACTGCTGCTCGAGCTGCAGTAACGTTTGATCAGCAGACTCTGTGACCTCACTTACTTCCACAGCTACACAAGAAAACAGCAGACTTCAGCTGAGGAAGCTCAGTGATTGGATGAGTCTGGACCCCCATCATAACACTGACACTGAGCTCATATAAGCACCTACCCTCCAGCATCAAACACTGCAGCACCTCTGGTGTCCAGCAGAGGCAGCAGTGAGTCAGTCCCCATAGACTCCCATGTTAAATAAACATGTTTACAGCCTGATACAGGAACTGCTTTGGTCTCTGGATGATTTGCTCCTTCATAACAGCTGGACGGGGTAGGATGTTTCTATAACTCACCTGTTTAAATAAAGTTTGCATTATTAGGGTGTGGCCTATTTGACTGACAGGTGACTGACATATGAGCTCATCCTGGGTCCTGGTTACAGGTTTGAGTTTCTCTGTTTCCACACAGACTAACATACCATCAAACTCAGGGGTGAGCACCTCGAGGACGTCATATTCTTCACGGTGAAGCTTTTGAACCAGGTGTGCTGTGTTTTCCTGCATCAGGTAACACGTCCCTGTTCCCACAGACGGATTCAGCCACTGACTCTTACGTGTGTCAAACAGAATGAAATGATTTGCACATTTAATCCCTAAATGTTGAAATGTTCCTGTTTCTTGGAAATGATTCCTCATTTTGAATTTCAAAAAGGTCAGAAAGGTTCTGTGAAAGAAGAGAAACACCCAGAGTTGCTCAGTAACGTGCTGGTGCATGAAGAAACATGCAGAGAGGCTGTGGGGAGGAACGCTGGCTTCTCCACGTCTGTTCAGCACGTGAGAATAATCTGTGGGAACAGGAACGTTTTAACCTCATTTAAGGAGAATCCAGTGCTGACTGCTGCTGTGTTCAGGCCCTCGGGCAGCACTGCACTACAGTCAGACCTGATCTGTGGGGGAATCAGTGGACCCACACAGGAAGCTCACGCTCCACCAGGCAGAGAACAAACTGAGAAAACGCTGCTTCTCTGAGCTCGTTTACGATGGACTGAGGCTGAGGGGAAAACTGCGCTCTGACCAATCAGAGGCTGAGATTCTATTTAGAAATCATGCATCCTCCAGCTGAAGAGGAGAAGCAGCATCCAGCTTATCAGCACACAGTTTAAAGCAGCTGATGGTGTAGCTGCGGCCTCAGTCACCATGGTGAACCTTTCTATAGGTCACACATTCCAACAGCCGGCCTAAAACAGTCCAGACCCTCACACACCCGGAGCTTTCTGAGACCACAACAGCACAGAGCAGCTCTGAAGCGTCTCAGGACAGGAACCATTCACAGCAGAAGGTCTCCTCAGTTCTTAAACAGTGAAAGAAGAGCACAGAAGAAAGATGCTCACTGCATTTTCAGGGAAGGTTTATTTCAGCAGCATGAAGCCAAACCACACTGTGCTCAGTTTACTGTCAACAATCACATTTCAGAATCTCTAAACCGTTCATCCTGTTGGGCTCAGCATCTGTGTGCAATGATGTTAGCAGAAGCTGGAATCCTGTGACAACATTCATGCCTCATCTCTGTCCACATTACTGATCTAAAAAGAAAAACATGCAAACAAACTAAACTAAAGCGACATCTGAAGCGTCCTCGCCTCTGGAACACACTGATGTTAGCTTTCACAGGTCTGTCAAAGCGAATGAACAGGAAAAACTGTGGCAAAGCAGCAGGTGCACACTGAAACTTTTCTTTCAGCTTTAGCGAGGATGGAGAGGTTTTACGCATAAATGGAGGGGGTTTACGCACGGATGGAGAGGGGGTTTACTCGTGGAAAGCGGCGCTGCCAAAGGGCGTGTCGCCGGGCATGCAGCGGTACCTGAGGGTGTAGTTCTCCCCCTCGTTGTTGTCCCAGAACTCCCCCTCCGCGCTCTTCAGGTAAACGGCGAAGTGCACGGCCGAGCTGGGGTCCATGAAGGGCGGCGTGTTGAGGGTGAAGGCGAAGCGCTCCCCCACGAAGCCCGGCTCATCCGCCGCCACGGGCACAGCCTGCGCGTCCACGTGAGACAGCCACTCGTTGAAGGTGTACCTCACTCCGACCTCCACGCTGGTGCAGCTGTTCAAGACCCGGATCTGGCCGCGCACGTCAACCTGGGTTGTGGTGAGCTTCTCCAGGCAGACCCGCAGCCGCTGGACTCTGCGCTCCGTCTCCCGCAGCTCCGGGAAGCAGGCGACCAGCCGGTCCGTGTCCAGGCTGTGGCGCAGGTCGCTCGGGAGGTCCTGCTGCTCTGATGGGAAGCTCCTGTGCCGGGACAGAACTTTGCTGGGGATCTGCGGCTCCTCCAGGGAGCTGAAGTGCTTGACTTTGGCCAGTCTCAGCCCCATGGCGTCGGCGAACTTCACCCGCTTCCTGTCCTCTCCACCGGAGACTCGGAAGGATGGCAGGGACCTGGCTCTCCTTCCGTCTTTTAAACATCTCTCTAGCCGAGACGCGTCATCCAGATCTCCCTCTTCCTCCTCCTCGTCCTCCATTCCGTTCTCCGTGGGCTGGCCCGGGAAGGGCGACTCTCCGCGGGCGTGGATCTGAGGGGGTGCGCACTACCCGGCAGCCCGTGTGCTGTGGTTCCAGGCCGGTCAGGAGTCCGCGGAGTCTCCACGCGGAGCACCTTGTCTAGAGCCTCCCGCCCCTTTCGTGACAGCAGAGCGCGTGCAGAGTTCTCGGGACTCAGCAGGTATCAGAGACGCGCGCAGCGTCACGTAACAATCACCTGCGTGAGTGCGCAATTTACACACAACAACAACAGAGCCACGCGGCTCGTGTTTCCGGACACCCCGATGTACACGCTCTGAGAAACATGCGTGATCCGCGAGGCTCAGTTTGAGCTTGTTATCAATTTACTTTAGAGCGTTTGATCAGTTTGGCACCGGAAACGCTTCTGCTATTATGTAACAGCGCGGCCCAAACGGTCGCGTCACTCAACAGGCTAGTAAACAAACGTGACGTAATCGTCGCCATCATACTGACGTCACATTTGTAGGCTTAGGGATTCCCTTATAGGGAGAAAACGTGGCGGAGTTAAGTTGGAGTTTCTGCATTTTCAGCGTCTCGGAGTCTGCGCGGCGTCTTCAGACCCGACCAATCCGAGCTCAGATGGGCTGGACCAGTGCTAAACAAACCTGTTACAGGTGTACCTGTGCCAGAAACAACACTATAAATCCAAATGAAACATCGGCGCAGAAATCCACAGTATCCAGCTCTGGTTCATCCTTTGAATGAGGAGCCTTTATTAAGCTCGGATCATTCACTGCTCAGAGGTAAGCAGCTTAATGATCAGGTACAAGGAGTGGACTGAGGGGGGAGACAGACACAGTTAGGGCTGGATCAGGTCACCCTGAACCTTAGTTATGCTGCAATAGGCCTAGGCTGCTGGGGGGGGTTCCCATGATGGACTCTGTTTATACCCCACTCTGTATTAATCATCAGTTATTAATCTCTCCCACAGTGTGTCTTTTGTCCTGTCTCTCCCCCCTCAGCAGATGACCCCCCCTCCCTGATCCTGGTTCTGCTGGAGGTTTCTTCCTGTTAAAGGGAGTTTTTCCTTCCCACTGTCACCAGGTGCTGCTCATAGGGGGTCGTTTGGACTGTTGGGTTTTCTCTGTATTATTGTAGAGTCTTTACCTACAATACAAAGCGCCTTGAGGCGACTGTTTGTTGTGATTTGGCGCTATATAAATAACACTGAATTGAATTGAATTGAATTAAAAATTGATGAAAGGCAGTCAGTGTCCAAGAAAAACCTGTAAATGCCATCAGAAAGCTGGAAAACTGTTGCTCAAGACCACATTAAAAATGGAAGCAAAATGGAAAAAAAATGAGGGGTGGCTCAAGACTTTTGCACATTAGTCTGTCCAGCTGACCCAAACAAACAAAAACTAAACAAACAAAAATCCAAACACAGAAAAAGTCAATAAAACAAATCAATGAGACAACAAAGTGATAAAAATCCAAACGGCCAAAATGCAGTTTGGATTTTAAAAATTAGATTTAAAGTTTAAATTAGTAAAAAAAAAATCAGTGACTTACAATCAAGTTACAACAAAATGTCCAAATTATGAGATAAAAGTTTTTCAGATTAAAAGTTACTCCTTTTCATCCCCAAATTTTAATCAGTAAGTTAAAATGTTTGGTTTCAGTGAATGTCTTTAAGAATAACTTTATGAATGATTTTAAGTGTCACTGCAGTGATAAAAACAGGAGCTTAGAGCGCTCTGTGTCATTCTGCAGGACACCAGCAGGGGGCAGCATCTGTTAGCCCATCTGCAGAGGTGAACTGACACCTGCTTCTCAAATTAAACTACAACAGCTCCAACAGGCCTGAACAGCAGCAGGAAACACAAAGATGTTTGAGACTGCTGCAACTGCGCTCACCACCGTCAGCACTGTACAAAGGACGTAATCAGCTGTACACATCAGATCTCTTTAGCACACACACCCCTGTAACCAGCATCGCCGTCTGAGGGACAGAAAACTGAACCCATGTAACTGTTTCAGGCTACACCTAGCTGGGCCCCTGGGCCACCAGGCACTCACCCTCAAGCCCCCTCCCGGGCCTGGATCGATGGTGTGACCCCCGTTAACCCCGTCCTGCTCCCTTAATCTCTTTGTCGGGGCTTTCTGCAGTAGAGCTGTTACTCCCCCACATCAAAGAGGACCCAGTGGAGATGGTTCAGTGTCTGACCAGGATCCCTCCTGAACATCTCCTAATTGCCATTTTTTGGATTTGTCCTAGTGGCCAAACCCAGGAGAGATCATTCCTCTGCACCGGCTTGGGAATGACCCAGTGTCCTCCTGGATGGATGGATGGATGGAAACTCTCAGCACATACACACCTGAAGGAAAAATAAAGAAATCATTAAACAGTCCCTCAGATGATGTCAGGACGAAGGCGATGATGACGTTGATGACGTCGGGTATTTGTTTGTTTGCGTCTGTGTGACGCAGCTGCAGAGCCACGTGGAGCGTGGTTACATAACTGTGTGACTTTGGAAGGCTTCAGTGAAACAGTGAGAGGGTGGAGCTCTGTGCGTTTCAAAGCTTTATGGATATAAAACTTTCAGGCAGGGGTGTCAAACCTGTGGCTCTGGGGTCACAAACTCGGCATCAGTTCAGCCCCAAAGAGAAAACCTCCTCTTATTTGTGTGTTCCTGGGGGCGGTGATCCCGGCCTTACAGACTGGAATGTTCAATTGACTTTTAATCTGGAGCAGCTTCTTCTGCCGCCACATTTCAAATCCTCTGGGGAAAAAAATGACCTGTGAAATTACAGAACAACACAGGTGCAGCAGCACAGGTACAAATGCTGCAACAGCATCATCCACCTGTGTCAGCTACACCTGCGGCTCTATGCAGTTCAGACCTCAGTCAGAAAAACTCTTTATGAAGAAACGAGACCTTCTGAGCCCCTGATGACCTGTCCAGGTGACCTCACCTCTCACCCTATGACAGGCTCCAGCCTCTGTGTGGTGACCGAGCACTCAAAGCACCTTCTGCTACACTATTTTACTACACATTGCCTAGCATTTACATACAAATGGGGCTGGGAATTGAACCATCAACCTTCCGACTCGTAAACAACCCGGAGAGTTGCCCACTCCTCCACTACATCCATGAACCTCCTCTGAGGTCTTCCTCCTTCCCTCCTGTCCAGTGTGTCCCCTCCCTCCTCTACATGTCCACACCTGTTATATAACTCTGTGTGTGTGTGTGTGTGTGTGTGTGTGTGTGTGTGTGTGTGTGTGTGTGTGTGTGTGTGTGTGTGTGTGATTAGCATCTGCACTTTCTGACCAACTTTCACTAAAAGAAGAAGAAAATCATGAATAAACAGTCAAAATAATGACTGATGAAATGTGAGGATCAGACTTCAGTGTTGTTTACAGTGAACTACAGATATCTGATATCTGATATCTGATATCCGTCTGTTCTGCTTTTTATCATGATTTAATGTCTGACGTCCTCTGAGCAGTCTGTCCGGAGCCCCCCGGGGGGGCTCAGAGGCTGACCCTGGATCTGTGGTTGGGGGACCACGGCACACTTGATTGGACAGTAACGGTGTTACTGAAAACAGTGAGTCACGTGGAGAACACGTGGAGTCCTGACAGCCCGTGACCCAAACCGAACCCGGACTGTTAAATCACAGTCCCGGTGGGGGTGCCTCCAAAGCCTCAGTGTGTCAGGAAACCTGAGCGCTCAGTTCAGCCTGTCCCTCTGTTGTTGTTGCTGCACGCAAACAGGTGAAGGTTGATGATCTGATACGTGACGCTGCGCGTGTCTCTGTGACAGCTGCTACGCCCCGAGAACACTGCACGCGCTGTGCTGTCACGGAGGGGGCGGGAGCCTCTATACAAGCTGCCGGACTCCTGACCGGCCTGCAGCCATAGCGCACAGGCCGCCTGGCTGCCGGGCATCAATGTCCCGCTCACCTCCTCAGATCCACGCCGGCAGCGAGCGTCCGTCCCCGGGTCAGCCCACGGAGAACGGAATGGTGGTGGTGGAGGAAGAGCAGGAGGAGGAGGATCTGGATGATGAGATGGACGCATCTCACCTGGAGAGGTTTATGAGGGACAGGAGGAGAGCCAAAGTCCCTGCCAGCCTATCCCGCGGCGCTCCTGAACGGACCCCACGGTGGAGAGGGGAGGAAGCGGGTGAAGTTCGCTGACGCCATGGGGCTGAACCTGGCCAGCGTGAAGCACTTCAGCTCCCTGGAGGAGCCGCAGATCCCCAGCAAAGTTCTGTCCCGCCACAGAGCTTCCCATCAGAGCAGCAGGACCTCCTGAATGACCTGCGCTACAGCCTGGACACGGACCGGCTGGTCGCCTGCTTCCGGAGCTGCGGGAGACGGAGCGGAGAGTCCGGGGGCTGCGGGTCTGCTTGGAGAAGCTCACCACCTCCCGGTTTGACGTGCCGCGGCCAGATCCGGGTCTTGAACAGCTGCACCAGCGTGGAGGTCGGAGTGAGGTACACCTTCAGCGAGTGGCTGTCTCACGTGGACGCGCAGGCTGTGCCCGTGGCGGCGGATGAGCCGGGCTTCGTGGGGGAGCGCTTCGCCTTCACCCTCAACACGCCGCCCTTCATGGACCCAGCTCGGCCGTTCACTTCGCCGTTTACCTGAAGAGCGCGGAGGGGAGTTCTGGGACAACAACGAGGGGGAGAACTACACCCTCAGGTACCGCTGCATGCCCGGCGACACGCCCTTTGGCAGCGCCGCTTTCCACGAGTAAACCCCCTCTCCATCGTGCGTAAACCCCCTCTCCATCCGTGCGTAAACCCCCTCTCCATCCGTGCGTAAAAGCCTCGCCAGAGCGCTGAAAGAAAAGCTTCAACACGCAGTCGCTGCTTTCCATCTGTGCTGTTTGCTCTTCTTCAGATTAGTGAACCTGTGTTAATGCCTCAGACTGCACATCCAACAACATGCGTAACAAACTCTTTGCTTCCCGATTTTGATCTTTTTGTGTTTTTCCTGCAGTCTCGCCACAAACCTCTGAAATTCCGCCTTTAATGTGTGTTTAAAGGACAGCAGTACAACTCAAAGACAGGTACAGGTGTGCATCTCTCTCCCCAGAGGACACTTTAAACTGCTGATAGTTTATCTCTTGGATGCTTTAGACTTTTGTTTGTTCAGGTAATTCTGCTCTTGGACTGTTAGATATGGATGATGTTCTGTAAGGATGTGCAGATGTGTGCAGAGCAGCTTCCTGTGTAATAACCCTGAGCTGCTCCACACTAACAGCAGATTAACGGGGAAACAGACTGTTGCTGATGTATGTGAACTTGTACTGATCTGATTTCTGTCAATAACGTTTTTACAGCTTCGGGCAGCAGGTTTCCTCTTCCTGCTCCTGAGGTCAGAGCAGATGATGCTTAGAGTTTATATGTTTGAGTTTAAGGTCATCAACACACTTTGACTTCCTGCTTCTGTTTTATGCTTATAAATAAAGTTTTTTGTGTTCTGCAGGACGTTAACGTCCCAGCTGTGAAGCACTGATCCTCAGATCGAGGCCTTTTGTTGCATGTTGTTCTTCATCTCTTTGCTGCTGACCTGAATAAAAAGGCTCTTAAAAAGCAGAGATCCACACCTGTATGCAGCCGTGTGCGCTCAGAGGCAAATAAAGAAGAAGCTGTAAGTCTGTTCTTGCTGTTTTTCTTTGCACGGCTGCAGCTTCAGGACGGTTTCCTGTCACTAACAGCAGGTCGCTCCTGATGAACTTTTTTGTTCCTACGAGCCTTAAAATGCAGCTGATTATCAGAGGAACTGATTCAAACGAGGCTCCAGGATGTGCTTGTTAACCTGCCAGCAGAAAGAAGCTTTTCACTGCATTCATGTGGACTCATCTCTGAGCTTTATGGCACTGCTGTGGTCTTTATTCATTTGTTGTGTGCATTAAGTTGTGTTGCTCGTGTTTGGTGGTGCAGATGATCTTTGTGTTTCAGTTTTATCCAGCGCTCTCCATCATCTTCTGCTGTGAGGAGAAGCTTCAGCGTGAGCTGCAGACGTCTCTGAGCGCGTCCGGCATCATTTCACGCGTCTTCCACACTAAACAGACCGACTGCTTCAGTAAGATTCAGCTCAGAGACGACCTGCGATCGCTCGGCCGGTTCAGTGTGAGGCTCCTGATCCAGAGGTTAAAGTTCAAATCCAGCTTTTAGCTGTTTTTAGTTTGTTCTGTCACTAACATGTTTTAGGATGACTTCCTCTACTGCTGCCTGAACCTGTTTCTATTTGCTCTTTTGGAGCAGCTCCGTGAATGAAGCTCACTGACTGCAAACATCACAATGAATTCGGATGAGTGGGAACTATTTTGAGTGCAGACTCACAACCTGATAGCTCTGCCGGGTAAATCATTACGCTCAGAGGTTCAGGGTTCAAAAGCTGTTTGGAAAATCCATTTTGCTCCTCCCACAGCAGCTGACATCACGATGCTCTTCAGCTGCTTCTGTTCTTGCTGCAGCTTTAGATGCTCTGCATGTTTCCTCCTGTGCTGCAGCCTCTGCTTCATTATCACAGTCTGAAACATGCAGCATGAATCAGTGTGCACCTGCACACACACAGCAGGCTGCAGGTGTGTGTGCATACCTGCTTCATTGATCTACTGATCAGCTCCCGTTCTCCCTGTTGCTGTCTCAGATCTGTGGAGATGAAGAGTTAAACAGGCCTCAGCTTTTCTGCACAGACAGAAACTTCAGTCTGAGCTGCTGCTGCTCTGAGACACAGCGTCCAGCTGGTCCCAGTGAAACGAGCTCCGGCAGCAAACTGGGAGCTGCTCACAGAGGAACTCTGGGATCACGGTTGTCCTCACACTGCTCGCCCCGCAGCGACACGCTGAGGGCTCAGCTCACAGCTCACAGCTCTTTAAGAATCACTTTGTTGGAGGAAAATTATCTTTGGCATTTTTCATAGATTTAACTGCAGAAATGGCAACAAATGGTGTGTTTTTGTGACAGGCTGTGAGTAACAAAGTGCCCAAAGACACAATTTAAAATGTTTTCAGTCCTCTGATTTGTGTAATCCTGCATTAATAATTAATAATTTCACTGTGAAGCTCCTCAAAAGCAAAATATAAAGACACGAGGGGAGGCTTAAGACTTCTGCACAGTACTGACAGGCTGATCCCAAGTCAGCTCAAAGGAGAACAGCAGTGCAATGGCCTGAAAACACATTAAAATAATATTTCATTATGACTGGTGTGGATGGACGTCCTGATCCAGAATCAGATTCAGGTAACCTGCAGTGTGGCCTCCCGCCTGTCGGGGCCAAAGTCCGGTGCTGTTGACCAACCTGAGCACATCTGTTTGGTCTGTCAACATGGACGGAGGCTCCGAGTGATTTTGGGAGCAGGAACCCTCAGTGCGCTTCAACCAATCAACACAAAGACCCTGACGATGCTTCCTCTGTTCAGCAGATGATCAGACCGTTTCCTTCAGTCACTACAAAATCAAAGCTGCTGCCACCAGAGGCCACTGGAAAATCTGACAAATTAACAAGAAGGCCCATCCAATCAGACTGGCAGCATCCCAAATACTACAATACCCATGAGCCTCTGCTGCACGCTGTGGAGACGAAGCCAGGCAGAGTGAATGAAAACAGCTTGATAACGGGTTAGAGTGGATGTTCCTCTCATTGAGGAGTGTCTCTACAATCAGAGCGTCCTCTCCTCAGCGCTCACTCACAGCTTCATTGATCAGAGTCAGGCTGACGGATGCAGCAGAGCGATGGGAGCCTCTGCTTCAGTCGCTCGTTACTGGCTCGCACTCAGGTTCACAGCTGATCTGAAACGAGGCCCTCAGGCCAGCGTCAGGAGACTCTACCTGCATCTTCTTTGGCCTCCAAATATTTCATAAAGATTCAATAAACAAATCTGACTATTTAAAGTAACATCCAAGCACAGTGCACTCACTCAGCAATCTGGAGCTCCGCCTTCTTGGACGGTCTGTCAGTCCAATGAAGCCACAGCAGCCATATTACTGGTCAGATAATTGTATAAAAATGCTCCAAAAGGCTCCAACAGCACAAACACGGTCCAGAGGTCCAGTTCAAGGTGAACCCTAGCAGACAGCTAGCAGCTACAGCCACCTGTGTCACCATCCACCTGTCAGTCAGGCCACGCCCCTAATAATGCAAAATGTAAACAGGTGAGTTATAGAAATATCCTCCCCCCTGTACAGCTGTTATGAAGGGGGAACTTATCTGCAGAGACTAACGCAGTCTTTGTATCAGCTGTAAATATTATTAACATGGAGTCTATGGGGACTCACTGCTGCCTCTGTTGGACTGCAGAGGAACTGCAGCTGATAATCATTATTGTCTGTGAAATGATTGGTTGATTAGCTGATCAGTCTAATAAAGTAATATTGCTCTCATTGCCGCTTGGTTCTTACAATGAGCCACAGGAGTTTATGAAAATTTCATAAAGCAGAGAATCATACTGAAGACGCTCTGCTCTCATGTTTGTATATTTTCTGTATTCACTGAAGGTTTGAAGAGCTTCCAGGTGTTTTAGATCTCTCACAGGGCTCAGAGTGGGTTCAGAGAGTGGGGTCAGAGCGGGCTCAGAGAGTGGGCTCAGAGAGGGCCCAGAGTGAGGTCAGAGAGTGGGCTCAGAGTGGGCTCAGAGTGAGGTCAGAGAGTGGGTTCAGAGAGGGCTCAGAGTGAGGTCAGAGAGTGGGCTCAGAGAGGGCTCAGAGTGAGGTCAGAGAGTGGGCTCAGAGCAGGCTCAGAGAGTGGGGTCAGAGTGGGCTCAGAGAGTGGGTTCAGAGAGTGGGCTCAGAGAGGTCAGGGTGAGGTCAGAGAGTGGCTCAGAGAGGGCTCAGAGAGAGGTCAGAGATGCTACTTTCCCACCGCTGAGGTTCCGGAGCCGGAGCAAGTTCCTGTGCTGTTCCCAATGAACCGGCGAAACGCTTAAGAACAGCCCACGTTCCCACCGCGTTTCTGTGAACCGCTCCTTTACGTATGAGTGTGGGCGGGTCCTCGTCTGGACACGAAGCCGAAGCGCACAAACGTGGGAGAACACGCTCCCCTTTCTTGTGCTGCAAATACGTTTTAGGGTCCAAACCAAACTACTGCAGCATCTGTGTGCAGCACAGAGGGAAACACAGACAGCGATTAGAGCGAGACGACAAGTACGCACTTTGTGTGCTTTTATCTGTGATATGAACTGATACAAAGCAGCAAGTTCAGCCTTAGAGCCCAACCTAATTCACAGCCGTGAAAATCGCTTCGCTTTTCTCATGTAATACACATGTAATATGGTAGAAAACTTGATGTTGAGACGGCAGAGTCACGCCCTTCTGCTGCTTTCAGCACGTGTTCCTGGTTTCAGACCAGCTAGTTTGCGGGGCCGGAATTGAACCCGTTTTTCGGCCGAGCACCGAGTGTTTCGGCGGTGGAAAACCCGCCTAATGGTTCAAATAAAGGCACCGGCACCGGAACCCTGTTGGTGGGAAAGAGGCTAGAGTGGCTCAGAGTGGGGTCAGAGAGTGGGCTCAGAGTGGGGTCAGAGAGTGGGCTCAGAGTGGGGTCAGAGAGTGGGCTCAGAGTGGGGTCAGAGAGTGGGCTCAGAGGTGAGCCGTGGGTCTGAAGTCCTCTGTGTGACTGCAGGCCTGGCTCGGTGCACGTGATGACTCTGCAGAAACGCCGTGAAGCTCTGCGTGCGCTCGTCTGATGAAACAGCAATCACAGATTGAGCAACGTGATCTTTCACACTGCTGTTTATGTGTAAGTGGGTCAGTGCTTAAACCAACAGATGGCTCTATTATTAGCAGCCAGCAGTACCTGGGGTCACTCACCTGCTCCACCTTCACCCCTCCTCCTCCCAAACCAAACACCCCCCTGAGCCCGCTGCATCCTGCCACGCTCTCAGCGTGTGACTCAGCACAGACAGCAGGAAAGGAGACGTGTTAGAGGTTCGGTGCTCACAGCTGGAGTCACCTGCAGGTCGCAGCCAGGTGTGTCCAGTCAGGTTTTCATTGGTTCACTTAAGCTGCATGATGTCACCCATTAGGTGATTTAATCCTCTTCAGCCTCATGTTTGATGGGAACATGTTGGGACAGGAGGAGGGAACCCTAAATAACTGCACAGCTGCTGACTCACTGGTTCATGGATGATTTAATGAGGGGGCAGGTGTCACAGAGGGAGGTGGGGTTCCACATCTTTGTTCCCTTAATAAATGAAACCATCATTAAACCTGCATTTATGGATTTACTCCGGTCACCTTTGATATTCACATCAGTGTGAACATGTAAATAATGTAACAGGAAGGGGGCAGAGACTCAGAGCGGATTAAAAATGTTTCTGGGGTTAGTTGGAAGCTTCAGCTGAGCTCTCCACAGGATCACGACCTCCGAGGATCCTCGAGATGTTCTCTAAAAGAGTAACAGCGTTCTGCAGGTGAGCTGCAGTCAGTGTGTCCTTCAAAAAGGCTCCAGCACAGATCCAGCTTTTCCCAAACTTAGACACATGTCAGGATCTGGACCTGCAGTTGAGCTCTGAACTACACCCTTCCCTCCATAATCCCATAATCCAGGCAGCACAAGTATTTCTCAAAGCAGCACACTACGATATAAAAGAATACATGAAGAAGAAGCAGCTACTTTCAGCTGCTCCCTGACCACGAGGGTCACCAGCAGGTCGCTCTGCATGCTCGGCAGGTTTACACCTGCTGCAACCTCCGAGGACGGCTCTGTCTGTGGAAGCGAGTGTGTGACCCGCTGCAGGCAGAAAATCCAAACAGGTTTGTGTGGGTGGAGTTCTGCAGACTCACACACGCCCCCCAGCCCCGACTCTTCATCTTTATTTCATGTTTAACAAACTCAGCAGCAGCATTTGTTCATGTGTAATCATTTATTCAGACTTTTTCAGCTGTCAGTGACAGTAAACGGGCTCCGACTCATCCCTGAAAACTAAAGACTAAACTCCACTTCTACTCTCCCATAATGCATCTCTGCCCACCCGCTCACAGTGACAGTCAGTGGATCCAAACGAGGAGTTGCTGGAGGTGGTGCTGATGTCAGGGCAGTGATTTGCTCTCTGATGTCACATCCTGTTTGCTTCTTCCTCATCCTTCCTCTCCTCCTCCTCCTCCTGCAGCTGTTAATCCACCACGGTCTTCTGGGCCTCGTACATCTTCCCTATGGAGACCTGCAGAGTCAAAGAGGTACAGCGTCAGGACTTTAAACTAACCGAATCTCAGCTTTTATTCAAAGAAGAACAACAACATGAAGCTTCAGTATCCTGCTGCCTCCTCTGCAACAGGAGCCGAGCTGAAGGAGCAGCAGGAGGAGCAGCCCAGCTGTTC
>CM024202.1:5574404-5586904 GCA_013435755.1 Amphilophus citrinellus
CAGTAAGATGTTGCCAAACTGCATTCTGTATATGTTCCAGCAGCAGGGATTCACAATATCACAATAAGGGATACACAATAAGCATCTGGGTGCTAAACTAATCTGTCTGCAGGTCAGATACAAACATCTGGAGCTTTATGAAACAAAAACAAACAAAAAAAAAAAGACAATTGGTTTCAAAACTGTAGCAGTTTCTGTCCTTAGTTAGTGTTGTCAGTGTTGTTCAAAGAAGAACTAATGTTCTTGTACATGTTCCTGTGCCAGTTTTCTAGGATTCCAAATGTGGATTTATTCCTACTAAAAAAAAAAAAATACCTTTAATTTTGCCAAAGACACTCTTCTCCTCCACTGTCTCTCCTTGTCGTTTCTTCATGCTCGTGTGGAACTCTGTCAACATGCCCGTCTGGAAGATCAGGATCTTTACACTCTGAACGAACCTCGGCTGCTTCTTCCTCACAAACTCCACCACTGCATCAACCATGGCGTCAGCCACTGCTGATGGGTTGACCCCTCCCCGACCTAACAGGCAGACAAAAACCAAATGATGATGATCATGATGCAAGGGTTGGAAGGGAATCAACATTTTGTAAATGGTAAATGGCCCGGTTCTTATATAGCGCTTTTCTACTCTAGCTGAGCACTCAATGCACTTTATACAAAATGTTTGCATTTACCCATTCACACAAGCACTGTTTTCTATTTCAAAGTGCTTTCTATCTAGCATTCACACACATTCATACTTCGACAGTTACATCAGAGAGCAACTTGGGGTTCATTATCTTGCCCATGGATACTTTGGCATCCAGACTGGAGCAGCCAGGAATTGAAACACCAACCTTCCGATTAGTAGATGACCTGATCTACCTCCTGAGCTACAGCCGCCCCATTTATTTGTGAAATTCAAATGACTAAAATTCTGGCTGGCATTCCCTACAACATTCAGTATGGTAAAATAAATACACTGATGGTTTAGGGACTCTCCAAAAAAACATAAGAATAAGTAAATGCCTACTTGTGTGACATGCAGGATTTCCTGTCGAATTACACAAACATTATTTCATCAGTGTGATTAACAATAAGACTAACTGGCATCTTTAGCTGACCAGCTTTCCAAACAATTAGAAAATACACTGCTGTGCAAAAGTCATGAAATAAACCCAATTTCTTTTTTTTTTTTTTTAGGAAAATGGGAAATAGGTGCAGCCATTTAATGAGAAATCTGCAAAGTTACATGGAAATAGAGAATTACATTCCCTGTGTGTTTATACCCCACTCTGCATGTAATCGTTAGTTATTATTATTCTCTGTCTCTCTTCCACAGTCTGTCTTCTGTCCTGTCTCTCTCCCCCCTCAGCAGATGACTGCCCCTCCCTGAGCCTGGTTCTGCTGGTGGTTTCTTCCTGTTAAAAGGGAGTTTTTCCTTCCACTGTTGCCAAGTGCTGCTCATAGGGGGTGATCTGATTCTTGTTTCAACTTCATATTTACAGTATCAGATTTACAATGTTTATGACAGCTTGATTTATTCATTTGGTTTAATCTCTCTTTTTATTTTTATTTTTTTTGAGACACATGTTGACTACCTGGGAATCTGTTAGGTGATAGTACCGTGTATAATTTACAAATGATTTTTAGACAATTTCAGTAGAATCTTTTAGGGGTATTTTCCACAGATGCCCTCTCTCACCTATAACTCGCAGCAGGAAACAGTAAACTTCAGAGTTGTTATCACAATATACAGTTTGTACAGACCTGTTCCCAGGGCGGGGAAGGCGACAGAGATGAACTTCTTCTCCTCGCAGACCTTCAGCACTGAGTAAACCATGACTTTAATATTTATAGGGTCGTTCTGGCCTATGATGTGGATGATGTTTTTGCTGGGAAGCTGCCCGGCTGAAGTCAGGATCATTGTTTGAGGCTGACCTATGGAACTCACTACAGAGAGGAAACATACATCATCACATAACACACAGTGTAGCACAAGTAGAAAAAAGTATTCAAACTGTATTCATGCTGACAAATGAAGCTGCTGCCAATCAGAAACTTTCCAAATGGTATTGCATGTTGGATAAAAATCTGACAGTACTCCTCTGTGTTCCTAATTCCATCAGCTTCATCACCATACAGCTTCATCAGCTGCACCAAAAAATAAAACAATTAAATGTGGATTATTAAACATTAGGTCTCTCTCTTCCAAGTCCCTATTAGTCAATGATTTAATAATTGATCAACATATTGATTTATTCTGCCTTACAGAAACCTGGTTACAGCAGGATGAATATGTTAGTTTAAATGAATCAACACCCCCGAGTCACAGTAACTGTCAGAATGCTTGAAGCACAGGTCGAGGAGGAGGATTAGCTGCAATCTTCAATTCCAGCTTATTAATTAATCACAGACCCAGACAAAGTTTTAATTCTTTTGAAAGCCTGACTCTTAGTCTTGTCCATCCTAATTGGGAAATTCAAAAACCTGTTTGATTTGTTATTATCTATCGTCCACCTGGTCCTTACTCAGAGTTTCTGTCTGATTTCTCAGACTTTTGATCTGATTTAGTGCTCAGTTCAGATAAAATCATTATAGTGGGTGATTTTAACATCCATGTAGATGCTGAAAATGACAGCCTGAACACTGCATTTAATCTATTGTTAGATTCAGTTGGCTTCTCTCAAAATGTAAAGGAGCCCACCCACCACTTTAATCATACTCTGGGTCTGGTCCTGACATATGGCATAGAAACTGAAGACTTAACAGTATTCCCTGAAAGCCCCCTCCTGTCTGATCATTTCTTAGTAACATTTACATTCACTTTAATGGATTACACTGCAGTGGGGAATAAGTTTTATTATAGTAGAAGTCTTTCTGAAAGTGCTGTAACTAAGTTTAAGGATCTAATTCCTTCATTGTTATGTTCTTCAGTGCAGAGCAGCTACCTAAACTCTGCTCCCAGTGAGGTCGATTATCTCGTCAATAGTTTTACATCCTCACTGCGTACGACTTTGGATACTGTGGCTCCTCTGAAAAGGAAAGCCTCAAATCAGAAGTGCCTGACTCCGTGGTATAATTCGCAAACGCACAGCTTAAAGCAGATAACCCGAAAGCTGGAGAGGGAATGGCGTCTCACTAAATTAGTAGATGCTCATTTAGCCTGGAAAAAGAGTTTGTTGCTCTATAAAAAAGCCCTCCGTAAAGCTAGGACATCTTACTATTCATCATTAATGGAAGAAAATAAGAACAACCCCAGGTTTGTTTTCAGCACTGTAGCCAGGCTGACAAAGAGTCAGAGCTCTGTAGACCCGAGTATTCCTTTCACTTTGACTAGTAGTGACTTCACGGATTTCTTTACAAATAAAATTTTAGACATTAGAGAAAAAATTATTCATAACCATCTCAAAGATTTATCTTCATGTTCGGCTGCTTTCAGCACTGCTGGTATTTGTTTAGACTCTTTTGCTCCAGTTGATCTTTCAGAGTTAACTTCAATAGTTCCTCCAAACCAGCAACATGTTTGTTAGATCCCATTCCTACTAGACTGTTCAAAGAAGTCTTCCCAATTATTGATGCTTCTATCTTAAAAATGATCAATCTGTCTTTATTAGTTGGCTATGTACCACAGACCTTCAAGGTGGCTGTAATTAAACCTCTACTTAAAAAGCCATCACTGACCCAGCTGTTTTAGCTAATTATAGGCCAATCTGCAACTTTCCTTTTCTCTCAAAGATTCTTGAAAGAGTAGTTGTAAAACAGCTAACTGATCATCTGCAGAGGAACGGTTTATCTGAAGAGTTTCAGTCAGGTTTCAGAATTCATCACAGTACAGAAACAGCATTAGTGAAGGTTACCAATGATCTTCTTAGAGCCTCTGACAGTGGACTCATCTCTGTGCTTGTCCTGTTGGACCTCAGTGCAGCTTTTGATACTGTTGACCATAACATTTTATTACAGAGATTAGAGCATACTATAGGTATTAAAGGCACTGCACTGCAGTGGTTTGAATCATATTTATCTAATAGACTCCAATTTGTTCATGTAAATGGGGAGTATTCTTCACACTCTAAGGTCAGTTATGGAGTTCCACAGGGTTCTGTGCTAGGACCAATTCTATTTACATTATACATGCTTCCCTTAGGCAGTATTATTAGAAAGCATTGGATCAATTTTCATTGTTATGCAGATGATACTCAGCTTTACCTATCAATGAAGCCAGATGACACACATCAATTAGTTAAACTGCAGGAATGTCTTAAAGACATTAAGGCCTGGATGACCTCTAATTTCCTGCTTCTAAATTCAGATAAAACTGAAATTCTTGTACTTGGCCCCACAAATCTTAGAAACATGGTGTCTAACCAGATACTTACTCTGGATGGCATTACTTTGGCCTCCAGTAACACTGTGAGAAATCTTGGAGTCATTTTTGACCAGGATTTGTCCTTCAATGCACATATTAAACAAATATGTAGGACCGCTTTTTCGCATTTGCGCAATATTTCTAAAATTAGAAACATCCTTTCTCAGACTGATGCTGAAAAGCTAATTCATGCATTTATTACTTCTAGGGTGGACTATTGTAATTCATTATTATCAGGCTGTCCTAAAAGCTCCCTGAAAAGTCTTCAGCTGATCCAAAATGCTGCAGCTAGAGTACTGACAGGGACTAGAAAGAGAGAGCAGATTTCTCCCATATTGGCTTCTCTTCATTGGCTCCCTGTTAAATCTAGAATAGAATTTAAAATCCTTCTCCTTACATACAAGATCTTGAATAATCAGGCCCCATCTTATCTCAAAGACCTCATAGTCCCATATCACCCCAACAGAGCACTTGGCTCTCAGACTGCTGGCTTACTTGTGGTTCCTAGGATACTTAAGAGTAGAATGGGAGGCAGAGCCTTCAGCTTTCAGGCCCCTCTTCTGTGGAACCAGCTCCCAGCTTGGATTCAGGAGACAGACACCCTCTCTATTTTTAAGATTAGGCTTAAAACTTTCCTTTTTGATCAAGCTTATAGTTAGGGCTGGATCAGGTGACCCTGAACCATCCCTTAGTTATGCTGCTATAGGCCTAGGCTGCTGGGGGGGGGGGGGGGTTCCCATAATGCACTGTTTCTTTTCATTCACCTATTTACTTTACTTTGTTTACTTTGTTTATACCCCACTCTGCATTTAATCATTAATTGTTATTAATGTCTCTCTCCCCTCAGCCCAACCGGTCGCAGCAGATGACTGCCCCTCCCTGAGCCTGGTTCTGCTGGAGGTTCTCATTCCTAGCATTCATTTCGATGTCTCACTATGGGATGCGCCTCCCTGCGTATTCCTCAGAAGCATTTATCTCATTACGCCAATCCTGATTGGCTGGTGATCGCGATGACCATGTCAGGCGGAGCCACCCACCTTTAAGTAGCTTGCGCTACGACATAGTCATTATTCAAAAACCTCTTCTCGCTTTGGAGCATATCTCAGGAGCAAATAGGCTAGCTAGTTGAACTGTCCACAGACAGGAGTGTCAGCTAACTTCTCCGTCGCCGGGCGCTAGCTGCCTTCTTTTGCTCACCTCTCCCCGTGAGTCTTCACCATAGACCAGGGCGTTTTACCACCTACCCTCCGGTAAGGCGGTTAATTACGGTTTGGCACGCCAGCCAACACCGTTCTCTCTTTTGCTGTCATCATAGTTAGCACCCCAGCTAACGAAGATGAACCCGCCATTCCCTCACACCAGAGGAAGCGGAGACTCCGGGGCTCGACTCTGCGTTTGCGGCAACAAAATCTCGGGCAAAGACACACACCAGGTCTGCTCTTGCTGCCTCGGGCTGGAACATGCCCAGCTTGCACTCGAAGCCCCCGGTTCATGCGTGCACTGTGCCCGGTTCACCATGAAGAGTCTCCGTCGACGGCTAGCGCGCCAAGCTAGCCTGTCGGGAGCAGATCCTTTCTTGCCCACAGCCGGGACCGCGGCAGGTGGTGGCGACAAGGAAGGAATTGCGGAAGCCGAACCGCGCGCTGGCACCAGCTGGGGCTCACAGCTGGACCTAGCCGCGACGGCTCCGCCGTTGGAAGACGTGCTAGAGTTGGATTATGAGGATGATGATGAGGACACCTCAGAGCTCCTCGTATCCGACGATGAGGTGGACGAAGATGAAATTTTCGTTCCCTCCCCTCAGGCTGTCAAGTCTAACACTGCAGCCACCTCCCGGTGCGAGGAGGACAGCGCATCAGCTTCCCCCGCTCCCAGCATGGATTTGCAGAATGTGTGCAAACGCGCTGCTTCCAGGCTGAACATTCCGTGGCCCGACGTCGTAATGGAGACCACCAGATCACGTTACGAGGGGAAGAAATTGCCCAGGCCACCAGGGCGGCGAAGCAGTTACTCCCAGTCTTCCCGGAGCTGTTGGAAGAGATAGCGGTCTCGTGGAAGGACCGCCCGTTCAGCAGCAGAAGCCCAATACAAGGGGCTTCTTCCTTGGATTTTGAGGGCATGGAGAAGCGCGGCTAACTCCGCATGCCCCCTATGGAGCCGTTAGTTGCAGCCCACCTCCACCCGCGGCGAGCAGCGGCATCCTCCAGAAACCCCACACTCCCGTCAAAGGCGGACCGTTTTCAGTCCGTCATGACTGAAAGGGCCTACAAGGCGGCGGCCTTGGCTGCTAGGGCGCTGAATGTCTCCTCCATGCTCGCTGCTTATCAAGCAGAGCTGTGCGAGGATATGACGACTAGGCCCGACCCGAGTGTGTGGGAAGAGATCACTGTGATTACGGACATTTGCCTCCGCGTGCAGCGCTGTGCAGTCCAAGCCACAGGGAAATCTATGGGAATGATGGTGTTGCAGGAACGCGCCAGATGGCTCAACCTGACAGACCTATCAGAGAGGGAAAAGGAGGACATCCTTGACATGCCGATCGTGCCTGACGGCATTTTCGGAACTGCTCTGGCTTCCATGCAGCAGAGATGTGAGGCGAAGAAGAGGGAGGACGAAGCTCTTAAACTTTGCCTCCCTCGGAAAACCGAGCCGATGCCTCCTCCGGCCCCGCGACAGACCTTTGCACAGGCTGTCCCTCGGCCACCCCCTCAGTTCAGAATCCCAAAACGTACGAAGCCCCAGCCGCCCTCCGTACCCCCACCGAGGCAGCAGATGGGGGCAGGCTGGCCATGGAATGGCCCGACTCAGACAGCGGCTCCGCCAGGACGACCAGCGCAGCCCCTCGATCAGCAGGCCAGGAAGAAGAAGAAGGCAGCCTGACAGGCTGCTCACTTCCCACAGGTGAAGAAGCTGGAAGTTCCCTGTTCACCAGCCCCACCTGCTATGTTCCAGAGTGTGTCGCAGGGGTACCCCCGCCCCATCGACCCCTCGTCGCTGCGCGTTATGCCCCCTCAGAGCGCACACGCACAGGCCACGAGGAAAGGAGACTTTGTTTCGGGAGCAGCAGACCCTGCCCCTCTCCTGAGTCGCAGAAACACACACTCCTGTTATTTAATAAAGCATGTTCCACTGCAGCATCCAGACTTACTGTCGAGGGCGCAGTCAAAACAAAAAACAGCACAATGGCACTGCTGCCTCGGGAGGGGGCTGTACTTCCCCTCAGGAAGAGTGCCATAACCGACGCTGTGAAAAGTTTAACACCCCGCGCATGCGCAGTGTTAACCTATTGTCACCACGGTACCCCACCGCAAGATGGCCTCCTAACACAAGTTTTAGGGGCCCCCCAAGTGGACGAAACACAAGAAGTTGCCACTCTATCTCGGAGGAGAGAGAGATGGGCGGAGCTCACAACTTCATCCTGGGTACTGAAAACAATATCACGGGGCTACAGGCTTCAGTTTGCCGTTACTCCCCCTCGTTTCTTAGGCATAATACATTCCCAAGCACGGGGAGAGTCTGCTCGCATTCTACAGGAGGAAATACACTCGCTGTTAGAAAAGAGAGCTATATGTATAGTGCCCCCCGATCAGAGTTGAAGCGGCTTTTACTCCAGGTATTTCCTGGTCCCCAAGCGGGGAGGGCGCGGACTTCGCCCTATCCTGGATTTGCGGGCTCTGAACGAATTTCTCAGAAAATACAAGTTCAGGATGCTGACTCATGCATCTCTGGTACGTTTGGTGCGCCAGGGCGACTGGTTCACTTCCGTCGACCTAAAGGACGCATATTTTCACATTCCCATTTACCCTCCACACAGGAGGTATCTGAGGTTTGCTTTTCGGGGCATCTGTTACGAATACAGAGTGCTGCCCTTCGGCCTGTCCCTGAGCCCCCGGGTGTTTGTACGCTGCACCGAAGCAGCGATAGCGCCGCTCAGGCAGCAGGGCATTCGTCTGGCTACATATCTAGACGACTGGCTCCTTCTAGCGCGATCGGAGCAGGAAGCTGCGACACAGACGTGTGTCGTCGTGAAGCATCTAACCGATCTGGGTTTCATAATAAACACAGAAAAGAGTGTGTTGTCTCCGGCACAACATATAATATTTCTGGGTTTATCTCTGGACTCGATCTCCTTCACAGCCAGCCTGTCAGCGGAAAGAGTGAAGGCGTTCAGAGCGTGCCTCGCTCTTTTTCGTCTACACAAAATGGTCCGTTTCAGGTTGTGCCTTCGCCTACTGGGACTGATGGCTTCAGCCATCCTTGTAGTGCGACTCGGCCGGCTGCATATGAGAGATTTTCAGCGCTGGGTAGCTTCACTCAGACTGAGCCCCGTGCGTCATGGCGCGCGGAGAGTTACAGTAACAGTGGATTGCGCAATGGCTTTACGCCGTTGGCGACATCCGGATTTTCTGAGTCAGGGGGTACCCATGGGCACTGTTCAGTGTCGGAAAGTGGTCACCACGGACGCGAGCCTGTCCGGTTGGGGCGGTGTCCACGAAGGGCGATCTGTGAGAGGTCTCTGGAGCGGCACTCTCCAACGATCCCACATAAATTGTCTGGAGCTTCTGGCGGTGTTTCTCACCCTCAGGCGCTTTCTCCCGTTCCTACAGGGACATCACGTCCTTGTAAGGACCGACAATACAACGACGGTCGCTTATATCAACCGTCAAGGGGGACTGCATTCACGCCAGTTGCACATACTGGCACGCAGACTGATCCTGTGGAGCAGCAAACGTCTCCTGTCTCTGAGGGCCACGCACATCGCAGGCTCTCTAAATCTGGGAGCGGATCTGCTATCCAGAGGCGCTCCGCTATACGGCGACTGGCCCCTGCATCCGGCCATTGTAGAACAGCTGTGGCTGCGCTACGGCCAGGCTTCAGTGGATCTTTTTGCTTCAGAAGAAAACGCGCAGTGTCCGCGTTTCTTCTCCTTGCGCGATCAAAGCGCGCCTCTCGGTGTGGACGCGCTCGCGCATGTTTGGCCACCCGTGCTCCTGTATGCTTTTCCTCCTCTGGCGTTAATACCTCCCACTCTGTCCAGAGTGAGGGATCATCGCCACACAATGATTCTGATAGCTCCGCTCTGGCCGGCAATGCACTGGCTAGCGGAGATATATCAGCTTCTGTGCGGGCAGCCGTGGCGACTCCCGTTACGCAGGGATATGCTGTCCCAGGCACGGGGGTCGATTTTCCACCCACATCCAGAGCGCCTGGCACTTTGGGCCTGGCCCGTGAGTGGGTTAATCTAAGCATGGTGAATCTTCCCCAGGGGGTGATTAACACTATTCAGAATACTAGGGCATCCTCCACCAGGTCTCTGTACAACAGTAAGTGGAGGGTGTTTGAGGACTGGTGCCATGAGAAGGGTCACATTCCCTTTCAGTGTCCAGTTGGCCTGATTCTGTCATTCCTACAAGACTTGATTGACAAGCAAAAAGCCTTTTCCACAGTTAAAGTGTACTTGGCTGCCATTGCTGCCTTCCACATGGGGTTTGGCGATAAAACAGTTAGCCAACACCCTTTGGTTTGCCGTTTTATGAAGGGGGCCCGCAGGTTACTCCCTGTCTCCAGGCCACTGGCACCTCCTTGGGATTTGGCGGTGGTTTTGATGGGCTCTGTTGCCCCCCATTTGAGCCTCTACAGGAGACTGATTTAAAGCATCTGTCCCTGAAGACTGTGTTGCTGCTTGCTTTAGCCTCGGCTAAGCGTGTCAGTGACATTCATGCCCTTTCAGCACACCCTTCTTGCACTCAGTTTGCCCAGGGGCAGGCTAGGGTGCTGCTGAAGCCCAACCCGGCATATGTGCCTAAGGTGGTTGGGTCATATGTGCCAATTACCTTGACAGCATTCTCCCCGCCTCCTTTTTCTTCTGATGAAGAACAAAGGTTGCACATGCTGTGTCCTGTTCGTGCTTTGCGTGCTTATTTGGACAGGACTAAGGGTTTCCGAGGAAGTGACCAGCTTTTCATTTCATGGGCAGGTCCTCACAGAGGCAAACCTATCACTAAGCAACGGCTCTCACACTGGATTGTGGAGGCGATTGCGCTGGGGTATTCGAGTCAGGGGCTGCAGGCTCCAGAGGGCCTGCGGGCTCACTCCACTCATGGTCTGGCGGCATCCTGGGCCCTGTTTAAAGGGGTGTCAATCCAGGACATCTGTGCAGCCGCAAGCTGGTCTTCACCTCTCACTTTCGTCCGGTTCTACAGACTGGATGTCTCTGCTCCAAGTGTAGCCCAAGCAGTACTGAGCTCTGGCTCCTCACTTGGATAGGTGGACTACTTGCTATTTAGCTGGCGGTTGCTTGAGATAAGCTCGTCTGGCAATACGGGAGTCTCCATTTCCCATAGTGAGACATCGAAACGAATGCTAGGAATAAGAACTTTAGGTTACTTGCGTAACCCCGGTTCTCAGAGTAGCATGAGTGAGATGTCTCACCAGACAGCCCTTCTTGCTGGGGCGAAGCGAGAAGAGGTGCTTATCTTGAATAATGACTATGTCGTAGCGCAAGCTACTTAAAGGTGGGTGGCTCCGCCTGACATGGTCATCGTGATCACCAGCCAATCAGGATTGGCGTAATGAGATAAATGCTTCTGAGGAATACGCAGGGAGGCGCATCCCATAGTGAGACATCTCACTCATGCTACTCTGAGAACCAGGGTTACGCAAGTAACCTAAAGTTTCTTCCTGTTAAAAGGGAGTTTTTCCTTCCCACTGTCGCCAAGTGCTGCTCATAGGGGGTCGTTTTGACTGTTGGATTGTCTCTGTATTATTGTAGGGTCTTTACCCGCAATACAAAGCGCCTTGAGGCGACTGTTTGTTGTGATTTGGCGCTATATAAATAAAACTGAATTGAATTGAATTGAATTGAATTGAATCAGTTTTTACAAGACCACCATCACCACTTACTGACATGCAGCCCAAACCATGACCGAGCCTCCACTGTGTTTAATTGATGGCTGTAGACACTCACTGTTGCACCTCTCTCCTGACAGCCACCATACGCACATACACACACAGACACACACAGACACACAGACACACACACACACACACACACACAGACACACACACACACACACACACACACACACACACACACACACACACACACACACACACAAAGACTACATGAAGTATCCCCTGAAAGTCCACTAGAACTTGTGAATACAGCATTCCAGGCAATCCCTAGTTTGACCATCACTGAAACCAGCCACTTGATATATACGATGGCAGCAGTGATCCTTGAGATGCTTGTCTATAAGATGAACAGCCACAAGGAGCAGTATCCTCCATGGAAGAGACAACTAGAGGCTAAAATCAAGGTAGCACGGAGGGAAGTTAGCCAGCTATCAGAACTGCAGAAAGGTGTGATGAAGAGAGGGTTGCCTAAGAAGTGCAACAGGCTGTCCATACCTGGGGCCTTAAAAAGTGCTAAGCAAAGACTTACAACCTTGGGTAACCACTTGAAGAGGTATACCAGAGAGACAGAAGCCAGGAAAAAAAAACAAAAAAAAAAAAACAGATGTTCTCCACTGAACGATCCAAGGTGCATTCTTAGTGGCAGGGGAACAATCTTACAATAGCACCTCCACCAAGGCTGGAGATGGCGCAATACTGGAAGAGCATATGGGAAAAGGATGCAATACACAACACTCAGTGGCTAGAGGATCTAAGAGCAGATTACCGCAACCTACCTGAGCAGGCTCCCATAACCATCACAGTGGCAGACATCCAGGAGGAGCAAAACATCAGCTACCAGTAGAGTAGTCAACTGCAACTGTAAGACCAGACAGACCAACCTGTGGACCACCAGGCTTGATTACAAGAAAGCCTATGAGTCAATGGATCCTGAAATGCCTAGAACTGTGCAAGACCAACCAGACCCTAAGAGTCCTCACTGAGAACTCAATGGGGATGTGGAGAACAACACTCGAGGCCAACTTCAAGCCAAATGCTCAAGTCACAGCAAGTGTGGGATTTACCAAGTAGATGTGTGGCCCTGCGACAGGCTGACGACCTGCTCAGGGTGTACCCTGCCTCTCGCCCTATGACAGCTGGGATAGGCTCCAGCCCCCCCACAACCCTGAACAGGATGAGCGGAAGCGAATGGATGGATGGATGGATGCTCTGTCACCACTGCTGTTCTGCATAGGCC
>CM024202.1:5591904-5631815 GCA_013435755.1 Amphilophus citrinellus
TTGTCTGTGCCAAGCTATGATATTTATCCAAAAAAGTCTGGGGTTATGAGAATAACAGAAAAGTTAAAAGAAAAACTGTCTTCAAATACCAAAACTGTTCAGTTAAAATTTTCTTTTTTAAAGGCTCAATAATCCACATTTATTCCATCTCTTTTACCCACTTTAGGAGTCTAACCTTTGAATAAGAAGCCTCACCTGCTCTGCCTGGCCACCTCCATTGTCCCAAAAAGGACAAACAGCATGAAAGACTTTCTGACATCTGAGCCTGTAGCCATCAGTGATGACGACATCACCGTATTGCAGTGTGGACCTTCTGGCTTCAGAGTAAATGGCATCCTGCAGACTGCTTCCAGCTGCTGACAGGATGGCTTTGGAAACAGCTCCCTGGTTCAGGTTCATGTCCTCTGAGATGGTGTTGACAATGACATCAGTCTGTGGAACAAACGCAAAATCACACAACATATGATAACTGACAATCAATTGTTCAAGTAAAAATAAAAAAAAAACATTAGATTTTTATTGTTAAGACAAAAAGGCAGAGGCACAAAATGCCTGCACAGGAAACTACAGTTTAATACACAAGCAGAAAATATCAAACTGCAACGAAGCAGGCATCTGAGGTAGCAGCGCTAACCACCACTCCACCTCACTGATGGCAAATCAGAAATATTAAGTTCAACATTCAGTGACAAAGGATAGATTGTTTTCACCAAGTCCACATATGACATTTGTGTCTGGAGAAAAATAAATCAAATTAAACAAATTAATATTCAATTGAATTTATTTATTCAATTTTATTTATATAGTGCCAAAGTGGAGTATACCAGAGTGGCATGAAGACCGAGTAAAAAGAGGTGAATAAAAAGAAACAGTGCATTATGGGACCTTGTATGTGAGGAGAAGGATTTTAAATTCAATTCTGGATTTAACAGGGAGCCAATGAAGAGAAGCCAATATGGGAGAAATCTGCTCTCTCTTTCTAGTCCCTGTCAGTACTCTAGCTGCAGCATTTTGGATCAGCTGAAGGCTTTTCAGGGACAGCCTGATAATAATGAATTACAATAGTCCAGCCTAGAAGTAATAAATGCATGAATTAGCTTTTCAGCATCAGTCTGAGAAAGGATGTTTCTAATTTTAGAAATATTGTGCAAATGCAAAAAAAAGCAGCAGAAGGGACAATAATTACCTGGCCACTAGGATTGGGAGGCCGTAGTATAAAAGGTGGCATCTACCTGAGCATTCTGATCTTGCTTCTGGTGACCCACACTTTCGGGTTCTCATTCATGCTTTTTCCCCTAGCTGTAGCAGGTAAGGGCTGTGTTTACATTGTCGCTGCTTGGGGTTTTCTTGCCCTGGTGCTGACTGATACTTCATGTTACAGAGCGCGCTGGTGGTTACCTTGTTAGAAGCCCTCCGGCCATAAGATTCCGGTAGAATATATATCACTCCTCTTATTGTGTATGTTATAGCTGGGGAAGCCCCGCACTGGCCATTTTGGTTCAAGCAGGCAATTGCCGTGACTGGTATGTAGCTTTGTGGATTTTCGTTTATGCTCTGTGTTTATGCCGGTCACTATTTTAATACTTTTATTGCCTATTATAGGGTGTTTGGGCCTGGGTCAGGGGCCGCCATGAAACTACAGACTACACTACACAGACTGTGTCAGACTACACTATAGGGTGCTGCTTCTTTGCCTCTCCCCCTTTTTTTTTTTTACAAAAATGTTTTACTCATGGTTTTCCATGCTCGCTGCATTACATCGTTTTATTAGTGTTGTGACAACTTTGGTGTCATGCTGCAGGAAGATAAAAGGATGCCCCCTTTCTGAGTCGGTAACGGGCATCGGTAATAGTGTGTCTTCCTGTTTTACGCATACCCAGCTTGGGTTTTTAGGGCGACACACTGAAGGGTTTTTAATACTATTGGTATATGCAAGCATGCTTTTACTCCTTTTCTTATATATATTTCTTATATATATACATATTATATATGTATATATATCTTATATATATGAACAGCGGTAATGGGGATTTAACCTGGGAACCTGGTTTTAGAATTTGGTTGTGTAAGTGGTGAATCCTCTCACACACAAACTGTTTTATTATTTTAAGACAACTTTTGGTTTACCCACTGTGTGAATTATTCTAATGGAATATATTTGATTGTAATTTGCTTTATTGTTTTCTTTTATTTAGGCGCTGACAGCTTGCAGTGGATGTGTCTAGGTGCCCCTGGTGGTGAGATCTGCTTTTATGTGCTGTGACTAACTGCATATCACTTCGTATGGCACTTTAGTGGTTTTCTGTGTGAGTGTCGGTGAAGGGAACATCCACGTGTGAGTTGGTGATTTTTGTTCAGCCCTTCTTCAAGGACTTCACTCGCCACTGGTAAGCCACAGCTCTGAGTTAATTTGTTTTTTACACATATGCGATAATATTTTTTAGTGAATCAAATAGTGAAGTGGTCCAGTAAGCTGATGGGAGAGCTGTAGTTACATCTAGAGTCTCTGGGGCGCCCGGGTGGCTTAGTGGTGAAGCCGGCGACCACATACATATGCCGCGTCGCAGTGCGGGCGGCGCGGGCTCAAGTCCCGGCCCATCGCTAATTTGCCCAAATGTCTTCCCCTGTATCTTTCCCCCATTTCCTGTCTCTCTCCACTGCCAATAAAAGCTGCTGTGGCCAAAAATGCAAAAAAAAATTAAAAATCTAGAGTCTCTGTACTCTGGGCAGGTACAGAGGATTTCTAGATCACTCTTAAAGGACGTTTTGCACTGTGAGTTCTAGATTCTCCTGTCAGGACGCAGATATAAAATGCCCAAATGTAAAACCAAGCATCATAAAAGCAGTGTTGTTCCTACGGCCATAAGTTTTAATAAATTTTAACCCCTTGCTGTGTTGTTCTGCGCTTATTATGTTTTTTTTTTATTCCATTTGTTCTTATTTGTTCTTATATGTGGTGTTTGTTATTAACAGGTAGTGTCCTAGCTTTTTTTTAGTCATGTCTATATTTTTATGAGCTGACTCACTACACTGCAAAACAAATTTTACCTTTCAGGTACAAATAACGTAATTTGAACTTGAACTTGATGGCATGCTCTAATCTCTGTAATAAAATGTTATGGTCAGCAGTATCAAAAGCTGCACTGAGGTCCAACAAGACAAAAACAGAAATGAGTCCACTGTCAGAGGCTGTAAGAAGATCATTGGTAACCTTCACTAATGCTGTTTCTGTACTGTGATGAACTCTGAAACCTGACTGAAACTCTTCAGATAAACCGTTCCTCTGCAGATGATCAGTTAGCTGTTTTACAACTACTCTTTCAAGAATCTTTGAGAGAAAAGGAAGGTTGGAGATTGGCCTATAATTAGCTAAGATAGCTGATTAGCTAAGAAAAACTTAGAGAAAGTGGAAATCATGCTAACCGTTTAGTAGGCTTGGCTTTCTCTATATACACTCCAACAAATGCGGCTATGACTGAGCTAGTCTGGCCTACTTAAACATTCTTGAGTAACCCCAGTTATATCTATACACTGACAGAAGGATGAGAAAACTACATGGTGACTATGCTGAAATGAAGTTGATCCCATATTTATTTTAGTTTTATTTTAGTCATATTTCTGCTGCAGCAACTGTCTTAAAAGCTTCTTGTGACACGATGCTGTTTTAGCAACGCGCCCATGACCTCCATTCAGGGGCGGGCTGGGGTTGAAATTCAACAACTGGCCGTTCGCGCCCCTGCCTCCATTTCAGAATTCTGTTATTTGTGGCGTTACAGAAACCATAGGCTTGAATACTATATCTTAAATGAATCGTATGGATGCTGGAAATCCTTAAAAATGCTTGGATTTTAATGTTGTATTTTCAAGGTTTGAAAAGTGCTTAAATTTTGGATATAGTAGTGCTTGAAAGTGCTTAAAATTGTAATTGCTTTTTAAAATAAAATTGACTTAATAGTTCACTTATGAAACAGAGAAAGAAAATGCATTGGAAAGTCTAAAACTGAAATTTCTCCACCTGGTCTGCAAGTCTGCATGTGACCTGTCAGTTTGTTTGTGAGCCCGCCCCTCCCCCGAAGACAGACAGCTGCCATTTTGATGAGTGTTGGCTGGAAAATTGTGGATAGATGAGTATGGAATTATAATTAGGTCAGAAGTCACTCGTAATAGAAAACAATATACGCAAATGTCGTTCCGCGAGCGCAGGTATTCAACAACGTGTGTGTGTAGAACGCAGCAGCCGCGCGCACGAGTGTGCTGTGCATGTGCTGCTGCAGGTTCACCTTGTTGTGAGGAGCATTCAGCAGCATTCAGCAATAGTGCTGTAAGCCCAGGGGTAAAAACCTGTATGCTGGCCATTTTTGCACCTCAGACTTTGAGGGTTTTAAACACTGAGTATCATGGGACAGGGAAAAAGCAGCTACCTGTTGCTACAGACCCAACTACTGTCCCTCAGGCTTGGAGTGTAACATCTCCAGTATTAATCCTGTTTTTTTTTTATTATTTAATGAAACCCATTTGTACCTACAGTTATTTAACCTTTGTTTGAAAATGGGGTTAAACAATTTTATCTTAGAGGTTTTTGCACTGCAGAGTTGTTACTCCAGAGAGAAGTAGCTGTTTTAGTATACAAATTATACAGATTTATTCTAACTTTTGTCAAAATTACTGAATTTTTTTTCGCTATTTTTCAGCAAATGGATGCTACAATGAAGAAAATCCTTGCAACAATTTTTCTAGATGGCAAAGAGATCTGCAAAAAAGTTCATGAACTTCATAATCCTGCAAGCAAATCCCAAGTGCCTTGTGCAGTCACATTAGATAGGTTTCTCAAGTACAACACAGACTTCAATGAATTCATTGATTCAGATCTTGACATAGACATTAAAGAGTTTGATAAATTCCACATCTTTTTTAAGTCGGATTCAGAGTTGGGGAATGCACCAAGTGAAGGGATCTGTCTGGTAAGACTGTTAGATTAGAAGACTTCTCAGTTTTTCAATATTACTGTAGTCTTGTTTTTTAATAAGACATATCATATGTTTGTCTGGAGGTATAATCTGCATAAATGGCTTGTAAAATTTGGATTTTGTTGTATTTTTATGTTCTCTAGCCTGCTCCCTTGTCAAACAGCGAGCCAAGATGGACTAGTGTTTTACCTGCCTGTGATGACAAGAATCAAGATGACAGTGGATGGGAAGCACTTAGAGCACTGATCCAAAAGAAGGCTCCAGGCATATTAAAAGAATATGAGGAATCTGGCACCATCTGCACAAAATCCAGAATGCTACTTGTTAGGATTGGTGTCAGCGATCTTGTGGAGAGACAAGGATTGTAAGTTTTTACTGTATCAGTTTGAGACACACAAAAAACACATGGCAATGGAATGAAATCTATTTTCTGTATTATACTTTATAGTCAGTGTGTGAGCGTGATTGGACACCGTTAGTGATTTGTTTGGTAAAAGCTGCTGTCTGCTATTTTCAGTTATCCATCCAGTGATGAAAAGATGCACCTTGCCAAGAATATTATCACCATTTTCCCTAAACTAAGTGTTAAAATCCAGGAGCAGAATGAAGGATATGTAAGTAAATAAAAATTGTCATTCCTGTTGCACAGTGTTGTAAGTGAGTAATGCCTCATTCCTATTTTCTTTCTTCTTTCTTTGAACTATCCCAAGGAGCACTACTATGATCCAGACTCACACAGTGGCTTCATTGAAATGAAACTAAGAAACCTTCGAAGGGATATGGAGGAGAGCCAGAGAAGATATCGCAGGAAGAGCAAGTCAGCGAGCACTGTAACTTTGATGATGACAAACACGGACGAAGGTGTTAGTGAGTGGGTCACCCTGGCTAAAAGAATGAAGCCATCCCCTCAAAACTTCTCAACAATCAAGCATGCTATGGACAAGACCTACACACATCGAAGAACATGGATAACAACACAGTCACCAACATTGGCTGAGATATTTCATCAGTATCCATGTTTTATTGACATGCCACTTCTGGTAAGGAAACTCATTGATGCTATAATCTCCTTTAATTTCTGAATACAGGTTTCAGTTGTCACTCCTTTGAAGCACAGCCAGAATATTTGATTGTAAGAAGCCATGCCTCAGTGAATGTAGAATAAGAGCAAAATGTATTGAAACTGACTAAAGAATGGTTTCATCTTCTTCTATATCTTAGCTTGATGCAGATTTTGGAAAACTGTTTGAGGGGAAGACTGATCTTTTTCTTTGCAAATGGGAGACAAACATCATCCCCAAGTTGATGAAGATTGGTTCTTTGGAGTTGCCTCAAGATCTGGTAAATCCTTCATCAGCTCCTGAGAACAACAGTGATGGTATGTTGTGTTGCACCCATTTAATAGCTTTAATGCGATTAATATATACTTCAGTAATTTTAATTTTAATTGTTGAACATGACTAAGGTAAAGGTCTGTTTTCTTTTAGACATGCTTTGCTTTAAGGCCCTTCAGGTGCTCACACAACTTCTTCCACCAACTGCTTCGGGACAGAGAGCAGGATGGAGTCGCTGCAGTGTGAAATCAGCCATCTCCTACCTCTTGGACTTTGTACCAGTATGTTATTTTTGTCTTAATCTTTCTGTTTATGGCTTTTTGAATGTAGAACATAATTCATCTTATTCCAGATTTTTAGTAATGGTAGTGTCCATTTGCTGGTTTTGTAATGTAGTTTTTCAAACTTTTTGTGTTACAGACTGGAACAAGCATCTCTTCTCTTCTTGAAAATCCTGATTCAAAGACCCACCAGCCTCTCATCATTTGCCTTGGACACCCTAGTGGAACTAACCAACAGTATGTGATCATCGCTAGAAGTGACAAGATTGCTCTTCCACTTGGAGACGAAGGGCTGACAAGTGCAGTTGACAAGCTGTTCAAGATGTATTGGGTTTGCAACCTTGTTTATCCAATCCAGCTGCAGTCTCTCTTCTCTTTTCTGGAGCACCTTTATGAGATTCCCATTTCTGGTAAGAAGAGATCCAAAGTTGTTGAGCTCATCTCCAAACTCCAGCCTATTTCATAAGTAAACCATGTATGTGTGTCCAAAGTGTAAGCGTAAAACTGGAGGAGAAGTCAGGAACCTTATTCGGCATCTCAGAGCCTTTCATGCCTTATCAGATTCAAATGACTTTCAACTTATTTGTTGCCAGAACAGCTGCCAAAGAACATATCACAATCTAAACTCTTATGCAAAGCATCTCAAGAAAGTCCATTCAACAGTGCTGAAAAATGAGCAAATTGACTATGTCCCAGGACAATTGGAACATTGTAATATGTCAAATGACATTGGTAATGAACCTGTTGAAGTAGAATCTACAGCAGCCCTTGAAAATGAAGATGTAACAGCTGTTTCACCAAGTCTTAAAGACTGTGCTGCTGCATTTGTAGCCAAAATGTATTCCTCACCCAATACAACTCTCAGTGATGTGTAGAGGAGCATTACATGTGCAAAGGAAGTTATAGACAGGACTATGGACAAGGTTCAAGAGAGGATGCTGACCTTCCTAGATACCCATTCCATACCTCACGATGATGATGCTTTCATAACTTTGATGCAGGATTTGGAAAGTGGGAGTAAAATGTTTGAGGATGTTGACACTCCCCATAAGATGAGTAAATATTTCTCTGGTAAAATGTCTCTTGTGAAACCAACAGAGATATTTTTGGGGCACAGGGCAGATACTGCCAGAAAGAATGGACAAGTGGCACAAGTGCTGATCTCAGACACATGTCAATATATTTCTATTCTTGACACCATCAGACTGCTTTTTAGCTGTGAGAATTTTCAGAGTCATTACATGAAGTCTAATAAAAGTATGAATGCTAAAATGCGAGACTACTGCGATGGGGCACATTTTGCAACACATCCTTTGTACAGTAGAAATCCAAATGCATTACAGATACAGCTCTATTTTGATGATGTTGAAACCACTAATCCCTTAGGTTCTAAGACGAAAATACACAAAATGGGTGCTGTGTATTTTTCTTTGAGAAATCTGCCTGCAGAGTACAACTCATCTCTGGCTAATGTTCATTTGTGTCTTCTTTTTAATACCATCGATAGAGAAAAATATGGCTTTAGCAAGATACTACAGCCATTGCTAGAAGACATTAAGTATCTTGAACGTCAAGGTATTGCAGTTAATGTCAAAGGTCAAAATTACTTGTTTTATGGTACAGTTTGCCTATTGACTGCAGAAACCTTGCTTGTCATTCCCTTTGTGGCTATTTGGAGAGTTTCACAGCTAAAACATTTTGTCACTTCTGCTTAGTAGACAAAAAAACTGCTCAACATGTCTTTGATGAAGATAAGCTTGTAACACGTGACAGAGTCAATTATCAGCAACATGTAATGGTGAATGATCCCACTTCCACAGGTATCAAGGAGGACTCTTGTTTGAACACACTTAAATATTTCCATGTGACAGAAGGTGTTTGTGTAGACATCATGCATGATGTGTTGGAAGGTGTTGCGCCTTTGGAAGTAAAATTGATGTTGCGACAGTTAATATATGTGGACAAACAGTTTACATTAGAGCAGCTTAACGATCGAATATTAAGCTTTGATTATGGCTACATGAATGAGAGGGATAAGCCATCTGTAATTCTGAATCTAAGAACAAATGAACATGCTGTTAAGCAGACAGCCAGCCAAATGTGGTGCCTCCTCCTATTTTTACCACTCATGATAGGGAACCTAGTTAGTAGGCAAAGTGCACACTGGAAATTGTTTCTTCTTCTTAGAGAAATCTGCAGCATAATATTTGCACCTGTAGTTACAAATGGACTAGGTGTGTTTTTAAAGCAGTTGATAATAGACCACCACAACTTGTTTAAGACACTGTATCCAGACAGACCACTTATCCCCAAGCACCATTTTATGATTCACTATGGTAGAATGATGATTAAGTTTGGGCCACTTGTGAAGCTATGGTGCATGAGGTTTGAAAGTAAACACTGTCCTTTGAAACGTCAAGCTCATGTAGTCTGTAACTTTAAAAATATTTCAAAAACACTGGCTTATAAGACTCAAATACAGAGTATGTACAACTGGAAATTGGGGAAGCAACTTGAGAGAAAAATATGCATTCCAAATGCTTTTCCTGTCATTGTAGGATTATTGGAACATGGTGAACTGCTGGTTGAAAAGCTGCATGCAAAGAATGTTGATCTTGACACTCTAAGCACAGTCCATGTCGCACACACAGTCAGTGTGTTTGGTCAGACCTACAGAACAGGCAGTGTTGTCCCTCTTAACTATGATATAAGAGGTGAACGCCTGTTTGGTGAAATAGTTCACATCCTTCCACAATGTGAGAACGTAGAGGTATTGCTGTTTGTCAGAGTTTTGTCAGTTGAATGGTTTGATGATCATTTCTATGCTTACTTGGTTGATAGAAGTGATGTATTTGAAGTGGTTAGCATAAATGACCTTGCAGATGTCAGACCATTAAGCCTGTTATGTCTTGAGGGAGACAGATTTTACTTAAATCCCAGGTACAAAATTCTGTAGATCATTCTGAATTGCATTTTCAAAAACTGGGAGTAATATGATATCCAGTTTAACATTGTAGGCTGGGAAAAAAATCCCAATATGCATGAGCAATGTATTGTAAGTGTATTTTGTTACAGTATGTTGGGAATTTTAGAAGGATGTTTTTCCTTTAAAACTGGTGATTTTATGCCTAAAAAAATTAATGAAATGTTCTGTTCAGGACCATGGTTGTAAAAAAACTGAACAATAAATATTAACCTTTTTGTACAGTTTGGTGTTGGTTTATTTAAAATCCGAACAGAATGAGCACATATTAAAACACATTAATGTGTCAATATAAGGACCACACAACCTGTGTAACATTTTACACAATTACTGTGTTGATGATCTTAACACAAACCTTGTGTTAAATTATCAACACAATGATTGTGTGAAATGTCACACAGGTTGTGTGGTCCTTATATTGACACATTAATGTGTTATAAATTGACACCACTTGTGTTGATATTAACACATCTGTTTTAAGAGTGTGTGGTGTCTTTCCTTAAAGTCTTTATTGGTTTGTGCAAAAGGGTAACTTGAGATGAACGTAAAGGTTTGGCACCCCCCCACAAAGGTATGCACAAAGGGCCCCCTTGTAGGCTCTCTGGCCTTCCATATAAGGAATTGACCATATGTTAGATATAGGCTATGGCTTGAAGCTGTTTTCATAGCCATATATGGGAAGTTAGGATGTGGGGGTTGCGAACACTATATAACCCTTGTGATCTCTTTGTTGAGCTGAGTTAGGGCGATTGGAATTCCCTCTCCCAGACAGCTAAAGAAAAAGCGTCTGTTTTGACACTGTCTGTTTTGACACTGTCTGTTTTTTGCAATAAACTTTGTCTATATGCATTAAGACTTTGTCAGCGAGGATTTTTTCTCCAAGAACACATCCACTCAAGACAGGCAAATTCTGGCGTTCACGAACCGAGACAATTTGTGAAAATTGCAGCGGTGCCTGAAGTCTCAGCGGTCCAGCTCAGCACCCAGACGCCGGCAAGGGGTGAGTGACTTCTCCCCTTATTGGGTGCTGCTTTTTCCGTTTGAGCAACTACTGGTGCTGTCTCTTTCACACTGAAAAGGCCCTGTGTATGGGGTTTATAGTGTTTGTGTTTTTCTTGGGGCAATCCCTCGTTCTAAATTTTATGAGAAGAGATGAATATAGTGAAAAGAGAAGCGCAAAGCTTATCAGTAATGGTAAAACAGCATTAATTAATACTATGCTTGACAATTAGTGGGCCCATTTTCTGATTGTCTCATGTGTTTTATTTTTGCTATACCATGAAAAATGAAGCTTGATTAAGTAGTGGATCCAGAAGTGTGTAAGCGTATAGCCTGGCCAGAAGAGAGTTTACAGAGAATAAAATAAGTGGTAAGTAAAGGAAAAGAGCATATGCAATAGAGTGTTAAGAGAAATAGCCGCATAATTGGATTAAGCCTCCTGTAAGAAGCTGCATTAGGCAGGCCTGAATCCTGATTAAACAATAGAAATGTTTTCTTAGGTCAGTTTTTCTGAGGGAAAAGCTGGAAGTGTAAAAAGTTCTATAGAAAAGGTTTTCATTGACACTGCTGACGAGTTGTGTATGATATAACCTTCTGTTTGAATTTTGCACTTCATTAGAGGTAGCAGAAATTAAGATGTTGATAGATAGATGAGAAGAAGCGGCATTAGTAATGTAGAGAAGAAAAAGTCGACTAGTCTGTGTGTTTATGTTTCATGTGAGCGAGATGTGTGTGTGTGGAAATGGATTCTTTCTTTTTGTGAGGGGGAGACCCCACCTGACTTTCCTTGCTCTTGTGTGTAAGTCTAAATGTGTTTATGTGAAAAGAGACGTTGTTTGTCCTTCATGTTCTGTGTGTGCCGGCCCGTGAGTGTGTTTAAGGGTGTGTCCTTCCCTGTGCCTTTCCCTTTGTGTGTGTGTGTGTGTGCATAATTTTTTCTTTGGCACATGTATGGAGAGAAGTGCTTTCAGTGTGTGTGTGTCAGTACTGGTGAGTTTATGTGCTTTTGTGTGTGCAGAGAGAAGACCAACAGGGTGTGTAGGCATATGTTTATGTGAATGAAGGGATGTTTATGTAAAAGTGTGAGACAGCACCCCAATCTTGTGTGTATGTGGTGACCCCTTCCTTTGTCTAGTTAGCAGGAACTGTGTGTGTGTGTCTCCTGCATTTATGAGAGGAAGCGGAGTGGTATATGTGGTATGTGTTTGACCATTTGTTGAATCTTTTTGATAATTGCTGCTGGACAGTGATTGGAAATAAAGCTTTATGAATGTTATGTTATTACTTATAATAGAATACACAATACATGAGCTGCCCTTATTGTTAAAAGTCATGAGCTCCTCGTGAAGGACAAAATCCATGAGCCTTCACAAGAGAGACGTTTGATATTCAAAAAAAAAAAAATACAAGACTGATATGTACTCAAGCATGAACACTTTGTGGGTGAAAGGTGTTTTAAGAGTGAAATAAACTCTTCTTGTTGACAACATGAACCTTTTTGTCGTATAGAGTGCCATGTGGAGAAGAATTTTGATGTGAAGAAATTGTTTTAAATGTTAAACTAACCTTTGCCCCTTCTCTCCTTCTTTTTGCTTGAGTGAGAGAGAGAGAGAGAGAGAGAGAGAGACCAAGGGGGGGGAGCTGAATTGATACAACCCAGATGTGGCTGGTGACTGAATAGCCCTGCAAACTGACTCCACTTTCTAAAACTTTTAAACACACTTATTTTGCCTTCATTTATAAACTATATAGGCATCTACTTTGGTTTAGTGTTTTATACAATACATTTGCTTTCATTCTCTAAGCAGACTTGGCAACAGCTTGACCATACACTAAGTGAAGACACATTTTGAATTTGAGTTGAATTTTGTTGCAGTTATTAAAAGTGCATAGGTCTTGTATTGTATTGGAGTATTTTTGGTGTTCCATATGATATTTGCTTACTGCTTTGACAAATTTACATTGCATTTTGATGAATTTTTTAACAAAAACACCCAGTGTTAAGTGAAATTTTTCGCAACAGCAGGCTTGCTGTTTCTTCTGGTGTTGGCAAACTTATTTTTACTAATTGTACTACAATTATTAGTATTAAATAAGGTATACAACATTAATCGCATAAGTAAATAAACGAATACATTGAAGAAAAAAAAAGGGGGAGTAAGTTAGAGACTCAAGAAAATTTTTGATTTTAAAATTTAAATAGGGGAATAAACATAACCGTTAAAATGTCTAAAAAAGACATTAAAACTATGAAAACAATCACTCCAATCGAAGTTGTTCAGAAAAGCAATACTTTGATTAAACCACTTATTGTAAAAATGTCGAACAAATGGCATAAGCGATGGCCAGATTTGGAAAAATCTTGGCCAAAGGTAGGAACTCTTAACCCAGAAGTGATCAAAACCATGCAGGTGCGTGTGTCTTCCTACAAAGTAAACCAAAAGAAGGGAAAAACAGGACAACGACGAAAAGAGAAGAGACAAGTGGAACTTGGAATCTTACAGCTGTTCGACATCGAAGGACAGAAGTTGATACAAGCTACAAAAGAAGAAAGAGAAAAAAAGCTTGAAAGAAATTGAGAAAAATACAAAATGAATGGAGACATTGATGGAAAAAATTAATCTGCCGTTCTCACACCTAACTCCAGTACAAAACCCACCTCCATACGAACAGAAAGTGGAGTTTGAAGACGTCTACCCACAATTACCAGTACTCAATCAAGATGGCAATTACCACATTAAGGATGACAATGATCGAGTAATTGAAGTGGGACAAGCTGAGACCACTATAAAATTGATTCCAAGTTCTAAAAGTAAAAAGAAGACCGCAACCTTGAAGATTAGGAACAGAAGGATGGAAGAAGAACAAGGTGATGAGGGAAGCGACCTGGAAAGAACTGTGGGTGGATATGATCCTCAAATCAGGCGGATACTAATGAAAGCAGAAAAGAAAGGAGGAAAGACGAAGAAGAAAGAAGACTCAGAAGACGATACTTCTGAGGAGAGTGTGGATGGAGATAGTGATGAAGAATGGGAAAGCAAAGGTTCTTCTTCAAGAAGGTTCCTTCCATCTGCATCCAGCACAAGAATTGAAGAGGATAGACAAAGAACTTTAAGAGTGATTGAAAGAAGTATCGATGAGTGTTTGTCCAACTTAGACAAAGCTACTACCTCAGCAGGTCATATTGCTTTGGAAAACCAATTAAAGGACCTGAAGGTACAGAAGAAGGAGCTCCTGAAAGAAGGATCTCAGAAATCAGCAATGACATTACGTCTGAGGAAGAGAAAAACGCCTGAAAAAATGTGTCCAGTAATTATAAGGGGACAGGCAATGGAGTACAAGCCCTGGCAGAATACGGACATGTCAGATATACTTGAGAAGCTCCCTACCCTTCAAGATAGCGCTCATCCGTGGATCTCAAAGGTGGAAGAGATAATGGTGGGAACACAACCAGCTATGGGAGATATGAAGAGACTTTTGGCAAGTCTCCTTGGGATACCAGCAATGGAGGAGCTTTTGCAGAAAGCAGGACTCAATGAATATGTGATGACTGCAGCAAATGATGCAGATCTCTTTGCTGCAAATAGAGGGCGGATGTGGCGAGCTCTGAGAGACACATTTCCTACGAACGTGCACCCAGACAATATCTTTATTGAACCATTGGGACAGGAAGAAAACCCGAGAGCATATGTGTCGAGAGCCCTTCAAGTTTGGAGGAATGTTACTGGAAATGATCCTGATTTGAATCAAATGGAACAATCAATTTTGAGAGCCAAGATACAGAAGGGACTACCTTTGCCAGTAAGAAGCAAATTGGCAGAAGTAATTGGCCTTGGAAATACACGGACCACATCGCCCACCAAGTGGAATTGTATTGCAAAAAGGAGCGTGACCAAAAAGAACAAGATCAAGACACTCAGAAAACTCAACCAGATACAACTAGGAGAGAGTAAGAGGAAGGAAAAGAAGCAAGCTGTCATCATGCAAAGTTAGCCTCCAGTGAACCTCAACCATTTCAGTCTTCATCAGTGGTTCCGGTTGCACCCTACCCCCAACCAGTGTTCAATTCAGTGTAGTCCTGGAGAAAGCATCACCGATCACGATGGGTTACCCAGTGACAATACTTACTCACCGTAGTCTTCGAAATTTGTTGAACTATGGTAAGTACACATTGACTATGCCCAGACTTCGAGAATATCACAGGTTGCTGGAGCAAGAAGGCGTCACTTTGATGAGGTGCGTCACAACAAATCCAGCTGAGAGCTTGCCAACATTAGAAGACGGTGAACCACATGATTGCGTGCGAGAAGCTGAGAAATACTCTAGGCTTTGGTCAGATTTACAAGCCCTCCCATTGTGTGAGGCAGATCTGGAGTTTTGGACTGATGGGTCCTGTTATCGTGTGGGTGATAAGTTGAGTGCTGGTTACGCAGTAGTAAAAGCACAAGGAACAGATTTTGTTGTGGAAAAGGCTGAACTCATACCTCAGCCAGCATCAGCACAACTTGCTGAACTTGTGGCACTGACAGAAGCCTGTTTGCTTGCAGAAGGTAAGCGAGTAACAATTTATACTGACTCTGCTTATGCACATAATGTGTGCCACCTGTTTGGAGCAGTATGGAAAAGTCGAGGGTTTAGAAAGACAGGTGGTTCGCCAATATGACACCATGAACAAATAATGAAATTGTTGCAGGCTATGATGAAGCCTAAAGAAATAGTGATAGCTAAGTGTGCAGCACATAAAGCAGACATGTCAAGGGTCACACAAGGTAACAAAGCAGCTGATGAAGCTGCAAAGGCGGTGACTGGAGCTAATAAAGTGGGTGAAGTTTTTCTGGTCACTCATGAAGTAGATATAGAAGACAAAATCATGCTTAGGGATGTGATTTTAATGCAAGAAGCTGTTCCCGACCTTGATAAACAGCTATGGCTTGATCGAGGTGCCACCCAAGACTCTACGGGACTTTGGAGAAACCATGAGGGACTCATAGTAGCTCCCCCAGACCTTTTAGGTCTGATGATTCAAGAAGCGCATGGGTTAGCTCATGTGGCGAGAGGAGAGGTCAAGAGAAAAGTCATTAAAGAGTATGGTTTTTGGGCACCGTGTTTGCTTGAACAGATTGACTATGTCATAGGCAGATGTGCGATCTGTCTGAAAAACAACGTTCGAAGGGGGGTGATGGTTCTTCCTGGTCACATTCCGACTCAAGGGGTCCAATGCGTGAATTAGTTGTGGACTTTGTTGACATGATAAAACCAGTTGAAGGTAAGAGATACATGCTTGTAGTGATTGACAGATTTTCAAGGTGGCCTGAGGCCTGCCCAACAAAGCAAAAAGACGCTCAATCTGTTGCTAATTTTCTGTGTAGAGAAGTGATCAGCAGATGGGGATTTCCAGATCGTATCGCTTCAGATAACGGGAAGGAGTTTGTTGATAAGACAGCGAAACTGATTTTGAAAAAACTGGGGATTAAACAGCGCCTTGGTACTGTTTATCACCCACAAAGTCAAGGAATTTGTGAAATGGTAAATGGTAAATGGACTAGTTCTTTGAAAGAATGAATGGTGTACTAAAAAACTGTGTTGTTAAAATTTGTCAGCACACATGCCTAAACTGGGTTTTATATATTTTTGCCTGTCCACCCATATGGCAAAAATATATATTTTTGCCATATGGGTGGACAGGATGCTGTTATATGGCAACTTTGAAACTGCCATATGAGGTTTTTACTATTCAGGGGGTGAAGCACCCAATAAGAACCAATCCAATGAAATTTTGGGAAATAGAAGAAAAAGAGAACTTGCTCAATTTCACAACTTGGAGTCTTACCATTGGAGAATAAATTTGGGAGAAAAGTGGGGTATAGGAATTTTTCCATGGTATGGTGTTGTGTTTTTGGCAGATCATATTGATAACATTACATGCATTTTTCAGGGTTTCGCAAATGAACCTATTAAAGGGTTTGAACTCTTGCCAAACACTCAAAAAAGTCACAGATTGACACTGTTGAAACATGATATGGCTCTTGATTATATTTTGGCAAAACAAGGTGGCCTATGCATGACTCAGAATTTAACAGGAGAAGCCTGTTATACATTAATACTATTAAGGAGCTGGATGGTCAGCCAATGCTTGGTTGCAGGATAAATTAGGACCAATGGGAGCAATATTGGTTCAAATCTTGATTGCAGTCATCCTATCATTATGTGTGATGTTTTGTTTTTGCACGGTGCTGTTGACTTTTGCAAAAGCAATGATATTGAGATGGGTTGGAATAGTTATGCCTAGTGATTGAACTCAGATGCTATTAATACAAACAACTGATATGGATGAGGATGAAGATGTGGTGATAGGAGGAGTGGTGGAGAGATATCCATTTTGATCTTTTTTTTATACTCTTGATATTTAGCCTTATTATACTCTTACATATTTACTCTCATATTATCAATTTTTCTTATTTCTTTCCTGATGCTTATTATGTAACAATGTGATGTTTCCAAGGGGGGAAATGAGAAAAGTAAGATAAATTGGAAATGCAAAAATGGGAAATAGGAAATTTCACATTTATCTAAAAAAATTAATTAATTAACATTTGATGTTTTCAATGTTATTTGTGGTTTTTTACAGAAGATACTGTTCAGTGTTTCTTGTCTCTTTCAGAAAAGGTGTTCAGGAACCCGCTGAGATGAGGGGTTCATACAAATGGACAATAAAATGGACTAAAATGCTTTGAATCAACACAGAATGGACATGAATGGACAGAATGGACATGAAGGAGCCAACGTTGTTGGAGAACTACAGTTGATATTCTTATGTTTGGCTGAATTTATATGATAATAAAATATTGCTTCATTGTATATACACTACAGTAACACAAAAGTTGGACTTAACTTGTGACAGTTTTTCATGTATGCATAACATGTTTGGTTAAATCAATTTAAGAATGATGTCTTTGTCATTTGGTAAGTACATTGGGACCTCAGATGTTTTATTCTTTTTCTCGATTCTAGGGAGAGTAATGGACAGGTAGGGGACATGTCCATAGAGAAGTCCGATGAGTCGACCAGCTGATCTAATGGACACCTTTTTGATTTTATTTACTGAGGCTTTCTTGTGTATTTGCTAAATGGTCACATGACAATCATTAATACTCTTTTTTTTCTTTTTGAGTTCCTCTGGGGTGCCACAGGTGATCACTGTGGGCAGCAGGATCGTGGGAGAACTTCTCCAGCCTTGATTAAGTAGGGGTTTTTGCTCCCACACCTCACAGGAAATCAGAAAAAGCTTTTGTTAAAATCATGTTATGGGAGAAACTGTTGTTTGAAGTAATAATAAACATCTTTGTTTTTCGAGACTTAGTTTGAAGTCTCGAAGGGGGGAAATATGTGGTGTCTGTACTGCTATGCTAAATTCTATATATGCATATGTGGTGTCTTTCCTTAAAGCCTTTATTGGTTTGTGCAAAAGGGTAACTTGAGATGAACGTAAAGGTTTGGCATCCCCCCACAAAGGTATGTACAAAGGGCCCCCTTGTAGGCTCTCTGGCCTTCCATATAAGGAATTGACCATATGTTAGATATAGGCTATGGCTTGAAGCTGTTTTCATAGCCATATATGGGAAGTTAGGATGTGGGGGTTGCGAACACTATATAACCCTTGTGATCTCTTTGTTGAGCTGAGTTAGGGCGATTGGAATCCCCTCTCCCAGACAGCTAAAGAAAAAGCGTCTTTTTTGACGCTGTCTGTTTTTTGCAATAAACGTTGTCTATATGCATTAAGACTTTGTCAGCGAGGATTTTTTCTCCAAGAACACATTCACTCAAGACACGGCACTAGCAAGCTAAATATTTCAGTAGCACAAAAAGCTAAATATTTCAGTAGCACATATCAAACTTTGCACACAAGTGCAAACTTTGATATGTTTTTTTGGTCAAAAACATTTAATACTGGTCAAAAATGCATTTATGTAGGTTGACTGTCAATAGAACTGGTTCTTTAATTAAAAAATGTTCTGACATGAACAAACCCTCACAAATATGTAATGAATGTATTCACTTTTTAATATCAATTTAGGTAAAAAAAAAAAACAGCTATTAAAATATTGATATTCAATTTGAAACTCTGTTTGTTTGGCAGAAAAAAATAAAATCTAATAAATAAAAATAAATATCAATAAAAATAATAACCAAAGAAAATAAATAAAAGTGATACCTCTCACATTTAATCAACAAGCTGTGTGCCTCACTGACAACAAAGTGTGCTGTTGCACTTTACAGCCCTGCATTTAATAATTAGCCAAACAGGTGCCAGAGCTACGGTGGCCCTGAAGTGCAAACCACAACAACATTAACTAAGCACAATTCCAAATTCCAAAAACACAACGACATTAACAAAAACACAACAACATTAACAAAACGGAAAAGGTAGGTCCCAGTGAGAAAACCTGGGAAATCGCTGATTGGACAACGCCACTTTTGGCTTTTGAACTGGAAGTTAGGCCATAGCTGCTGCAAAAGTTCGGTGACAGCTCAACCAGCTCGTTTCCACAGCTAGAGTAATACATATGCCTGTGACTAGCTGTGTCCAAATTCAGGGGCCGCATCCTGCGAAGGACCTGGCCCACGTAAACTGGGTCCTTCGCAGCCCACGAAGAACGCAAAGACCGGAAGTGAGCGGCTGTGAAATTGGACGGTCTAGCCTTCATATCAGCGTCACCTGGTAGCTCCTGTCGCCTAGCAACCGTGACAGTGCGAAGCACAGCTGTGGAAAAGCAGCTGGTTAAACGGAGAACGAACTTTTGCTCCTTTTTGTGTTTTAATTTTAAGTCTTAATTCAAAATAAGCTGTTAAAACAAGCATAACACATTTCAAAGAATGTGTTTTTCAAGGAATACAGCTGAGCTAATGATTAATTTCCAACTATAGTAAGGGAGACACTAAGATGTCTCCCTTACTATGTCTTTTAAGATTTTTAGATGTCTTTTAAGATGTTTTCAAGTTAGAATGTAAATGTATAAACCTCAAATATCAGCTTGTTTTATCAAGATATCGCTTAATTGCAAAAAGCTCCGCTGTTTTCGGAGCTGTCCGTTGCCGCTGCTCTATCAGCAGCTCGCCTCACTAGCTGGCATCTGACCGGGCTACCGAGGCTCGCCTTAGCCGGAGAGAACGCCCCACTGCCGGCATATTCTTTTCAAAGCCCCGCTGGCTTTCGCCGCTGATTGGAAGTTAAACACAGACACAACTCCCTCAGATGATCTCTAACGGCTGGTGTTTGGTTTATTTCAGCATTTCATTTGTTCCTGAGCAAATCGGTTTGCCTGAAATTAAAGTTAAGCTTCATAACTGGATAGTTTTATTCAACATTAATGTCTCACTTAATATAGTTGGAAATTAATCTTTCCTTGTTAATCTTTGCTTGTTTTAACAGCTTATTTTGAATTAAGACTTAAAATTAAAACACAAGGAGCACACAAGGACACAAGGAAAAAGGAGCAAAAGTTCGTTCTCCGTTTAACCAGCTGCTTTTACACAGCTGTGCTTCGCACTGTCACGGTTGCTAGGCGACAGGAGCTACGCAGATGTGAAGGCAGGTGACGCTGATGTGAAGGCTAGACCGTCCAATTTCACAGCCGCTCACTTCCGGTCTTTGCGTTCTTCGTGGGCTGCGAAGGACCCAGTTTACATGGGCTGGGTCCTTCGCAGGATGCGGCCCCTGAATTTGGACACAGCTAGTCACAGGCATATGTATTACCCTAGCTGCGAAAAAGAGCTGGTTGAGCAGTCACCGAACTTTTGCAGCAGCTATGGCCTAACTTCCGGTTCAAAAGCCAATCAGCGATTTCCCAGGTTTTCCCACTGGGACCTACCTTTTCCGTTTTGTTAATGTCGTTGTGTTTTTGCAATTTGTACTTGTGTTTAGTTAATGTCGTGGTGCTTTTGTTAATGTCGTGGTGCTTTTGTTAATGTCGTTTTGTTTTTGTTAATGTCGTTGTGTTTTAGTTAATGTCGTTGTGTTTTAGTTAATGTCGTTGTGTTTTTGTTAATGTCGTTGTGTTTTTGTTAATGTTGTGTTTTTGTTAATGTCGTTGTGTTTTTGTTAATGTTGTTGTGTTTTAGTTAATGTTGTGTTTTAGTTAATGTCGTGTTTTTGTTAATGTCGTTGTGTTTTTGTTAATGTCGTTGTGTTTTTGTTAATGTCGTGGTGCTTTTGTTAATGTCGTGGTGCTTTTGTTAATGTCGTGGTGCTTTTGTTAATGTCGTGGTGCTTTTGTTAATGTCGTGGTGCTTTTGTTAATGTCGTGGTGCTTTTGTTAATGTCGTTGTGTTTTTGTTAATGTTGTGTTTTAGTTAATGTTGTGTTTTAGTTAATGTCGTGTTTTTGTTAATGTCGTTGTGTTTTTGTTAATGTCGTTGTGTTTTTGTTAATGTCGTGGTGCTTTTGTTAATGTCGTGGTGCTTTTGTTAATGTCGTGGTGCTTTTGTTAATGTCGTGGTGCTTTTGTTAATGTCGTTGTGTTTTAGTTAATGTCGTTGTGTTTTAGTTAATGTCGTTGTGTTTTTGTTAATGTTGTGTTTAGTTAATGTCGTGGTGCTTTTGTTAATGTCGTGGTGCTTTTGTTAATGTCGTGGTGCTTTTGTTAATGTCGTTGTGTTTTAGTTAATGTCGTTGTGTTTTAGTTAATGTCGTTGTGTTTTTGTTAATGTCGTTGTGTTTTTGTTAATGTTGTGTTTTTGTTAATGTCGTTGTGTTTTTGTTAATGTTGTTGTGTTTTAGTTAATGTTGTGTTTTAGTTAATGTCGTGTTTTTGTTAATGTCGTTGTGTTTTTGTTAATGTCGTTGTGTTTTTGTTAATGTCGTGTTTTTGTTAATGTTGTTGTGTTTTTGTAATTTGTAATTGTGTTTAGTTAATGTTGTTGTGGTTTGCACTTCAGGGCCACCGTACAGAGCACACAAAAGGTTAAAAAAAAACACTGGCCTAGGCGAAACAGCCAAAATGTTTTTTTCGCCTTTCATTTGCAGGCCACCCGCAAACTGCTCGCAAATTGACTTCCTGTCCAGTAAATATTGGACAGTGACCATCCCAGGATTAGGATGACTGAAAAAGATTTGGTTTCTATATATGAAAGTAAACTGACAACAAGACGTTGTAAACAAGCCATATTCATGGTAACATTCCCGACAGACCGTTTTACCTCATTCAAAATAGTTTCTGACTCCCGCCGCTGTCTCTGCCTCCCAAACACTCAGAGATGCTCAGAGGGGGGCGGGGAGAGCGCAGTGACATGCGCCTTCAAAATAAAAGTATGCAATTTCAAAATCAAGTATTTTTGCCTCCGCAGTGTACTTTTTGGGTGGGACAGATGCGCCTGTCTCCAATATGGGGGGGGGGGGGACCTACGCCTATGCCAGAATGTACAGCAGTACTCACAGGAGGAAGCACTTTCCAGTGAAGTAGAGTGGCTTTTTAAAGAATAAGTCAGCCTTTTGCTCTTTTTGTTCTGTATCTTTTCTATTTACATTTTAATAACAGAGCTGTGAGTCTTTTTATAGAGGACAAAAAACTTTAATGTATTTGAGGAGATTATTTAAATATGCCTATAGTTGATTTTTGAGCATGTATAGACCCTTTTATAGCCTACATCATCAAAGGATGCACGCAGATTCTAGCAACGGAAGTGAACTGCTACTCCATTCAAATCAATAAAAAACAACGAGACCGCGCAGCGGTTAAACGTGATTTAAAAGCGATATCAGCATCAAAATGTCTGGCTGTTACGTGTTTGGCTGTCAGAATTTCTATTCTACCAAAAGCGGACTGAAGTTGTACCAAATTCCCACGGGATCACAGCTGTTTTAGAGAGAGTGGAGGCACCATGTGGTTGCAAGCCATCAAATGTGTTGATAAAAACTGGACTGAGGACACGATCAGAAATGCTCAAGTTTGAAGCGCCCATTTTATATCAGGTAAAATTATTTATCTACTCTGGTTATACCGGGATGTCAGGTTTCGATAAATACTAATATCTAAAGTAAACAGCATTAGCTGGTAGGCTATTTGGCTTTTAAACTGTAGTGTGGCTGGCTGTTTACAGGTGAGGCATCGCTGGACTCAGAGTCCTGATATTTAAATTAATATTTAATCGCACAATAGATTCCAATATGCAGTGCCCATCAAAGATTTGAGCAGACTCACATATGAATGGCTGAGTGTGTCAAAACTGACTTGAACAGTATATATTTTTTCCTTTGTAAATCAATAATATCTGCAGCTGGAAAACTCTGAGCAAGCTAGAAAATGGCAGCAACTCTATATGGCTGCAAGGCTGCATACACTTATCTCTTGGATGGGTGTTCCAGAACTTCTTACATGTCTGGCTTGTAATGACAATAAATTGATTCTGATTCTGAAAAGCAATTTGACAAAGCACTGAGGTCGCCATACAGGTACAATTCGCTGTGAGGACGTAGTTCTCTGACTTGTTTACAATGGCCCGAGCCTCATACACAGCGGTCGTGTTTCCTTGTCTTTGACTTGGAAGAACTTCTGCCTCCAAGACACAAAACTCAGTCTGTATCATGATATTTGATGTTCGGTACACGGCCACAGGCAACATAATTGTAAGCATCCAGTGACTTGTACCTGTATGTGTGTAGCTTCTCTCTGGTCTATACGCTGGGTTTTTCTACCAAATACATGTATATATCCAACCACTGGATACTGGGCCACTTGCTAGCACAGGGATCGGGAAGTTGGGTGTCGGTAGTCAAAGTTAATTATTGCAGGTAATTTTCATGATCTTTCGTTGATAATCCCTTCTTGTAGAATGAAACACTATTGAACTCCACCATATTTCTGTTTCCAAAATGCGCGTATCACTACCTACGTCATCATTGTTTACAAACAGTAAAAGGGTCTATATCGACAGCTGAATGTTAATAAAAATGTCTGTGTGACATTTGGGACATGTAGCTTTCAGAAAATATATTGAGATATATATCGTATATCACCATTCAGCTAAAAAATACCAAGATATTACTTTTGGTCCATATCGCCCAGCCCTAGGTTGAGCCCATGAAAAGCTTGCCAAATCTTGGCAATTTGGCAAGACCTTTTCCTTTGTGCTATGATGTAGATAAATACATATAGATACTGTAAATCTGCATTTATTTGAGCAATAAAGAATAACTAAATTTCTCATCATCCTTTTGATCTGTAATAACAACACTTGAGCAAAGAAATTGGAATGGCCAGACCACAAGGAACCAAACTATAAAGATATGACACAAATTGTAATAAACCAGAATTAACCTTTAATCTTAGTTTCTAGGTGTATGTTATCTAAATCTATACTACGATATTGTAATTCGTTCTAAACAGATGACAGTTACAGAATCCTCTAAATTATGATCCAAATGGCATCAGAGGTACTCACAGTCTGGTCCTGAATGTTTCCCTTACACAGAATGATCTTCAGTCCCTCAGCTGTGGTCTGTTCCAGCCTATGTCAGATCACACAAAAGGACTGATAAAACCACATACCATGTTTCCACCGCCGAGGTGCCAGTGCTCGTGCCAGTGCTTGTGCTGGTTCCAATGAACTGGCGAAACGCTTAAGAACGGGCCTGTATTTCCACATTGCTTTGCGAACTGATCCTTTACGTATGAGTGTGGGCAGGTCCTCATCTGGACACGGATGCCAAAGGGCACAAATGTGGGAGAACATACTGTTGTGCTGCAAACATATTTTACAGTCCAAACAAAACTACTGCAGCATCCGTGTGCAGCACAGAGGTAAACACAGACAACGATTACGAGCAAGACGACAAGTACGCACTTTATGTCCTTTTATCTGTGATATGAACTGATACAAAGCAGCAAGTTCAGCCTCAGGGCCGAACATAATTTGCAGCCATGAAAATCACATCGCTTTTCTCGTGTAATACACACCATGCCGTGAAATAGCCATAGAAAACTTTATGTTGGGATGGCAGTCACTTCCTTCTCCCGCTTTCATCATACGTTCTTGGTTCTAGACCACCTAGCTTGCAGTGCCGGAGTTGAACCCGTTTTTGGCTGAGCACCGAATGCGTTCGCGGTAGAAGAAACGCTGAACAGTTCAAACACTGGCACCGGCACCCGGCCATCTTTGTGTCATAAGCAGTCATTAACCTTAAATCTGACCAAAACTGGATTTAAGTTTTCTTATCTGGCTCGGCATCAACAGTGATCAACAAGGTTTACTGAAAAGATTTAAAGAAATAGTTTTATTTCTAAGTTATTTTTTTCTTGTGGAGAGAAATTATCACTACTACTACACACAACTGACAGTTATACAGTTATATAGAATGCTAAAGCTAAAAGCACATCATGAGAACTGGAAACAAACAGTTTAAGTATGTGTCCACGTACATGGAGGTGGATGTTACCTGTGATCATGATGCATGATGTTTGCCCTTAGATTTTTGATAAACTAATCTAACTGGGTGGTGGCTGTAGCTTTTATTTTGTTTTGTTTTTTATTGTTGATGGTTATCAGTGTTAAGTTGTACATGATAAAACTTTATTATGAAAAAAGACTAAAACTTACCCTGAAGCCCCTGTGTGTTTGCTGCCTGCGTGCTGTGGGATGGTCATGGTAGGTCCGAGGTCAGAGAACTCCTTGTTCACAGCTGTGGCCATGGCTCTGACAGTCGTATCGTTGTTGTCCACCAGGTTAATCTTGGTTAATGACCTCAGACCTTGTGGGCTGTCACAGTACTCTCTAACTGCCTGGGCTATGGTCTCAGCACAGAGGTCAAGAGGGAAACCAAAGATGCCTGAGCTGATCGCTGGCAGTGCAATGCTGGAGCAGTTAGCCGTCTCTGCTTGTTTCAGGCTCTCTTTAACTGCAGTCTTCAGGTGTGACACGGCGGTCGTCTTGTCAAAGTCAGAGAACCGTGGACCGACTGCATGTATGACGTGCTTGCAAGGCAGGTTATATGCATCTGTTATGATGGCATCACCTGGGCGCAGGCGTCCATTTTTAGCGACGTAGTCATTGCTTTCTTTCTGCAGTTGTGGTCCTGCAGCATTTAGCAGTGCCAAAGCCAGACCGCCAATGTGGTCTAAATCCTCATTAGCTGCATTGACCACAGCATCCACAGTAAGGCTACAGATGTCCTTCTTGCTGACAGAAATCAGAGCTCCACTGATGGTCTGCACTTTGCAATAACAAAAGGTAGTTTCTTCTTCATAATTCTCTACTTCTTCATCTTCATCTTCAATCTCTGTTCGAAGGAGCACCACACATTTGAACTCTGTCATTATTGAAGACAGGAAAATGCTTCCTTGAGTCTGGAAATATTTTTTAGCTCCAGGCTTGTCCACAGTTAAGTTGTCAGTGAAAAGAGTGCTGACCAGTTCCATAAAGCAGGATTTGGCTTTCTGGACATGAAGATGAGCTCCACCAATGCTGATCCTCGGCCTCTCTGCATCAAAATTTACTGACACATCATAATTTTTTGCAATACTGGACCATTCCTCTGTTTTCTTCCGTTCAATGAACTGAACAACAGCACAGGACTGAACACGAAGGGTTTCTTGGACTTGTGAGTAGTTTTCAATGAACTCCCTCAGACTGCGGCTGACCTCCTTCACTGGATTCACAAAACCAGCGACTTTTATTTTATCTCTTCTCTCTGGATGCATCTGAATAGCCACAGTTTTCTTCTTTGATAGGTTGTAGGTGTCCAGCAGCTGTTGCTTCAAATCTACCCACTTACGAAGATTTAGAACTTCCTGGTCTTTCACATCCACAATTTGGTTGGCTAAAACAGCCTTCATCTTACTTTCTGCATCAGCGAGGGCTCTGTCAGAACTCCCCAAGAGGAGAAGCCCTTTGCTGTCAATGGTGTAGATTGCACTGATGCCTTGAGATGTGAAGAGATCCTGGGACATGTCCATGGGATCCAATGTTCTGAGAAAGTCTAGAAGACATGGGGGGACATTCTGGGTTTTTTTACTCCTCTTTCCATTTCTCTCCAAGATCCATAACTTAGTCTGGTAAACCTCTGCAGGGAGTCCTGTAATGGTTACCTTCTGGGTGCCTTCATCATAAGAAAGTTTCATCTCAGGTGAAATGTCCACAGTAGCTTTCTGGAGCCCTTCTTGTTTCAGGATGTAGAACTGAGCAGGGGACAAATCCATTTCCTCAGACATGCTGTTTTTCTGCCGTTCAATGTGACTCATGGCTTTTAGAAGAATGTTCTCCACAGGAGCCCTGATTCTTTTTATATCATCAGCTCGGCCAGCAACAGTCAGAACCCCTTTGGAGGCATCCAACACCAGGACGACATCATTCTTCACAACTGAACGGATATCTTTTTCTGCAGCTTTCCATCCCGGTGCATTTGTTGGACATTCGAATGCTGTGTAGTGAGACATCAGGCGACGGAAGGCCTCTTGGGCTTTACACATCCAGTTATCTACATGTTTTGCCGTCAGATTTTGGTGCTTCAAAAACTCTGGCAAAGGGCTGAGTTTCACTTCAGGGTCATTCAGATCCACTTTGCAGAAATGTGGCCGCATCTGATCATTGATGTGCTCTGACAGTTTCTTCTCCACAAGGAATTTCCAGATAACCTGGTGAACACGCTCTGTGAAGGGCTCGGGCATCTTCCATGTTGGTCGTTCTTTGCCGTACAAGGCGGTTCCCAGAGATTTATAGAATGGATACACCTTCATAGTGATAGACTTCATGTCATGGTCTACTTTCATACAAATCGTTTCCACAACTGCAGAAATACAAGAAGCAGAGAAGCAAAGGTCAGGTAAGTGTTACTCTACTTGTAGCTGCAAGGAATTTTTCTTGTTTCTATAAAGATTCATCCAAGTCATGAGTGGTTCTGAACTTCTCATTTGACAAAACCCTGTAGACAAAAACCCTTCCTCTAGAACAGGGATCCTCAAATCAGACCTCGAGGTCCGGTGTCCTGCAGGTTTTAGATGTGTCTGTGCTTCAACACACCTGAGTCAAATATAGAAGTCTTTAGCAGGACTCTGGAGAACTTGACTGCATACTGAGGAGGTAATTCAGCTATTTGATTCAGGTGTGTTGGATCAGAGACACATCTATAACCTGCAGGACACCGGACCTCGAGGCCTGGATTTGAGAATCCCTGCTCTAGAACACCTTTCATGTTCAAATTACTTCAGTTAAACACTTTTCAAATTAGATCCAGATTCTCAGCTTACAATTTCTCTGGTTTTGCTAGTCAGCTGTTTCAGTTGTCTATATATTTGTATAACTCTCAACTTATTATTTCAACCATTCGTACAGTACTTTTAGCTACTTCTGAGTACAAAGTATTAATTTAATCACACTTTGTGATCAGTTTCACCTTGTTATTCATTACATTTAGATAAAAATTTTATCTGTAGTGTTTAACCAATAACTATACTTTAGGTAGCAGCTATATTGCAATTAGTCATCCATTATGTTTAGTTAAACTCTTTGTTCAAGCATACTACTGGGAAATAATTTCAACTTCAACCATTTTCAACCTTTATTTACAAGTATGAATCAATTATACAACCTCTTAAAATTGTTCTTGTTCTTTTGTTTTTAATCATAGATGGTTAACTTTAATCTTTTTGCTCAAACTTCAAGTTCAAGTTTAAGAATTGAAAACTCCTTTCCCCCCCCATTTACTCCAGCTACTGAAAAAGTACCCCTTGTGCTATCCTAGTACTGCTTAGAAAGTAATGCAATATAAAACTTCTGTTGGTCTGGGTCTGTTTTTCTAGGATGATCTGGTTAGTTTCAGCCAAGGGAAGCATTAATTGTACAGTATACATTCTGAAATTTTAGACATGAGCATCTTCCCAAATTTTGGTAAATAATTTTTGTTTAAATATGCGGAAGAACTCTGTTTGGACTCAACCCAGACAACGCCTCTAAAATAATTTAGAACTCTGTTGGAGCTCACTAATATGCTGATGGTTTAATGGAAGAGAAGCCCTGCTGTGGGTTCAAAATCAGATTAAAAACTAAAATAAAACAGTTAGAAAATGTTAAACCAGCTGATCAATGATAATGATGTCCAGATCACGTACATAGTCTTGATCATATAATGAAGTACTTAAATGTATTCAGACATCAAGAGTAAAGTATTCTATAAAAAAAAAAAAAAAAAAAAAAAGGGGGAAAGAAAGAAAGAAAAAACCTTTAGGGTCACTGAAAGTGATGATGGCAGCCTGTTCAGTTGGGATCATGATGATATTGTCAGGCAGAGTCCAGGTCTTCTCAAAATACAGCTCCAGCATGTCTAGAAATAAGCCAGAAATACACAATGTTACAGTTGCATAGATAAAGATAAAATCACTTTCCAATGGTTGGCTTCTGTTGGAGATAAGATAAGATAGTGTTTATTTGTCACATGCACAGTTATACACAGTACAATGCACAGTGAAATGTATTTTGTACCTGCAACCATATATACACACACATATAAATAAGAAGAATAAAAATAAAAATAAGTAATTCACACTATACACTATACTCTATATACTATACACTATACACACTTTTACATGGAATTATAGAATATTATAATATTTACATTGTGCAATAATAGTCCAGTTAGGGCTCAGAGTTGAGCAGACGGATGGCTTGTGGGTAAAAACTCTTCTTCAACCTTTCAGTCTTAGTCCTCAGGCAGCGGTAACGCCGGCCTGATGGGAGCAGGGAGAAGAGAGAGTGTCCGGGGTGGCTGGGCTGTATTAGGATCTTCGTGGCCCTCAGCCTGCACTGCTTGGTGTAAATGTCCTGCAGGTTGGGGAGGGTGGTTCTGATGGTCCGTTCAGCTGAACGAACCACCCTTTTTAGAGCAATGAAGTCCTGCTTAGTGCAGTTTCCCATCCAGGTGGTGATGCTCCCACGCATGATGCTCTCGATGGTGCAGGTGTAAAAGTTCCTGAACACCTTGAGTGGGAGCTTGAAGTCTCTCAGCCGCCTGAGGAGGTAGAGACGCTGTCTGGCCTTCTTCACAGTGATGTTAATGTGATGAGTCCAGGACAGGTCCTGTGAGATGGTCACTCCCAGGTATTTGAAAGTGACCACTCTTTCCACCTCAGCACCGCTGATGACAAGTGGATGGTAGTCCCTCTGCTGCTTCCTGCTGAAGTCCACAATCAGTTCCTTCATTTTGCTGACGTTGAGCAGGAGGTGGTTCTCCTGGCACCAGTTCTCCAGGCGGGAGACCTCTCTCCTGTAGGCTCTCTCCTCATTGTGGGAGATTAGTCCCACAACAGCAGTGTCGTCAGCAAACTTGATGATGACGTTGGACTCTGACGTGGCCACGCAGTCATGGGTGTACAGTGAGTACAGCAGAGGGCTGAGCACACAGCCCTGGGGGGATCCGGTGTTGAGGGTGAGGGAGGATGAGGTGAGGTGACCCACTTGTACCACCTGTGGTCTGCTGGTCAGGAAGCTGTGAACCCACCTGCACAGGGATGGGCCCAGGCCCAGGTCCAGCAGCTTAGAGACCAGCCTGGAGGGAACTATGGTGTTGAATGCTGAGCTGTAATCTACAAACAGCACTCTCACATAGTTCCCCTTACCGGTGTCTATGTGCGAAAGGGTCTTGTGGAGGAGGAAGGATATGGCGTCGTCTGTGGATCTGTCTGGCCGGTATGCAAACTGTAGTGGGTCGAGGGTGGTGGGCAGTGAGGAGGTGATGAATGTCTTGATGAGTCTCTCAAAACATTTCATCACCACAGAGGTGAGTGCTATGGGCCTGAAGTCATTGGGGCTGCTGGGGTGTGGTTTCTTTGGGACAGGGACTATGATGGACTTTTTAAAGCAGGTGGGAATCACACAGTGAGAGGTTGAATATCACTGTAAACACAGGTGCCAGCTGGTCAGCGCAGGTCTTAAGGACACGTCCACTAATAGCGTCTGGTCCAGCCACTTTCCTGGTGTTTACACTTCTAAACGCCCTCCTCACGTCGCGCTCCTTCACAGTGAGTGTCTCCGCCCCTCCGGCCGGGAGCGCAGCGGGCTGTCGGCTTCCCGACTCGAAGCGCGCAAAGAAGTTGTTGAGTTCATCAGCCAGAGAAGCATCGGCACTCACCGGGGGTGTGTGTGGTGCTTTGTAGTCCGTGATGGTGCGTAGTCCCTGCCACAGTCCCCTGTAGTCAGACTGTTGTAGTTGCTGTTCCAGTCTGCGGCCATAGCGATGTTTAGCCTCTTTCACTGCTCTGCGGACGTTGTATGATGCAACCTTGTAGTCCTCCATGTTCCCAGAGGTGAGGCCGGAGTTGTAGGCAACGGTGCGGGACCTCAGAGCGTTGCGGACAGATTTATCCACCCACGGCTTCTGGTTGGGAAAGGTCCTGATGGTCCTCCTAAGCGAAGTGTCATCAACAACTTTCCCAATAAATCCCACAACAGTTTCCGTAAACTCCTCGATGTCTCCGCCCGCGCTGCTGCGAAACATGTCCCAGTCGGTTGAATCCAACGCACCCTGCAGAGCGGCCTCTGTTTGATCAGACCACCGTGTCACTTCTCTCACAGCAGGGGGTTCCTGCCTGAGCCTTTGTTTGTATTTCGGCATGAGAAGGACAGAGGTGTGATCTGACTTCCCAAAGGGCGGAAGAGGCTTTGCTTTGTAGCCCTCTTTGAATGGAGAGTAGCAGTGGTCTAGGGTCCTCTCTCCTCTGGTGGGGCAGTCTATGTGTTGAGTAAACTCCGGTATCACCTTTTTCAAGTTTGCACTGTTAAAGTCCCCGGCTACGATGAGAGCCGCATCACGCTGGTTAGCCTGATAGGTGGAAATAGCCTCATGTAGCTCGGATAGTGCAGTGTTTGTGTCCGCCTGAGGTGGAATATAGACGGCGCTGAAGATGACCGAAGTGAACTCGCGGGGCAGGTAGTGGGGGCGGCATTTCAGGGTTAGGAGCTCCAGGTTAGGCGAACATGATTGTTTCAGAGGGACGACATTTGTACTGTCACACCAGTTGTTATTAATCATTAGGCACACACCTCCTCCTCTTGATTTTCCAGACTCACTCGTCCTGTCCGTGCGATGAACACTGAAGAACTCCGACGGCTGTACGGCGTGGTCCGGTATGAGGGGGGTCAGCCATGTCTCCGTGAGACAGATGATGTTGCAGTCCCTTATGTCCCTCTGAAACTGTATCCTGGCTCTGAGTTCGTCCAGCTTGTTATCCAGTGACTGGACATTAGCCAACAGGATGCTCGGCAGTGGTGTTTGGTGCGCTCTACGCCTCAGCTTCTCTCTTACGCCGGCTCTTTTCCCTCGGGGCCTTGTCCGTGACCTGGGTGCTCCGCGCCCTCCTTTGTTTGAGCTGGCCCACTGGCGCAGGATCTCCTGGGGCCAAGCCGGGTCGGGTCGGGAGAAAAAGTTGTCAGAATACAGCCAGAGTGCTGTATTCTGATAATAAAAAGAGTCTGTCTGTCATACGTGATATGACACAGAGCAGGCGGAATTATAAAGTCGAAAATTAGAGCTAAAGATAATATATACAGACAAAGCGTAGGAGCAGGTATGACGGCTGCTGACCTCACCGGCGCCATCTTGAATTTTTTTATTTTATTGTTTATTGCTACTTTCATCCAGTACATATACCTTTCCCCTCCGGTAGTAGTGGCTACTTGCCACTATATGGTACATATATTCCATTCACTGCCTGTACCATTCTGCCCTTAACAGCTCTTTATACTCTCTTTACTTTCTTTCCCCTCTTTGAATTCTCTCCCCTTTTACTCTCTCTGTCCTTATACTGTTTATACTTTCCCTCCTCCTCTGAACTTTCTCTCTCCTTATTAGGGATGGCACGATACCACTTTTTTATGTCCGATACCGATACCGATATTTTACATTTGGATATCGGCCGATACCGATATAAATCCGATATTTAAAATTGATCAAGGCATTTAAAAACATAAAAAAAAAAAAAAAAAAAAAAAAAAAGAAGTCAACAGTCTCTCATACAACAAAATCAAAGTCTTTTAGTTGTCCCAAATACAAGACTAAGGACCAGGGCGGGCAGAGCTTTTTAGGCAGTGGCACCAAAGCTCTGGAACTGTTTACCACTCCAGCTCCATTTAGCTGACTCTGTGGTGTCATTTAAAAAATAGTTGAAAACTTTTCTGTTTAACCAGGCTTTCTGGTTTCTGACTTTATTTTTATTCTTTTTCTTTTAATATGGTAATGTTATTATGTTTTTAACATAGTGTTTTCTGGGGGGGGGTGATATTGTGTTTTAATTATTGTACAGCGCTTTTCTGTCTGTGAAAAACGCTATAAAAATAAACTTTACTTACTTACAACAATAACTATCACCTGAATCCTGTTGCTTCTGTGTGAGAAGCATGTTGCAAATTTCATTAGGGCTGCAACTATCGATTATTTTAGCAATTGTGTATTCTATTTATATTGATTACCCAAGTAATTGGATAAGAAATACTTTTTTTCATATTAACAGTTCATCTGCATATTTTAACTTCCGTACTGCAGTTTTTCCCTGTGTGAAACAAACAGGGTGGATTTCTTCACTTACTGATCAGGTGGTTGATGAAGGATCTCCAGCTGTTTCCCAGTAAAGGTTTAATGGAGGTTACAGGGACGAAAAGGCTTCTTTTGGACACTAGAAAAACATCTAAGCTCACCGTCTCCGCCTCTTTCCGCTTGTGCAGACAGACTGCACGTAAATCAGCTGACTGCTGCTGTTGCGTCATCAGTGTTCACGTGAAAAACTAGGGGCTGCGTGAGCGCAATCTTGTAATGCTTTATATTTACAAGCATTCTCCTAAATACGTTTCTACTGCAGGTCTATATTTAGTCACAAATCAGGGATTAAAGTATTAAAAATATTTTGACGGGGAAGGGGTCCTTCCGGTACCGGACGGTCACCAGTGCTAATAGCTGGGCTCGCTAGCAGTATGTCCGGGAGCTGAAGTAGAGAAAAAAATAACAGCTGATTCTCAGCACAGCGAGCACAACACACAAACAAGGCAGAGAGCGGTGGAGGCGGAAAAACATGTCAGCGATGATCGCTCAGTGTCAAAGGGAATCCGTCGCAGCGACGGAGCAGCTGAGGGGGTTGTTTTCTAACTCCTGATCCACTCCATTCCAGTAGGTGGCGGTAATGCAGCTCTAAGCTGGTTTGGTCAACCGCAAACCCACAAGAAGAAGAAGACGACTGAGCCCTGTAATGCAGCTAATGTGAGCAAAACGTTATTTAATGTATCGGATTACATTTTTTTATTTCTTTCCGATATCCGATCCAGTAATTTAGGCCAGTATTGGACCGATACCAATACTGAATATCGGATCGGCGCATCCCTACTCCTTATACAGTCCCTGACAGAAGTTCTGTCGCTTATCCATGTTGTGGAAACAAAAGCTCATAACCTGACTTTAAATTCATCCGCTGGTTTTAGAAATGACTCATATGAAAGCTGAAACCCTCCCAAATGAGGTTTAATTTACGAAAATAAATTTGCTTCACTGCAGAAATATTGATCATTTAATGAACACAGAAAGGTCAGATTTTGGCAAGACAAAAGTTTTGTCGCCTTGTCATATAATGCACCCAATCCTAGTTTACAGCCTCACCTGTGCTCACTAATTGATCGGTTAATTAGTGGGTGTGTATAAAAAGAACCCCAGCACCCCAGACCTTCACTTGAACTGCAACTTGACTTCTGACAACATGCCAAAAATCCACCCTGCGACCAAATCCTTGATTATCAAGAGGCTGAAGACCAGATCCACTGCAGAGGTGTCTGGCACCTTTAATGTGTCTCAGCGTCAAGTACAAAGAATTAAAAAAAAGATTTGAAGAGACTGGAGATGTTTTTGACAAGCCCAGGTCTGGCAGACCCCGCAAGACAACTGCTCAGGAGGAACGTTTGTTGGTTAGAAAATCCAAAGCCAGCCCCTTTTCCACTGCAGCATAGCTCCACCAGGCCTGGTCACCTCAAGTCCCTGTGTCAACTAGAACAGTTTGTAGGATTCTGTCTCGAAATGGCCTCTATGGTCGAATCAGTGCCCAGAAGCCAGCACTAAACAAAAGGCAATTAAAAAACCGTGTGGCATTTGCCAAGGCCCACAGCCTGCTAAACGGATGGATGCTGGAAAAGTGGCAGAAGGTGGATTTCTCAGATGAATCTTCAGTTGAATTACACCACAGCCGCCTCAAATACTGCAGGAGACCTACTGGAGCCCGTATGGATCCAAGATTCACCCAGAAAACAGTTAAGTTTGGTGGTGGAAAGATCATGGTCTGGGGTTACATTCAGTATGAGGGTGTGCGAAACATTTGCAAGGTGGAAGGCAATATCAATAGCCTAAAATATCAAGAAGTATTAGCTACCTCTTACATTCCCAATCATAAAAGGGGTCAAATTTTGCAGCAGGATGGCGCTCCATCTCATACATCCATCTCTACATCAAAGTTCCTCAAGGCGAAGAAGATCAAGGTGCTCCAGGACTGGCCAGCCCAGTCACCAGACATGAACATCATTGAGCATGTTTGGGGTAGGATGAAAGAGGAAGCTTGGAAGACAAAACCAAAGAATCTTGATGAACTCTGGGAGGCATGTAAGACTGCATTCTTTGCTATTCCTGATGACTTCATCAATAAATTGTATGAATCATTGTCGAACCGCATGGATGCAGTCCTTCAAGCTCATGGAAGTCACACAAAATATTAAATATGGCTCTAATAGCACCACAACTTCATTCACCAATGTTATGAAACATATCTTTGTATTTGAAGTAAATTATTTGTTTGATTTTCACATTACTTTCTGTGGGCGACAAAACTTTTGTCTTGCCAAAATCTGACCTTTCTGTGTTCATTAAATGATCAATATTTCTGCAGTGAAGCAAATTTATTTTTGTGAATTAAACCTCATTTGGGAGGGTTTCAGCTTTCATATGAGTCATTTCTAAAACCAATGGATGAATTTAAAGTCAGGTTATGAGCTTTTGTTTCCACAACATGGATAAGCGACAGAACTTCTGTCAGGGACTGTACTGGTTGTATCCCTTACACTGCTTGTACTTTTTTTTCCTCTCTCCTTAGTTTTCCTTATTCACTTCATACACTGTCTATACTCTTTTCCCCCACTGTTAGCAGTAATTATCCTTCACTTCCTATGTAAAAAGGGACTTTCCCTATTGTTAGCAGTGATTTATTCACATGTGGTAAAGTGTGGCCTCAGAACGGGCCTCAACGCTATCAATCACTATTTACATTTATTATTATATGGGGATATATTTACTTGTATTACTTATTACTTATATTTTTTGTAGTGTTAGTTTTATCACATGTGCACATATTATTCTTACACCTTATATTACTTTCACATAAGTGCATGGAGTTGTTAGTTGTTATCTTAAATACCAGATGCCACTTTTATGCAGAGGTCGCAAAAGTACTGACATTCTATACTTAAGCAGAAGTAAAAGTACTTGTCTTAAAAAAATACTTTTGTAAAAGTCGAAGTACTGGTTCAACTTCTTTACTTAAGTAAAAGTAAAAAAGTACAGGCTCTGAAATGTACTCAAAGGAAGAAAGTAAAAGTAGTTCTTTGGAGGACGTTTCTACCTGCTATTTTTCTGTAAGCTAACTGAACCTCATTGTATATTATTGTAATAATATAAAATAACACATGAGAATAGAAACTTTATTCCAATCTAAATTTTAATCCTAATGAATGCACTCAGCTTGAATCTGTTATGTAGGACACAATCTGTGAAAGTGAATTTAAACACAGCTCTATTCTCTGTGTCCTCCATAGTAGAGGGTGACTGTGTCTCCACCTAAACACAATCACGAGGATACTCAGGGGTTACAGTGGGATTCAGAAGGTGGAGGAACCCTAAGAACAGCTGTAGTGGCTCTGCATGGGGAGAAGAATCACATCTTTCTATTGTGAGCTGCAGTAAATGATGTTGGTGTGCAGGCTGTGATCAGCTGACCTGCTGCTGCTGCTCTGAGGTTTACTGCTCTACGTGGATGAACTGAATTCACAAAGATGTAACCCAGTATTTCACAGCTATCTGAGCTGATCTCCATCCCCTACACTGACAGCATACAGGCTGTAGAAATGTTGGATTCAGTGAATGAATCTCAGCATCAGCAGCTTTGATTCAAACTCATCTCTGCTGCACTGATGTAACCTGTAACTCTGACCATGAACACAGCCTCTGTGCACCAACACAGAGCTTTACTGTAAATACAGTACAACAAGCTGACCTGTTTATTACACACTAAACTGCAGTATTTTCATACAATCTTTGAATTACACAAAGTCAGCATACTTCAGTTTGTTTTGCAGTCCTTAACTTTAAATCTAACCTCTCTTCTTCCTCTCCTGTCCTCTTTCTCCATCTCTGAGTGAACTTCTCTCTCTTTGCTCTCCCTGAAATACAGCAGCTCTTCTTTTAGCTAGCAGACACACTGTGTGACAAACTGCACACACTTTGTGTGTTGGCTGATATTTGTTGAGCATTTAGAAACGTTGTATTTACCTGCCACACGTTACTCCCTTTATGCTCGCTCCTCTTCAGTAGCGCTAGCTAAGCTGTTTATGTGCCGCGAGCACAACTTACGGACTCGGTCCGGCCCGCTGTAACCCCTGATTAGAGCGCTATAAATGATACATTAATTATATGAGTTTGCATATTTAATCCCTTTGTACGTGATAAGCCCGGTGATGGAGGATACGCCAGTACGATTGTCTCTTATCTGTTATTATTCCTCCGTTTAGGCTCAGATCGTTTGATGTTTGATGGAAATGAAAACTTCTCTCAGACGTGTTACACCTAAAGTAACGAGTCTGTTTTGAAAATGTAAGAAGTAGAAAGTACAGATACCTGTGTAAAAATGTAGAGAGTAAAAGTAAAAAGTAGTCAGAAAAATAAATACTCAAGTAATGTACAGATATCGGGAAAATGTACTTAAGTACAGTAAAGAAGTATTTGTACTTCATTACTTTCCACCTCTACTTTTATGGTATGTGCAGATAGGAGGCAGACACACACACACACACACACACACACACACACACACACACACACACACACACACACACACACACACACACACACACACACACACACACACACACCAGTGTGCTGAGTGCTTTATGCTTTTGGGTCAGTGAGGTAGGGATATGACCTATGTGTGTGTTTGGGGCCTTTGAAGAGTTGCCGGTGTAAGCACTGTCTTATTTGACACTTGTACCCTATCGTCATATTTCAGTCAAGTTTTACAGCAGGTGCACTCCCAAAAAAGGGAGTCCTGTGGGCCCCTCGTGGTTTTATAGCCAAAAAGGAGGGAAGGAATAAAAACCTGGCTAAGTTGGGGGAGCTGGTGATCTCATCTGAACAGATGTTTGGGTAGAAAAGGTCATCATTGGTGACATCTGTTTGAGCTGTTATAAGCTATGAGCTAGACCTGCGAGGTGCAGCCTTAAGCATGTGTCCTAAAATGGGTGAAGGGTGCCCGAAAAGTTGGTGTGGTGAGGATTAAATATCAAAGGCTGGAGACTTATGCATATTGATTTGGGCTGTCCATTTAGGGGCATCTGGACCCGGAAACGACGTCGGACTTAAAAATGGGATTGCTTTGGTGGAGTGAAGGATTGACTGTATTATGTTAAAAATCACTGTAGCCTGTTGATAAAATATTCTTTTCCCATTATACTTTTTATTTCTCACCTTAAAATAATTTGACTTTAGTGTATACAGCAGGGTATATTTATTTTTATTATAACTTTCAGTTTCTCTCAGTTTATGTTATCAAAATAGGACAATCAACAAATATTCTACATCTACATAATACAATTTAAAAATAAGCTGTTAAAATGATAATTATAATAATATAAAACTAAGTTGTGGAACAAAATAACATTAATGGGAGTTGTCTGCCTCCTGAGTAACACAGAATACAAAGCTGTGTTTCCACCACACCAAACTGTAATGCAGTAAAGTAAGTAAGTCATGTTTTCACAGCAAGTCACAAAGCTCTGTACAGAAAAGAAAAGAAATACAGGAATTAAGCACCAAAATAGCCAATAAAACGACGCAGTAGAACCCTACAGAATGAACAGGTGGTTCAGAAATAAATAATAATGCCATAAAATTCTCAACAGAAAACCTGTTCAAACAAAAAAGTTTTTACTGCTTTTATAAAAGAATGAACTGATGGAATGGATGGAGCAATATCCACTTGCATTCCTGCATAGTGTGTGGCAGCTTTATGGTGTAGGTGCAGGAATCAGATGCGCTGTTGCTGGTTGCAACAGATGGCTGCCCCTCCCTGACCCTGGATCTGTTGAAGGGTTCTTCCTGTTGATGAAGTGATGAATAGTACGATGTCCTAGTTTTACAGAGGGCTCTTTTTTTTTTTTTCTTTTTTTTTTTAAGTGTAACAGCCTGTTTTTCCAGGCTAAATGAAGATGTTTTAAATTAGCTTATGGGTTATCTGCTCTAAACTGCGCCTTTGTGAGTTATATCTGGGAGTCATGCACTTCTGTCAGAACAAGTATGATTAAAGTGGTGGATGGGCTCATTTATATTTTGAGAGAAACTAATTGAATCTAACAATAGATTAATGCAGGGGTAAAATCACCCACTATAATTATTTTATCTGAACTGAGCACTAAATCAGATAAAAAGTCTGAGAAATCAGACAGAAACTCTGATTAAGGAGCAGGTGGACAATAGACAACAAAACTGGATTTTGAAAGATGAAATGGAAAATTACTGCTAATCCTCCTCGACCTGTTTTTGAGCATTCTGACAGCTAGTGTGACCCGGGGGTGTTGATTCATTTAAACTGACACATTCATCCTGCTGTAACCAGGTTTCTGTAAGGCAGAATAAATCTATGCTGATCAATTATTAAATCATTTACGAATAGGGACTTGGAAGAGAGAGACCTAATGTTTAATCATCCATATTTAACTGTTTAACTGATTGGTGCAGATGAATTTTATGCTTAAATAGTTTTTTGCTGATTTTAGCTTTGTTTTTTGGTGGTCTGGGAGCAGGCACCGACTCTGTGGGGATGGGGTTTGGGGGGATGGCAGGAGGAGAGAAGCTGCAGAGAGGCGTGTAAGACTGCAACTCTGCTTCCTGGTCTCAACCCTGGGTAGTCAGGTTTTAGGGTTAATAAATTTGGATAGATTTCTAGAAATGAGAGCTGCTCCATCCAAAGTGGGATGGATGCCGTCGCTCCTAACAAGACCAGGTTTTCCTCAGAAGCTTTCCCAATTATCTATGAAGCCCACGTCGTTTTTTGGACACCACTCAGACAGCCAG